>CM076675.1:21955810-22410810 GCA_038501925.1 Xenopus petersii | reverse complement strand
AACCAAGAATAAATGAAAGCCAATTGAAAAGTTGCTTAGAATTAGCCATTCTATAACATACTAAATGTTAAAGGGGTTGTTCACCTTTGAGTTAACTTAGGGGGGCATGTTTACTAACATTGGAGATAAATATCTGGAGAGATTTCTGGAGATGTTGCCCATAGCAACCAATCAGCAATTAGATTTAAACAGCCACAGCCAAGTTAGAAAACAAAAGCAAAGATCTGATTGGTTGCTATGGGCAACATCTCCAGAAATCTCTCCAGATATTTATCTCCAATGTTAGTAAACATGCCCCTTAGTATGATGTAGAGAGTGATATTCTGAGACACTTTGCAATTGGTTTTCATTTTTTATTATTGTGTTTTTTTTTTTTATTTTTTAACTTTTATAGAATGCCTTGGAATATATTTTTTGATATTGATAAATGTGCCCTTTGAGCTGCGGGCTATATTCCAGCGCTCTGGCCCTTTTTTGACAGGCCTTATAGACTGCAGCAGTTGGTTAGTATATTGTTATGAATAGGAGAGGCCTGAATAGAAAGATGATTAATACAAAGTAGTAATAACAATACATTTGAAGCCTTAAACAGCATTTGTACATAGATAGGGTCAGTGACCCCTTTTGTCAGCTGGAAAGAGTCAGAAGAAAAAGGCAAATAATTTAATAACTATAAAATATAAATAATGAAGACCAAATGAAAAGTTGCTTAGAACTAGCCATTCTATAATATACTAAACGTTAACCATCACTTTAACACTGTATTGTTTATCCCTTAGATCAGGCACAAGCACCTTCAGCCCAGTATAACTACAACTCCCAGCATCCTCAATGACAGGTGTGCTTGCAGCAGCGCCACTGAACATATTACTATCTTGGAATGCCTTTCCCTACTAATGTGTATTGTAATAATGCCCCCGCCGCCATGGGCTAAACCATAACCCCCACAGTGTAACATGAAATGAATAAAAATTCTCCGACTACAAGTCTGGATAAAAAGAGATTCGAATTTATTATATAAACATTGCAGGGATTGTTATCAATGAACCAGGCAGTAACCTCTGAGTCAGTGGAAAGCAGTGAGTTGTAGTTCAGTAGAGATTACACTCACTCTAGTGTAACTAGTACAGTAAATGGAATATATTAGAGATCAAAAGGGCTAGTTGTACCCCCCCATCCATTGATAAATCTGGGGTCGTGACCCCCATTTCCCAGGTTTTATATATAAATATATATACTGCAAAAGTGAGGGATTGCCTTAAAGAAGCAGGTTAAATAAACTCAGAGTTAATGATTGACTCTATGGATTGTGCACAGCAGCTCCTGCAGAACTTCTTGCCATCCACGTTTCTTGCTAAACCGCCTGAGCACCTTAATTAAGCCAGACTGGGTGCTACTGTCGCCTCATGAGGTTTAGCAGCAGTAAAAAGGAGCCACAGGGAAAGCAGACACTCCGGCTGACACTCAGTAAAAACCCCTTAAAGCATTTGGTGTAACGCTTCTCCGTTCCCTTATTCTAGGCAGCCGCAAGTTCTCACTCACCGCGCTCAAACGAATCCCGTCTGTCGCCTGCACCGCCATCTTCCTTAAAACACCCAGGAACCTACAAATCCCACAACAGCTGAGCTAACCCCGCCCTCGTCTCCCCCTTTCCGGGGCGGAGCCTCATCTCCGCTAAAGACCAATCACGAATCGCCAATACTTCCTGTATTTCCGCCCATTGTTTTCCCACGTGACAGAACAACCCATCCTTCATTAATGTTGTTAGCGCCATGTGACTAGCCCTGACTGTCTTCTGTTTAGAGGCGGTGCTTGGGGGATAAATGTTCTCTGACTCAAAAATCCTGTCATTCCATACCTCCCAACATTTTGGAAATAAAAAAAGGGTCAAAAAAGTTGACGCAAGTTGCGCAGCGAAGTTGTTTTTACCACACCCCCTAATTACCATGTTCATTTTACAAAATGTGGCAGGTTATGAAAGTTTGATCATATTTCTGTGGGTTTTTTTTCAATTTACAGTTTTGCTAATGAGGGTGAATTGCCCTTTAAGCTGCGAGTCTAACTTCCCCAAGGGACCTATTATCTTATATTGTTACAATTACTTATTTGCTTATCTTTAAATTGTTACAAGAGTATCTTATCTCCTGCCTGTGGCTGTTCTGGACTCTCTGCCAAAAGCCAATTAAGTGAGAAACTTTGTTTATTTTTCTGGCTGTTCAGTGCAGAGAAAATTGGGACTTTCCAATACAACTGAGGGACTGCGGGTTGAGCTGTCAAAAGAGGGACTGTCCCTCTGAAAACAAGACAGTTGGGAGGTATGCATTCCAGCATGAGGGAGTATAGCAGAAAGAATCCCAAGGCACACAGGGTCAATGCAAGCAAGCTGCCTTACGCCCCTTCGTGACCCTGAAGTCTTGCTTGCATTGACCCTGTGTGCCTTGGGATTCTTTCTGCTATACTGCTTGTGAGACGGCCGATCCGCTACCTTTGTGCACCAGGTATCGTTTGCTATTTACCAGAGGGTGTGCGGGAGCCAAAGTTGATTTATTCCAGCTTGAGGGGCCATGGTTTATTATTCTTATTATGGATACATTTAGACTGATTCACATCAGTTTGCAGCGCTGACCGTTCTGTGGCTTTATTGTATCACACAGTGCTCCCGTGGCTACAAACAAGCTGCTGTGTAGCCATGGGAGCAAAGAAAAGATTCACTGGCACACAGGTACTGCCTGCAGGGTGAAAAACCCTTGCTTTAAATTTATTAATGCGGCATGCCAGTACCTGTGTGCCAGTGAATCTTTTCTTCGTACAGTTGTGGAGTTACCGAAGCCCTTTTTACTGAGCACCAGGGTCAGTGTATCCTCGAGAGGGCCTGGGTGTGCGAGGGCAGTTTTGATTTTTAGCCATGGGAGCAGCCATTTTAAAGAACAGGATACTGAGTAGAAGATAACAGATAAGTTCTGAAGAATCCCACTGTATACTACAGAGCTTATCTGTTATCTGCTGTGTATCCTGTGGCTTTTCTCAGTTTTTCAGTTTTGAGTGGCTGCCCCCATGGCTACACAGCAGCTTGTTTATATAAACTATAGTAGTACTTATCTGTTATCTACTGTGTATCCTGTGCTTGAATGGCTGCCCCCATGGCTACACAGCAGCTTGTTTATATAAACTATAGTAGTACTTATCTGTTATCTACTGTGTATCCTGTGCTTGAATGGCTGCCCCCATGGCTACACATCAGCTTGTTTATATAAACTATAGTAGTACTTATCTGTTATCTACTGTGTATCCTGTGCTTGAATGGCTGCTCCCATGGCTACACAGCAGCTTGTTTATATAAATTATAGTCGTACTTATCTATTATCTACTGTGTATCCTGTGCTTGAATGGCTGCCCCCATGGCTACACAGCAGCTTGTTTATATAAACTATAGCAGCAAACACACCAGTTTTACTACTACTACAAGGCAACACTACATTATATTGTCACTCCACTTTCAGTTTTTGTTGTTACTGTTCCTTTAACCCAGTTTGAAATAGTTGTTCAGACAGCTTTCATATGTAGTGAGTAGGTTAAAGCTGTGTGTCTCATCATAACTGGGCCTGGCGTGGATGAGTTGTGTGTCTGCACTAAGCTTTCAGATCTTAACTTTTGGAAGTAGATTAACAGAAACAGGCCACCCGAGTGGCATTATGAAGGAAATGATGAGTTGAAGCAGCAATACAATGTGCAATGAACATTTATTGCACTGCCGCAGAGTTGAGGAACTATAGAGGAAGCAGACCCCGAGGTGGTGGAGGGAGCAGGATCGAAGGGTCGGCTTCATCTGAAAACATGTTACTGCAGAAGGGAAATCTTACATGCAGCTTGGAAATATAAATGTATACACATATTACATTTCATTTGCTTGCATTCATGTTTGAAAGACAGAAGAATTCAGAGAGGGATTTCTTTGTTACGTTTAAAGGATAAGGAATCCTCAGGGGCACTGACATCTCCTGATCGCACCAGATCTAAAACACTTTTCCACTGTTTTGGGTGATGCAAGATTTTAAAGGCCAGTAGTTACATTCTGCAGCTATCTTACAACTAAGTACACTAATATCTGTCACAGCAATAAGTAATGCTGCATCCAATCCAAGTTGTGTACAAAGATAATGGAACAGCATTTGCTTTCCAGTTTTTCTACGACGTCCAACATTCTCTTCTAGTTTCTTTAAAGGTGTTGTTCACCATTTAGTTAACTTTTAGTAGGTTATAAAATGGGCAATTCTAAGCAACTTTCAACTGGTCTTCATGTTTTTTTTTTTGTTTCGTTTTTTTAATTATTTGCCTTCTTCGCCTGACTTTCTTAAAGGGATACTGTCATGGGGAAAAAAAGCGTTCAAAATGAATCAGTTAATAGTGCTGCTCCAGCAAAATTCTGCACTGAAATCCATTAATCAAAAGAGCAAACAGACTTTTTTTATATTAAATTTTGAAATCGGACATGGGGCTAGACATATTGTCAATTTCCCAGCTGCCCCAAGTCATGTGACTTGTGCTCTGATAAACTTAAATCACTCTTTACTGCTGTACTGCAAGTTGGAGTGATATCTCTCCCCCCTTTCCCACCCAGCAGCCAAACAAAAGAACAATGGGAAGGTAACCAGGTAACAGCTCACTAACACAAGATAACAGCTGCCTGGTAGATCTAAGAACAACACTCAATAGTAAAAACCCATGTCCCACTGAGACACATTCAGTTACATTGAGAAGGAAAACCAGCAGCCTGCCAGAAAGCATTTCTCTCCTAAAGTGCAGGCACAAGTCATATGACCAGGGGCAGCTGAATAGGAGAGACTGAGCTTTACCCAGGATGGTTGTTTGTGATGGGGATCCGGCTAATCCCCCACCTGCTTGTCTGGTATGTGCAATTTACATTGCATCTGAACTCATCCTAGATAAGTGGTTTTGGAGGGAGTTATTGCAAGGGGTTATTGGCACAAAACATAATGAACAAATGTAGTTCCATTGAACTATTCAGGTAGGTGTTAGCTGAAACTGTGAAGATGTGATACAGTCGTTATGGTGCCATTGTGACCAGATAACACATCTGTGAGTTTCAGCCATCACCTACCTGAATAGTTCAATGGAACTATATCTAGTAAAAAACAACTGGACTTGCTGAGTAATCAATGAAGACGTTTCACTACTCATCTGAGCAGCTTCTTCAGTTCAACTGACTGGTGTGGGAAGTTCTCGGCATATAAACTGTTAGCCAAGCCTATGGGGACCTTCCCCCTTGGCTAACATTGACTTCGGTAGCTTTTAGATGGCGAACTAGGGGGTCAAAGTTTTTTTTAAAGAGACAGTACTTCGACTATCGAATGGTCGAATAGTCGAACGATTTTTACTTCGAATCCTTCGATTCGAAGTCGCAGTCGAAGGTCAAAGTAGCCCATTCGATTGTCGAAGTAGCCCAAAAAAACCTTCGAAATTCGAAGTTTTTTACCTTCGAATCCTTCACTCGAAGTTAGTGAATCGGCCCCTTAGTATTTAAACATGTAGTCTGTTGGCCCATCAGTTAGTTGCTCTCAGGTCAGTCCATGTATGGGACAGATGTCAGACTGTAGTGCATTTATAGACACAAATCTACCCTGTGTGCTCAGACAAGTGAATTACAACTTTTGCTAATGCTTATGATATAGTATTTATGGAATCATCTGTTTATCTGCCAGTGGAAAATCTCTGGTGAACAAACTGTTGATTAGACTTAGCCTACCAAAAAAAAAAATCATACTTTGCCTATGGGTCTTTCTAATAATAATGTGATATCTTGTTATTATATATACAGGTTTGGCCCTTGTAATGCGTCAGTGGAATCACAATTCCTGGAGATCAGGGAATTGATTAAACAACAACATAATTAAACAACAACATACTTACAGCATGATAGGGGCTTTGGCTGGAGTGCAAGGTGGGGTTGCTAGATGGACACTGGAATGGAACAGAGAGCAATATGTGTGTTGACTGCATAGCCTGCAATGTCTCTTTTACTGACATCACACCATGTAACGAGAGAGGGACACAGGGTTGGGGTAGATCGGAAGGTAGGGACAGGTGTTCCCGAAACGTTTGATTGTAACTGCAGTGTTTGGCAGCACTATGGAATAAATTGGGATCACCCCTGTTGCAGCATACCAAGGTATTGGCATTTTTCTACATTTGGATTAATTGCTGGCGTATGGCTAGGCCAGTGCCATAGCCTTTCACCCCTTAAACTGAACTTTTTTGGGGTAGATAGGGACACCTGCCCAGCCATATTCAACTTGTCTCTTATAATGAAAACCATGAAAAACTCTTACATTCATTTGTAAATTCATATTTTATTTGACAGAAAATGTTGCATGCAGTATAGATTTTAGAACAAGCCAATAAAAAATGTAAAAAAAAGGTTCAAACCTACAACGGAATAACTTTAGGAAGCTTTTCTTAGAGGCAGAGGTTTGCCCGTTATAAGAAATAATAGTGGATTATTGTTTCTGCTTATACACGTTTCTACAGGCTCTCCTCGTGTTCATTTCCCTAGGTACATGTGTGTGTGTGTGTGTGTGTATATATATATATATATATATATATATATATACAGTTCCAAATGCTTGCACTCGAAACTAGTCTTTCAGCTTACTCCGGGTGCTAGGGCAAAATTGTATATAATTCTTCAAAGGACCTGCACACCAATTTTGTGAAAATATTTATTATTTATTCATACTTGTGATATAGCTATATATATTAGAAATTATATTTATACACACAATACATTTTTTTTCAAAAAAAAAATCTCCAGATTTTGCATAGTTACATAATCCTTCAATATCCTTGAAAAAGAAAAAGATTCCCAGATGGGACTGAAACATTGGGTTGTGCTGTGTTTCACCATGAATAATACATTCTGAATTATTCATACAAAGAGAGTCTTGATCCATCTATATTGTACATATAACAATTGATCTTGCACCTCACATGAATCTTATGGATCAAGTGCTGGCATATTGGGACTATATATATATATATATATATATATATATTTGCTTTTATACAAATCAGGCTTTCTCAAATGTAACCTCCAGATCTTGGTTAATCTTCTGTTAATCGGACTGTTACACTGTCTATTTATAGTAAAATCAGCTGCTTACAAATAGTTTAAACAGATATGGGATCCGTTATCCAGAAATCTCAGAATTATGGAATGACTCTCCCATACTCCCCAGCTATAAGTCACAAACAGCAGCAAGGCCATGAATAAAGGTTTTTTTCTTTTTTTGTTAAGATAGGGGAAGTACCAGAGAATCTCCCCATAGGTCTCTATGGCACACATTGGGGCATATTTACTAAAGGGTGAAGTGGCCATCTCTAGGGAAAATCCGCCATCCGCAGGGACATCTCCAATTTATTAATAGGCGTAGAGGACACTTGGCTAGCGCAGTTTCACACCATATCGCCAGGCAAATTCACTAAAGTGCGAATTTCGATTACATTACCCCTTTCGCCAGAGTTTCCTTCGACACCTTAGACCCGGCAAACTGATAAATCAAAGCTACATCCCCCTCAATCTTATGTCAGTGCCGGAACGCATAAAAGTTCTAAAAAAACGCTGGCATTTTTTCATATTTTGAAGCGGGATTGCCTTCAAAAGTTCTAACCATTAAAAATGTTTGCGTTAACATTTCTTTCCCAACCATTTGAGGGGCATGGCACATTTGTTTTAGGTTGGGCTCATGTCTAGGGCATCAGAGAATCTCTTTGTCTTTATTTTTCTTTCTTGGACATGTGTAATAATAAGTGACCACTTCAAGCATTTGCACCAACATCTCTAATAAAGACATATATATACAGTATATGACCTATATGTTCCTGCCCTATTCAAATTGACCTAAATGTATATGTACTAAGGGCTCTTACTCATGAGCGTTTTTACCTGCGCTCCCCTGCGTTCCGTTTTTCGGCGTTCAGCCGCAGGGGAGCGCAGGAATAGACGCATTTCATTATTTCAAATGTGGCTGTACTCACACAGGCGCATGTAGGCGCGGAACGCAGGTTGAGACGCAACATGCTGCATTTTTCCTGCGTTCGGCGACTGTGTGAGTACAGCCCCATTTGAAATAATGAAATGTGTCTATTCCTGCGCTCCCCTGCGGCTGAACGCCGAAAAACGGAACTCAGGGGAGCGCAGGTAAAAACGCTCATGAGCAGGCTCAGATTTGTGGAAAGGCCACCTAGGCCCGGGCCTAGGGGGGCAGGATTTTAGGGGGGCGGCATGTTGCCCAACCGCACTCACATTGGTTCAAAAACACTGGGGATGTGCTGGAGATACAATCATTTTTTAAATTTCCCATGCTCCAATCCCCATTGATGATGAAAATTTGCACAAATAAAGGGGAGGGGCAACAGGGGTGACGAATGGCAGTGGGCCTAGGGGTGCCCACTATGTAAATCCAGCCCTGCTCATGAGTAAGAGCCCTAATGAAGTTTGCGATAGGCAGAAATGAACTTTAGCGAAAGTTTGCTATGAAATGCTCATTTTTTATACTCATACTTTTTTAATGAAGAAATAAAACAAATAAACCAATACCATAATAAATTCAATTAACATTTTAAAAAAAACAACACTTTTTCCCCCGTTTTTTTGCAATCTTGTATGAAGTTAAATTTTTGTTGATTATTTAGGCAATCACAATCGAAGGTCGTGCGCCGATGTTGTCAGCCGCTGTGCCACGTTTATGCAGATTGTAACCTAAGGCTGCAAAGGAAAAATGGCTACAATTAAATCGGAAATTATTAATGAAAATGGTGATGTTATAATAAATGATTGTATAGAACCCACAGCCTGGTTAACACTTCAAACTGGCGAGGTAGGATCACAAAAGCCGCAATCCGACGCGCTGCGCAAAAACGTAGGTGTCACGTCGGATGCGATGGTCCTTGCCTCAGGCAGCAGTGAGTGGCCAGTTACAAGGGGCGGAAAAAAGCTTTAGTTTTTAAACTGGAAATTCAGCTCTGCTAGTGCAGAGAACACTGTAACGCTCAATGCTCTAGCGATGCAGCCTCTTTTGACCCGCTCTGGAGCTAAACCTTTAAGCGCAGAGGGGGAGAGGGGGGCGGCATCAGGCAGTATCAGGTTGACCCACACACATCACTAATGTTAAGGTTTCTGATTTGGTTTGGTCAGGTGTTTGGAATCAACCTACAGTAATTAGAATTCTGCTGAAAAGGATTCGGATTCAGCAGAAACCTGAACCAAATCCAGAATTAAATGCATGTCTAATAACTATGGATGCCCAATCTATACTGACATTTGCATTTACAGTAGTTAAGTAGAATTATAGGAGAAATAAAACTCAGGGCCGCTTCTGCCATGAGGCAAGGTGAGATCCTTGCCTCAGGCGGCAGCGAGCGGCCAGTTACAAGGGGCAGCAAAAAGCTGCCTCTTGTAACTTTAAGAGCCGAACTTCTGCTAGTGCAAAGAGCGACATTGCGCTTAATGCACTAACGATACTGCCCCCTTAGACCCACTCCGATGCTAATTTTAAAGCGCGGAGCGGGGGAGGAGGGGGGCAGCAGCAGCCCCAGAATCGGAGCTGCTAAAGCTTAACTAAAGAAGTAGCTAGAAATCTTGTATATTATGTTTTTGGCTTCTGTACCAGCACAAGGCAACCACAGTCCTTTAAAGATCTGTGTCTCCAAAGATGCCCCAGTAGCGCCCCATCTTCTTTTCTGCTGATTCACTGCACATGCTCTGTGCTGCTGTCACTTACTGAGCTTAGGGACCCACTCACAATATACAGTACACATAGAATAGAAATGTCACAATATAAGGCTGATTAGTAATTAATATAGATAATTACTACATGGCAGCACAGAAAACAGTGCAATTAGCATCAGAATTTAATAATCAGCCTTGTAGCATCAGCTTATATACCAGACAAACTTCATTTTCTGCAGGATAATTAGTGACGAGCCCTAAGCTTAGCTTCTCAACAGCCAATCAGAGCCCACTGAGCATGTGAGTGTCACAGACACTTTCCAAGATGGTGACCCCCTGTGACAAGTTTCAAGTCCTGGATCATTGCTGCTATTGACAAGCTAAAACTTTAGGCTGGTGCAATAAGTTCACTATATAAAATATTTTTAGAGGTTTAGTTTATCTTTAAAGATCGCATTCAGAAATTTAAAGGGAAAATAGTCAGGTAGACTAAAATGGTTTCCTCTCATTCTGAGGATATGCCCTGATGAAAGTAGAGAACCAAACACATTGATGTGGAGGAGCATGTGAAGTGCCAATTTCCATCAAATGGAGAATGAGGAGAGCACTCAGTGCTCTCAATTGGGTACAATGGTTCTCTATGAGCACATCTGCACTTTATCATGTTTTTTATCATGTTCTTACTACTGTCATATCACAATGATACACCCATCATGTCTGACGTTTAGCATTATTTACTTAACATATTACATCTGCTGAGTGTGCACTGTCTTGTCCTGTACCTGCACTGTGCTGTCCTGTCTTGCAGTACTTGCATATTTTTGCACTTTTTGTCTATTGTCTGGTACATATATGTTGTGTTGTGTAGCACCATGGTCCTAGAGGAACGTTGTTTCGTTTCACTGTGTACTGTACAAACGTTTCAATATATATATAAGACATTTGAGAAAGGGCACCCAAGGCCCGAAACATGTTGTGTGTAAATCATGTAGTCTGGCATTAAAACTTTGATCACAGCAGTACCTGCTCTTCTGAGTGCTCTCCTCATTCTCTATTTGATGATTATCCACTGGTAAATCGTAACCCTAAGAGGATTGATGCATTCAATATATATATATATATATAGATTAGGGATGCACCGAATCCAGGATTCGGTTCGGGATTCGGCCAGGATTCAGCCTTTTTCAGCAGGATTCGGATTCGGCCAAATCCTTCTGCCTGGCCGAACCGAATCCGAATCCTAATTTGCATATGCAAATTAGGGGCGGGAGGGAAATTGCGTGACTTTTTGTCAGAAAACAAGGAAGTAAAAAATGTTTTCCCCTTCCCACCCCTAATTTGCATATGCAAATTAGGATTCGGATTCGGTTCGGTATTCGGCCGAATCTTTCGTGAAGGATTCGGGGGTTCGGCCGAATCCAAAAAAGTGGATTCGGTGCATCCCTAATATAGATATATATATATATATCTATATATAGATAGATATATATATATATACACACTATATACACTATAGATAGACCCCAATGTCTACTTCTGCATTTGGAGACCACGTACAGAGGAACCATAATGATTGTACCCTACCAACCAGGCAATAGTCTATTGGCTTCAATGTTTTCTTAGTATGAGGGCTCAGCTTGCACCAGAGAAATTTTTTAGTATCTTGTCCCCAACTTTATGTCCTTCTTAAATTGTATAGTCTCAAAGTTTCTTGGTATAGGAACAGATACTCCAATGCAGAGACTGTGCTGCAGTTTTTTATTCAACACGACATGTTTCGAGCTGTGGGCTCTTTCTCAAGTGTTACAATTACAAATCAATTACACAGATCTATTAAAGGTGTGTTAACCCCACCCCCTTAATTCCATAGGTGCAGTCCAGTGTTGTGGGAGGCAACTGCTGTGGGGAAAATTTGTTCAGCCTTGCCTCTTGTAGTTGTGCAGAAGTTTATTCCAATTTTGTGTCCATAAAGTGCTTTTAATTACACTTGTCCCCAGTATTGCAATTCTGCCTACTGGAGTCCATAGTCCATACATATAGACAATAAAGTCATGAACAAAGCATGACGAATAATATTATTAGTGGGGTTGTTTGGCCCATGATGCAAAACCACACATATCAATACAATACATATATTACAACAGAAAACAATGCTGTCAATCTAGACCTGTGTCTTACCCATGTGTTAATTGTAACACTTGAGAAAGAGCCCACAGCTCGAAACATGTCGTGTTGAATAAAAAACTGCAGCACAGTCTCTGCATTGGAGTATCTGTTCCCATACCAAGAAACTTTGATAGTCTATTGGCTGCCAGGGTCAGCAACCCCCATTTGAAAGCCCACAGGAGAAGGCGAAAAATTAAAAAACTATGGATAAAAACCAAAGGACATTCTATAAGATACTAAAATGTATCTTAAATTTGGCAACTGCACAAATATTGCATATCATATAGTCATTTGTTACCCCTGTGGAAGCAAAGATACACAAGTAAGCCATATAGTTAAGGCCAACATTTTTACTAAATTCGGGGAAAAATTGATATTGTGAGATACGTTCACTTTGTATAAAACAACAGAGCATGCTGTGTACCTTTCTTTTATACTCATCCTGTTCCGTGGAACCCACATACAGCTGCAAAACCAAATCATCCACTTTGCTGTTCTCCTCTGCTGGTTTCTGGGTCCCGGTGCCTGGTTCAGACTCTAGGCTCTGCAGCACCTCACATTCTGCTTTCAAACTGTTGATTTCTTTAAGGGTCCCTTCATGCTGGACTGCCAACTGTCCCAAAGGGTGTTCAGCAGTGTTTGGTGAGTTGAAATCTCTCTGTGTCTCCTGGTGAGCGACTTTCTTAACCTGACTACTTCTCAGTTTACAGACCAACTCTTTTAATTGTTTTACCTGGAAAAACAGTTATTTGTTAATTAAAAAAAAAAGTTATCTTAAAGTGAACTAACTTATCTAAAGGTGAACTAACCATTTAATATGCATATTTCCCCTTTAGTTTGCACACCTAAGGTGGTCCTCAGTGTGCCCTTAGTAATTATTTCCTTTTCCTAGGTAAAGTTTGATGCAGGGGCGATCCTGGCCCCTACGCCGCCGGAGGCAGCAGCAGATGCTGCTGACCCCCTCCCCTGGAAATTCGCTCTTAAAGTACCAGGAGCAGCATTTTTGCTGCCCCTGGTACCTAGTGGGGTGCTGCCACCTGAGGCGACAGCCTCAGCTCGCCTCATTGGCAAAGCACCCCTGGTTTGATGTAGGTGTCAGGTTTAATAATATAAAAGGGAGAGAACATGTGTGCTCAGGGATCTTTTCCTGGATCCCACCTAGCGGGGAGGTAGGTACAGGATTGGGTCTGAGAAGGTGTCAGGCCTAATGAGGGATAGTTAGTGGTGGTAGTTTCTTGTTACAGTAGCTCTAGGAGCAATTGGCAGTGATAGATTATTTAGTGAGCAGCTATAAACTTCAATGTGGATGTTAGTTGGGGTTAGCACCCTTGCTGTGATAAAGCCGTCAGCTAGGGACATGAGTGGGTGAGCTCAGGAGCAGGGTCATTTACCAAGATAGCCCTTAGGATTTCAAGTGCTGGGGAAAGGATCACATGACAGGTTGAACTACCCACTGAGAGGGACCTATGTGAATTATCTCAAAGTGTGGAGGCTTTCCATTGATTAAAGGAAATGTGTATAGAGCCGTCACTGTCTGTCTGTGGTACTAACAGAATGCCTGTGTTTCAATAAAGAAGTTAAAGATGTTGGAGAATCACTCAGATTGCAGTTTATTTACAACCTGGTTGAACTGTGATTAGAAAACAACCAATGATTAATCAGAGCAAGAAGTACTCAAGGTAATATTACACCTCATTGGGAGTTGCCAATAGTCTAAGAGTGCCTGGGCACACTGCAGCAGCATACGCCTGTATCACACCATTACTATCATACTATATAGCACACCCACAGATGGGCTACATGTCATTTCCAGTTTTACCTTTAATATATATACTGTATATACAAATAACTGTGGTCTGTATTTTGTACAAAAATATGGATAAAAAGGGGATTTTTTTCAACGTGTCATCAATTCCTTTTATCTTCAGGCATATGATGGACAAAGGGACAGTGGAGGTATAGCATCCATCACCAAACAAACAAAACAAAAAAATGTAAATAGCGAAAACCTCAAATTTATGAAGTAGAGCGTACCAGAAGGTACAGTAGGACAAACAGAGCTGTGGAAAAGCAAAACTCCTTGGTGTTGTCCACGTAGAACTAAGAGTTAAGATTTTGGGATATCCTGATTGATACAAAAATCAGTCACAGCTTTGGGGGGGGGGGGAGCACCACCTGGTCTGAGTGAAAAATCAGACCAGTGGTTGTCAGGACAGGGTATCTAATTCAGACACCTGGCGTGCTGTTGCAATGGCAATCATGAAGACAATCTTCGTTAGCCATGGCATTTTCACATTTTTTTAATGACTGTTTTATGTAAAATGTTGTTAATTAAAAAATCTCTGAGCCAAGACCTAATCTTTTAAGAGAACTGAGAGAAAGACATGTAATAAAACCTGCCTGTAAAAAGTCAAGTAATGAGGAAACTGAATATTCCTTAAAGTGGAAGAATTTAGCTGTGTTCCGCCTGGTGACTTTTGGTGCCCACTTAAAGGCTAAGATATGCACCTTGATTGCCTGGGTGCTGAGTTAATCCTCACAATACAAAAGCGCTAGAAGTGCCCCGGCTCCAGAACATTGATTGGAAACTGAAATGCCATCATAGTCCATGTTCCTTATGCTACCTGGTTCCTAAAGGCTGACGTCAGTCAAGAGAACAAGCCAGTGGGATCCATCAAAGATTGGTGCAGTCAGCTAGCTTTTACTGGGCTCCACAGCAATTCAATTTAGGGCCCCCAAAACATTTTCCTAAATTGATCCATTCTACCAAGATATATTAATATTGCTCATGATTTAGTTATTGGGTTCCATTGGTCTAGGATGTTCCACTGGAAATCCAAAAGCAGTGGCGTGACTATAGAGGAAGCAGACTCCATGGTCGCTGGGGGGCAGGGAACAGGTGAGCCTGGTCACCTTTCTCTATAGTATTAAAATCCAGCAGAGCAGAGGTAATGTACACTGAGCCCATCCACATTTTTTCCAGCGGGGGAGGGCCATGAGTAGTCTTGTTTCCTCTCTATTCCAAAGGTAAAATTTGCCTCTATGCAAATCCATGGACCCAAGGACTGTTATGGAAAACCATGGGGTTTGTAGTACTTGTTGCACCAAATTCTGAATCTTCTTAATCCTATTAAGATGTGTTACGTTAAGTCTGTGAGATGAAAACCATGCCCAATGGATTCCAGGCATTTGAGCACAGATGAAATGACAGTGTCATCTTCATCAGAAGAAGACCATGCCAGGTCGTAACCTCAGAGGAGAAATCATGCTCTCTGATGGTTTATTGTCCCATAGTTGAGATGCTTTTGGGGAATCAATGCCATGTCTCTCAACAGTGGGGGTGCTTGTAGACCTTTATCCAATTTTCAGTGGACACTTGGTCAAGTTTATCAAACAGCTTGTCCAGACATATTGCTAATTTAGGGATGCCTGCTGTTGGGCCCAGCCTAAAGGTTCCTGGGAAGAGGAGGATGGCTGTGGCACAGGAACCTGAGGAGCTGGAAAAGAAAGGTTAACCCCTTGATTGTCTGTAGGTAGGGTCACCAAGAGATTCTGAGCTGCGGAAGATACCTCTGTACAGTGTCGCACTGGCCCACCTGGATACCAGGAAAACTCCCGGTGGACCCAGGTGTCAGTGGAACCTCATGCTGCTAAACTTTTGGCCTATTTCATGGCCATTCCCTATTTCTATGAGAACAAAGAGGCTAAATAGATGGAATAATAGATTATAGTCTGTAAAGAAAAGAGACTAGAGGAATAGAAGTTGAGTGAGGAAAGGCCACTGGTATAAGATTTTTTGGAAGGCCCTGGTCTAAGGTTTTTTGGTGGGCACCTGGTGTCCCAGTCCGACACTGCCTCTGTAAGAGTGGGACATGATGTAAAACATGATGAATATGACGGGCCCATGTAGTATTTGTGTATGCAAGGTATTCGACCGTTAGATGGTAAGTTGTGGAGAAACACTGGTGTCACAGAATCAGGATGTAGAACCTCGCAGAAGGTGTGTTGATGTCGGCTAGCAGGATGGAGAGTGGCGTTGCACTGGATGAAGGAACTGGAAACTGCATACAACTCGAAGTCCCACCTTGAATAGAAGCAGTCAGTGCTGAATTGATAAAAAAGAAACAATGTATTTCTCACATACTAGTAAGTGCATTGTAACCAGTGAAGAATACCCTTCAGTGATGAGAAATAGATTGGCAAACAGCAAGAGGGGGTGGCCAGGCATAATGGTACAAGAACAGGTCATGAACAGCAGATTCCATTCCCAGCAGCTCCCATAGCAGGAGCATATCAAGGAACAAAAAAGAGTGGGACATGATGTGGAACATGATGGGGCCTTGTTGTACTTCTGTATGCAAGGTATTTGACAGTTGGATAAGTTGTGGAGAAACCCAGGTGTCACAGAGTCAAAAGGCTCTACAGAGTCAGAATGTAGAGCCTTTTGGAAGGTGCGCTTAAGTTGGCTAGCAGAGAGGAATGCCACAAAGGATGGAGAGTGGTGTTGCACTGAATGAAGGAACCAGAAATTGCACACAACCAGAAGTCCCACCTTGAACAGAAGAAGTCAGTGCTGAATTGATAACAAAAAAATAAAAATCTATTGCTCACATTCTAGTAAGAGCAATGTAACCACTAAAGAATGGGAAGGGAGGGGGCAAAGAGCAAGAGGAATGGCCAGGGATAATGGTAGATTGTACATGACCAGGTAGAAGAGTACTGGTGGTACTCACTGTGTCAAGAACAGGAGAATCCATCTCCAGCAGCTCCCATAGCAGGAGCAAGTCAGGGAACAAAAAACTGAAACCCTCTACAGAGTGATAGGACGGCAGAAAATCTTCTTCAAATTCTATAGTATCCTTCCTCCTGGTGGTGTATGCTGCACCCCCAATGCCCCTGTGTTCCACAGACACTGCAATATAAATTGTTATTGTGAAAGGTGAAAGGTTCAGGCATACCTCAATTTTATACTGATCTCGTTCAGTGGAACACGCATCCAGCTGTCTGAATAAGCTGTCCATCTCCAAAGCCATATGATCCAGTTCACTGCTGTCCTCAGCTGGTTTCTGAGGCCCTGTGTCTGGCTCAGCCTTAAGGTTCCGCAGTACCTCGCACTCTGCTTTGAGATTTTTTATTTCTTTAAGAGACTTTTTATACTGGTTACTCAGACCTGAGATCTGATCCTCCAATTCTTTCACCTTGACAAACAGCTCTCCGCAGTACTTTTTCAAACTTTCTTTTTCTTGGTCCGTTGTGTCTTTGGAACTTTCCGGATGATCAGCTTGGTGTGTGGTGCCAATATCATGTTGGGTTATTCCATTATAGTAAAGCTTGGAACCAGGCATCTGCTGGTTTTCTTGACTGCTGCAATCATTGCTTCCACCTTCTTTTTTGACATATAAATCATAATTCATGTTTTCTGAGGCAACAGGATCTGAACTGGTACCACTATCTTCTATTATAATAACATCATCATTGCTCTCTTGAAGGAGATTGGCTGTTTCTGTTCCAATGAGCTTTTGCTTCTTGGCACATGTATTCCCATAAGATAGCAGACGTTTACAACTAGAGGGGAGACAATTTAAAACAATATTAGAATGTGCAGTGCCATTAACACACTCATAAGATTCCTAAAAAAATTATGATGGGGAGCTGCTGGGGACAACTTGGAAGGCCTTGACCATTTCTGTTATTGTGCGGCTGAACCTCTGGGCTGTTACACTAAATATAGTATTTGAAATACAGCATACAGTATCTAATTATATTCAAATTTAGTTCTCCTTAAATTCAGGCACCACACATGGTATCTAAAATTTAAATCTGTGTATGGAGGATAAGCAGAGCAAAAGATAGGTGTAAATTGCAGGATTATGGGGACTGGAGGAGCAAGACTGGTGTCACTTTTATTGACATGCTGATGCCGGGCCGGTGCTCCTATCAGGAGAAATCTGCACTGGTCTGGGAGTTCTTCCAGCGAGCAGCACGGAGCGATTGTCTTCCTTCTTCTTTCTTCAAATTGGGGCAGATGCATGCGCAGTAGAACGAAATAGTTGAATAGTTAAAGTTCGGCTTTTCACGCTATTGTGCATGTGCACCCACATGAAGAAAGAAGAAGCCAGAAGCCATTGCTCTGCGGTGCTGGAATAACCCCGGGCTGGTGCAGTTTTCTCCTGATAGGAGCACTGGCCTGGCATGTGAGGTAAGTAAATACAATCAATTGGGGGTGCCTAACTTTTGGCAACCCCAAGTAAATACAGGCTTTACTTCTCCTTTAAAACATTAAATGCAGAGACTGACAGACAAGACCATTTTGACTGCCCCTGTTTTCCACTGAATGGCAGAGTTGTTCAACACCCTTGTGTCAATAGTCTAATATCATTCATATAAATATCGAGGTGTTTGGAAGCAGTGGGATGACATTCAAGTGTCAGCATTCCACACTTTCACAGCAGATAAGCAAGTTAGAAATAAAATGGTTTCAGCACAAAGCAGGAGATATACAGGGTCAGGTGGCATTTGTGGTTCTCTTCACACCTATAGGATGAATTCCTTTTTCATAATTTTTGCTGCCAGGAAAGTCTTTATGTGCACGTGCTGATTCTCTGATTCTCAAAAAAAAATTATTATAATCATTTTTAATTCATTGCCTGGGAAATTCCCCCATTATCTTTCCTCTAAAAAAGTGCTGTCCAACTTCTGTAGTACCGAGGGCCAACATTTTACTGGCCTATGTGGTGGAGGGCCGATAATTGAAGTCCGTGTTGGCCACGCCCCTTTTAAACCACACCCACTGTAAACCACACCCATATTACAACAATAACTTTTAAGATAACGGTGGTAACACACCAAAAAACCAAATGGTTGGTGCTCACTGCAGGGAAATCCCTCATCACTCAAATTGAAGTCATGTTAAAAACACACCCTTAAATCCATATGCCTCATCCTCCCCTGTGGATAATACAACAACCCCCCAACACACGATTAAACACCTTAGGGGCCCTTAACAACAATTTCCAAATGCTAACAAACCTCAAGATCAAATCCCTAACAGGCTTACATCCCACAGGTAGCATAGGGCAAACAGAGAATGTCACACCCAAGCAGCACTGGGCAAACAGAGAATGTCACACCCAAGCAGCACTGGGCAAGCAGAGAATGGCACCCGCGGGCCATCAGTTGGACAGCCCTGCTCTAAAACAAACTACTCAAAGGGGAAGGAAACCTAGGAGGTGCAAAAACCCTCCCCCCCCCCGTGTGTCGCCACCTAGGTTTCCTTCCCCTTTAAAGGAAAACATCAGACTTTATAGAAACAGCAGTCTCTACACCCCACTATTAAAGGAGAATTCAACCCTTTTGTAATAAACCGTACCCCCACCACACATAGACCCCCGCCCTCCTTCCCCCAGCCTAACTGCGCCCCTGGGGAAATGCCCCATTCGGCTCTTAAAGTACTAGGAGCGGCTCTTAAAGTACCAGGAGCGGCATTTTTGATGCCCCTGGTACCTAGTGGGGCGCTGCCGTCTGAGGCGACAGCCTCAAGTCGGCTCATTGGTGAAGCGTCCCTGGCTCCATGTGTTCTACCAGTTTCTGCCAAAAGGTAGACAGGGATCTCTGAACAAATTGTCCTATTTATAAAGGGGGTGGAGCTCAGACAAACTTATTTCAAATTAGAGAGTTAATATGGCAACAAAAATAGGAAAATTTGGATTTTAAAGATTAGGCAAAATGCAAGTCTAATTTTGTGCTAATTTTTTAGCAAAGGTGTTTACTTCCCTTTGAGCACTGAATTATCACTTAAATAAATTCTGTGCAGACAGTGTGTCCTGTAAAAGCTGATCAGAATCTTGGATTCCATTGTCAGACTTACAAGATTTCCAAGAAGATTTTGTTGCATCTGTTTGGACCTTAAAAGAGAACTAAATCCTACTAAAAAAAGCAAGTTAGAAATGTTGTATATTATGTTTTATGCTTCTCTGTACCAGCCCAAGGCAACCACAGCCCTTTAGCAGTAAAGATCTGTGTCTCCAAAGATGCCCCAGTAGCTCCCCATCTTCTTTTCTGCTGATTCACTGCACATGTTCTGTGCTGCTGTCACTTACTGAGCTTAGGGACCCACTCACAATATACAGTACACATAGAATAGAATTGTCACAATATAAGGCTGATTAGTAATTAATACAGATAATTACTACATGGCAGCACAGAAACCAGTGCAATTAGCATCAGAATTTAATAATCAGCCCTGTAGCATCAGCTTATATTACAGACCAATCTCATTTTCTGCTGGATAATTAGAGACGACCCCTAAGCTTAGCTTCTCAACAGCTGCTCAGAGCCCACTGAGCATGTGAGTGTCACAGACACTTTCCAAGATGGTGGCCCCCTGTGACAAGTTTGAAGTCCTGGATCATTTATGCTATTGAGAAGCTGAAACTTTAGGCTGGTGCAATACGTTCAGTATATAAAATATGGCATTTTTAGCCACATTCATTTTTAGGGTTTAGTTCTCCTTTAACCTATTGAGCTTCTATCAAAAGCCTGAGGCTGCCTGCTTTTATTATTGTCTTGGACTATTATAATTTGGTGGGTTATCTGATGCCTTCTTCTGAGCTACTAAAAATAACAGGAACCAAATCATTTACACCTATGTGCCATAACCCCGGCCCCAAAGGGACATACCTTTTGTTGATATTGGTCCCCTGTCTCTGATTTGGCTCCAAATCCATCTGAGCTGAACTTACAGATGGCTGTATTTCTTCATTCTGTGGTGTGAATTCAACTGCTGTCATCTGCACAATATAATTTTAATGTCAGTCTGTGAGTTAGTAATTCAACCTCAAGTTAACTTTTAGTATGTTAGAACAGGTCCTATTCTCAGCAAATTTTTAACTGGTTTTCACCTTTTTTTTAATATAGTTTTGAAATGATTTCCCTGCCTCTTCTGTCTCTTTTCAGTTTTTAAATGGGGGTCTCTGCAACTGGCAGTCAAAATACTGTTGCTTAGCCCTGTTGCTTTCGGGTTAATTGAAAATGCAAAACAAAATAAAATGATTAAATAAAAAATGAACTATTGAAAATTGGCTCAGAATATCACTGTCTGGATCATACCAATAGATACTGTAAAAGGATAAGTAAACCTTTAAAATAAGTGAATGTGAAATTGATGAGGGTGCTATTCTAAGAAATGTTACTTACATTCATTATTTAAGATATTAAGGGATACATATACTGTTAACATGAATGAATTTTCAGCGCCACCTGCTGGTCAGTTTCCCACCAGTCTGACCACCAAGTAGTCAAGGAAATTGTCAGGAGAAAGAAAGAGGCTGCTCTGATGTTCTTCTGCTTAGGAAAGATGTGAGAACGGTTTCTAATTTTTTTTCCTAAACAGAAGAACATCAGAGCAGCCTCTTTCTTTCTCCTGACAATTTCCTTGACTACTTGGTGGTCAGACTGGTGGGAAAATAACCAGCAGGTGGCGCTGTTGGAATAAAACGTATTCATATTAACAGTCCATGTATCCTTTAATATCTTGGAATAAAAACCAAATAAATAATGAATGTAAATTACAAAAGTGCTTAGTCAGTTTTACATTTACTTATTTGAAAGATTTACTTATCCTTTAAGGTGAACATACAAAAGATTTCATCGAAGAACCCAAATATTATATATTTCTTAACAAGGCAGCTAAATCCTCTGTATCAAGCAGTTGCACAGTAAGGTAACTTACCTGCTGAATGCCTTCAGATGTCCTGCAATAATAAAAATATTTTTGTAAGGAAAAGCTTTGGAAAATCTGTCATATCAAACATAGCAAACCAGTGACTTACCGTTTGTTGATATCAGTCCCGAGACCCTGATTTGGCTCAAAATCCCTCTGAGCTGAACTTACAGATGGCTGCATTTCCTCCGTTTGTTGTGTGGATTGAACTGTGGGTTGGTCTGCGGTCATCTGCAGAATAGGATTTTAGGGCCTTATTTATTTACACCTTTCATTAAAAAAGTCAGACCAAACTAGAATCCATGATTGAAGCTTATTTATTAATAAAAATCATGATTTAATAGGATCAGGGACAAACATGAAAAGATTGTGCGAAAACCAGAATCTCTAATTTTTTTTGGGCTTTTTCCTGAAAAGCCCGAAATTTTCAGATTTTTGCACAAAAAGTCAGAAAGATTCAGATTTTGGGGCTAATTCCAACGTACACCACAGAAACTTTGAAATAGGATAGGGACCTCTCCCACTGACTTATATACAACCTCGGTAGGTCTGAGATGCGGGATTTTCAGATTCAGACTTTTTCCTTGGGGTATAACAAAAAAAATTAACGTTCTTTTCCCAATAAAAATTCAGATTTTATAGTAAAAAAACTTTGAATTCTTTGAGTATTTTGCATTCGGACTTGAATAAATAACCCTCTGTGTATGTTATAATAAGTCCTATTCTTAGCAAATGTTTAACTGGTTTTCACCTTTTTTTTTAAATATAGTTTTGAAATCATTTTCCTGCCTCTTCTGTCAGTTTTCAAATGGGGGTCTCTGACACTGGCAGTCAAAAAACTATTGCTCTGTTAGGCCTTGTTCTCAGCCTGCGTTTTGTAGTCAGTCGGAGAGAAGCTAAACTGCTCTCTTCTGCTTCTCTGTGTATCTTTTTCCATCCTTGGGGTATAATAAATCTCCAAAAATTTTAGTTTTTATTCCACTAAAAATTTGGATTTTATAGCAAAAAAAAAACCACGCATTTTTTGAGTTTTCGGCATTCAAACTTTAATAAATGATCCACTAAATGTCAGTCTGTGGATTAGTAATGACAATATACTTTTGGGTTTTATATATCAATCTAAAATCTATAAAAATCTATATAATCACTGTAAATTAATTTCAGTGAAACGGTGACTGGTTATACGTTTGTTATTTTTTAACTGTTAAAGATGATCTACATCCAAAGAGAGAATGTAAAGTTAGAGTGCAACTCTGGCCAGTTTTGCAATTCACATATACAGATATGGGATCCGTTATCCGAAAACCCATTATCCAGAAAGATCCAAATTACAGAAAGGCCATCTCCCATAGACTCCATTTTATCCAAATAATTTAAATAATAATAAATTATTTTCTTTTTCGCTGTAATAATAAAACAGTAGCCTGTACTTGATTCAAACTAAGATATAATTAATCCTTATTGGAAGCAAAACCAGTCTATTGGGTTTATTTAATGTTTGTATGGTTTTCTAGTAGATTTAAGTTATGAAGATCCAAATTACAGAAAGATCCCTTATCCAGAAAGCCCCAGGTCTCGAGCTTTCTGGATAACAGGTCCCATACCTGTATTATCTATGTTAAGGAGTTAAAATTTTATTCTGCTAATACCAGGCTATGGACTAAGCAGCTATTTCCCTCTCAGATGTACAGTGTCAGTAACACAGCTAATTCCACAGTATAAAGTAATTGCACAGTAAGGTAACTCACCTGCTGAATTTGCTTAGATTTCCTGCAATAAAAAAATATTGGTCAAAGAAACAGCTTTGGGAAATATATCACATAAAACATTCATATATTTAGTCACTGATAGTGATGGGTGGATTTGTCCCGTTTCGCCACGAATTTCGAGATTTTCCCGCAAAATTCGTGAAAATGGCGGAAAAATAGAGAAACATCGATTTTTACACCGGCGAACAAAATGTGCGCCGGCGTCAAAGTTGAGGCTGATGCCCATTAAAGTGAATGGTCGTCCATTAATCGTTGCTGTCGTCGAAATTGGCGCTGGCATCGTCGCTGGCGTTGAAAAAACCTTTTTCCCCACGCCTGAGAATTTTCGCCAGTGAATTTAACAGCAAATTTGCGAATTTATACGCTGCAGTGAAACGCGCGAATTCGCGCCTTGCGAATGGATTCGCCCACCACAAGTCATTGAGCAAAATGTATAATAAAGCAATCGAATTCTTAATGAATCAGACGAAAGTCTAGTGTAGGACTGGCCAGATATGGGATGACTTTGACGTAGTTGGTCAACTTAAATATATTGCAATATATGGACAAACAATCCCTGTTTTGTTTAAAGGGTAAGGCATTATTGGGTAGTTAAACTTACAAAATGTCTTAATACAGGTATGGGATCCGTTATGGGGGAACCCATTATCCAAAAAGCTCTGAATTATGGAAAGTGTTATGTTTTGGGTAGCCGAGGATGAGTAGAGTATAACAGTGCTTTATTAGCAGAGACTCATGCAGCCATTATGCAACAGTAACTTTCACTTTCACAGAAAGGCCGTCTCCCACAGACTCCATTTTATCCAAATAATCCAAATGTTAAAAAATGATTTCCTTTTTCTCTGTAATAATAAAACAGTACCTTGTACTTGATCCCAATTGTTCAAATGCATTGAAGTCAAAGGACGTCTGAATAATTTTGATGCACAACAGTTTTTATGTGCGTGACTTTTGTGACACATGTTTAAATTTTTTTTTGAGGCTGGCAAATTTTTGCCGCAGTTTCGCTAATTTATTCGCCGACGGCAAAACATGGAAATTCGATGCAAATTTACTAGATCCTCTCACTACAAACAACTAATCGACCATGTAGCTCCCATACAGATCATACATCAGACCGACCACCATCTTTATTATTTCAATTACTTTGGAAGGAGAATATATTGTGAAAGGGAACATGTTGCTATTGCTAATCCATCTGGATTGCCATTGTGATACAAATAAAAGTGTTTCCCAAGTGGGCTGACTTTTTATTCCATTTCCCACTTAGGCCTGGATTTGTGGTGAGACCACAAAGGCCCAGGCCTAGGGCATAAAGATTTTAGTGGCAGCATGCCACCATGCCGCAACCTACAGATTACTGGGGATGCGTAATTCTGTAATCCCCAGCGATCCAACGCATGCACGCATGGAGGGAGGGGGAGTACGTGAGTGCGGCAGCAGGGCACCAGGACCCAGCGGCCTAGGGGCGCCTCAGCCTGGAATCCAGGCCTGTTGCTCATGATAACATACGTGGATTTGATACTTGATATGGGTTCAGAAGTCCGTTTCCTAAATTCTTTTGGTTTTACCAATATAGCTCAAAGTGCATGGACACGGGCGTGGACGCCCACTGCGCAGCTCCTTCGAGTGCCGGTTCCCCTATGGTGCACGCTTCCGGGTTTATGAGACGGCGTGATGACGTCACCCGCTATGGCGCGAAATTCAAAAGTATAAAAGGGGATTTCAGTGTGGAAATGATTGCCCGTTGTTAGGTTCAGTTAGCTTGTTCCTGGGTGTTATATTCTTTGTGAATCCTATTGCTCTTTAGTATATTGACCCTTGTCTGCCTGATTAACTACTCTGATTAACTACCAATCCTGATTCCTTGCCTGTTCACGGACTATTCTACATTCTCAAATCCTGATTCCGGGCCTGTCCGGATTCTCTGCTTGTGCTGGCCCGGCCTGCCTGTTCCTGGTGGTTTTCTTCCTTCCAGTATCTTGGTGAGACGATCATGCCCCCTTGCTCATCCAGAACCGTTTAGCTTTGCTCCTCTCTCTATTAAGACCTGGCGGCATCCGATTAGCCGATGGCTCCTCCCGAGGTGAAAGGCGGCAGTTAAAGGCAGAAGTGAGAGCCATGAGCAGGAGCGGCATTTTTGATGCCCCTGGTACCTAGTGGGGCGCTGCCGTCTGAGGCGACAGCCTAGAGTCTTGTTGAACTTTGATATCTTGTAATTTTTGGCAGAACATCCCCTGTATCTTTCACATATGATGGCAAAGAGACCACAAAGGGGTCATATCTATGTATTGTCCTGCAATCTCGCATAAGTTGCCGTTACCATCTATAATTGGTCAGTCAGTGGTTTATCCTTATTTTTATGGATCTTTGGCAGGTTACAAAATGTCATAATGTATTCTTGGATCGGTATTGATTAATGCATTATATTCTTGGGTAGACAGTAACCCTAAATCTTTAGCATCCTTCATGATATTGATTTAAAAAGATATTAGTGGGATCATGATGTCGTTTCTGATAAATAGTAACATATGTCATTCAGCTAAATAAATCGGTTTTTGGCCACATAACAACATTGCCTCCTTTATCGGCCGGCTGTGGCAATTTGAAAGTGATGTTCTCTTGGAAGGATCGGATAATATATTCCATATTCTGGAGATTAGTAGCACAGATTTATCTGGTCTTGGTCCTGACCTCCCCTACCCCCGCCCAATCACATAAAGAAGTCGCAAAGCAGGTATGTGCTGGCGGGGGTGGAAGAGGGACAGAGGGGGCCCTGCGACTGGGGCGGTGGGCCCTTGGGTGGACCCCCCTTGACCCCCGACGGTGCAAAAAGGTGAGTATGGCAGCAGCAGCAAGCTGCCTCAGGTGGTGGAGGGGCCAGGATCACCCCTGCCGCTAAGAGATATAATATATATATAATATGGAGTTGTCAGCAATTATCAAAACGTTAGGAAAAAGTGAGGTTAAATTCATAACAAAAGCCAACACTACAGGGACATTTTAAAGGGGACCTGCCACCATATAAAATAACTCCAAATTGTTTTCTTTTTGGTTTGTCTGGCAAAATAAACTTTATTTAAACTATATAATTTAGTTAAATCTTGTTTATTTCAGTCTTGGAATTCACAATCACAGCAAGCAGGCAGGTGCCATTTTGTAAACACTGTTATTAAGGGAAGCTTTGCATCATGCCAAAATCTTCTTTATGCGCCAGAATGGGGGACCTGATGTCCTTGCCCATGCACTGCTACACAATTAAATGGTAAGGAGGGAGGGGTAATGAGGAGTGCAATTAAATCTAGGAAGTGCAGAATGGAAAGTGAAAGTAATTGCCTGCCCCATCCCTATGCCTGAGGCATAGAGGCGGGGCATGCAATATATGATTGACAGCTGAGATTTTTAAATACCTTTATAACAGGCATTGATGTTTTAATCGAAGAGAATTGTAATATGTTTCATACTTAATTTGAAAAATAATTTTGTTATACAGCTTTTTATGTACAGGTGACAGGTACCCTTTAATAATCAATCCTGTTGCATAATGCACTGATGCAGTGAATCAGCAGAAAAGAAGATGGGGAGCTACTGGGGCATCTTTGGAGACACAGATCTTCCCTGCTAAAGGGCTGTGGTTGCCTTGGGCTGGTACAGAACCCGAAAATGATAGATACTGTATAACATTTAAAGTAAATTTATTTTGTTGAGTTTTCCTTTAAGCCCTCCAGTGCTACTTGAACCAAAAAAGCCAGTCAACCTATCCTATAATAGGTTATAGTGAGTTATTTCATTTTTTTGTTCAGTGCAGACAGTGTCCTGTAAGAGCTACTAAGTGCATTGGACTTTAACCTACTGAACCACTATAAAAGCATCCTTGTTAACAAAAAATAGTGTTCTAAGGGACATGCAAAATATATTTTGTATGAAAATCGTTGAGTGTAGTGGGAGACAAGGTGCCCGATATCGGTAAAAAGGCTTGGATATTGGTCATCTCAACGACAGGGCAGAACTGAAAATTTTGATTGGACACCTTTGAAGGTTCCCGAACATTGTAACGTTAATGCTGAATCATCAAATAGAGCTAGAGAATTTTTTAGTTTTTACCTGCATATTTGACGATTCAGCTCTTAAAGGAGAATTCAACCTTTTAGCAAAAAAACCCCCTACCCTCACCCCATATAGACTCCCCTCCCTTCTCCCCCCAGCCTAACTGCCCCCCTAGGGAATTGCCCCTAAATTTTTTACTTACCACTTGGCGCAGATACAGGCATCGGAGTTCCACGCAGCCATCTTACGGGTCTTTAGTAAACAGAGACGGAGACCGGCGAGCAATTTACCGGTTTGCAACAACTGCACATGCGCCGAAATGGACATAAATCGCTGAAGCGCCGGAAGACCCAAAAGAAGGTTGCGGTAAACTCAGATGCCTGAATCTGCGCCGAGGGGTAAGTAAAAAGTTAGGGGCATTTCTCCGGGGGAGCAGTTAGGCTGGGGGAGGAGGGAGGGTGGTCTACATGAGGTGCGGGTAGGGTTTTTTTTGCTAAAGGGTTGAATTCTTCTTTAACGTTAGTAGAGTGGACGAAAGATATTTTTTACGACTTAAGGTGGCCATACATGGATAGATCCGCTCGTTTGGCGACATGCCCACCTTGAGGTGGGCAATATCGGGCAGATCCGATCGTGGGCCCTAGGGCCCAACGATCGGATCCTAGCATTTGCAAACGGGCGGTCGGATCGCGGGACCACATCAACGAACAGATGCGGCCGCGATCCGACGTGATTTTTAATCCCATCCGATCAAGATCTGGCCGACTTTCGGACAGATCGCGATCGGGGAAGCCCGTCGGGGGCCCCCATACACGGGCCAATAAGCTGCCGACTCGGTCTGTCGGCAGCTTTTATCGGCCCGTGTATGGCCACCTTAATGGTCATGGGAAAGATCATAATTGTAGAATGTATGGCCACCTTTAGACCATAATAATTTGGGGAGTGGTTTTTATGTCATCTCCTGAGCTACTATAAATTATGAGCATCAAAGCACCTGGATGCCAACCCCATGTGCCAACCCCAAGCCTCCCATCCACCCCCAAAGACATACCTTTCACTGATATCCATCCCCTGACTCTGATTTGGCTCAAAATCCCTTTGATTTGAACGCACAGATGGCTTCATTTTCTTATTCTGAAGAATTGTAGGCTTGTCTGATGTCTTCTGCAAATTAGAATTTAGAATTTTATTGTCTGTGGGATAATAATTACTTTATATTCTTTTGGGTTCTATGTGGAAACTGAAATATGTCATTTAGCAATGTGTATAGAGGTATGGGACCGGTTATCCAGAATACTTGGATTCTGGGGTTTCCCGGATAAGGGACCTTTCCATAATTTCTCTATATTTGAAGTGTTCAAAAAAAAACATAATTTAAACATAATTTAAACACAATAGGTTTCTTTTTGGGTCCAATAAGTATTAATTATATCTTAGTTGGTGTCAAGTTCAAATTTTGAAGAAAAAAAAAACATTTCTAAAAATTTTAATTATTTGAGTCTATGGGAATGTCAGGAACAGGATCCTGTCTCTCCAGCATCGCATCCAAGATGGCAGGGCCCATAGCCAACACGTGGGCAGCAGCGTAGGCACGGCGACGCCAGCGTTCTGACGCTGGTGCGATGATGTCACGTGCCTGATGCAAAATTCAAAGATAAAAGCTCTTCCAGATCACGGGTTCAATGCCCAATTATAGATTTTGTTTGGAACATTCCTGGGTGCTTTATAATTCATGCTATATTGATTACTGTACTTTTGACCCTGCCTGAACCTTGAGTTTGATTCTATTGGAAGGCCCCCTGACAGGGAGATGGCCTTCCCATAATTTGGAGCTTTTTTTGGGGTCTCTCTCTCTCTTTCTCTCTCTCTCTCTCTCTCTATCTCTCTCATTTGTGGAAAGGCCACCTAGGCCCGGGCCTAGGGTGGCAGGATTTTAGGGGGCAGCATGCTGCCAAACACACCCATATTGGTTAAAAAACACTGGGGATGCGCTGGAGATACAATAATTTTTTAAATTTGCATGCGCCAATCCCCATTGCTCCGGTCCAGATGATGAAATTTGCATGAATAAAGGGGAGGGGACAGGGGTGACGAACGGCATTGGGCCTAGGGGCGCCTAATACGTAAATCCGGCCCTGCAGCCAATGCATTAAACTTGCATTTGCACCTTGATGAGAATAGGACACAAATGACTGCAGCTACAGGCAACTACAGTGCAGTAAGTTAATTACCACTTTATTCTGCTAATACCAGACTTTGGGCTAAGCAGCTCTTTCTCTCCTAGAACTACTGTATCAGCAACACAGTTAATTTCCTAGTATCAAACAACTGCAAATTAAAGTAACTCACCTGCTGAAGCTGTTCAGATTTTCTGAAATTAAAAAAAAACATGGTTAAAAGAAAGCTTTGAAAAAAAGTAAAAAATAAATTCCTGATCCCATAGGACCAACACTGTCAGCAGGCAACCCATCATCTGCTCAGCAGATAGCACAGTGATTAGGAGGATTGCAGTGCTGGGATAAATTGCGACCAGGTTACTATGTGCAAGGAATTAGTATGTTGCAAGGAAGGCTGTCCTGTGGAAAGGTATTTAATTGTAGTGAGAGTGGGCACATAACAGGAGAGGTTACCTGTCTGTGTTAAGGACTCCCAGAGGGGTTGAGTGTACTGCCTGTCACTGCAAGGAGCAGAGGAGATGTGACCAAATGTCTGAGAGTCTAAAGTGAATGAGCCGCTGTCAGAAGATGAGCCAGGCCTGAAGCTGGTGAATTTGTGTCCCTGGATGGGAGAGTCACAGGGCTTAGTGAGAAGAATATATATAATTTCATAGTGTGGTGTATTAATAGGAGTTTTTTCAATAATGGCTCATGGTAATACTCTGATTAAACCCAATAGCTCATCGCAATACTTTGATAAAGAACTGTATAAAATATAACACAAAGAATTGTTCTACTGTTGAACCCAATGTCGTATGTTGAGCCCAATGTAGAGTAAAAAGACAGCTTTATGACTTATAGTTGTGTATAACAAAGCTTTGTATCATAGTATACAAGGCGGCCTTATAATCCTGTTTAATGAAGCGTTGTGCAAGAGAAATCATGGGAAGGAATCAACTCGTTGACCTAATACTTGTTCATTATTCTCATATGTATTATGTCTTATGATTTCTGAAGCCCTTATCAGACTCTTTTTTATTATAGATAGGGGCAAAATATGCTATTCAGCTACCAGTTAGCTAAGATAAGATCTCTGCTTCGGATGTTGGGAGTCTGGCCAGATCCTGATGAGCGCATGGGAAGCAAGATCTGTTATTAACCAAACTATTATATGAATATTATGAGCTACTGATTAAACTACTATATGAGCTCATTGTTTGCTAAGCCTATATAAACTGGGGGTCTACATTCGGTCAGTTGAGATCTCACATGTGGGGTTGACGTGTGCCGCCACAGGACCTTCCGTGCTCCGTTTGAGGGATTCAATCTGCTGACTGTTCCGGGATCTCCCAGTCTTGGTTGTAGATTGTTTGCTTCACTCTTTTACTCATTTGGTAATGTATATCTTTTTCATTCTATGTATGTAATAAACCTTTGCTTATACTAGCTGGTGTGTTTGAATTACTTCCGAGAGACTCATAGAACCACAATTAAAACATGTGGAAACCAACCTGTATTGTGAGAAACTCAGGTGGACGCTGAACTGTGTTCCTGTATGTGACTTTGTGCAGAGTTTAATGTTTACTGTAATGTTTCAAATAATGTTGAGGTAAGTATTAAACTTAATAAACTGAATTTTAGGGATGCACCGAATCCAGGATTTGGTTTGGGATTCAGCCAGGATTCTGCCTTTTTCAGCAGGGTTTGGATTCGGCAAAATCCTTCTACCCAGCTGAAACAAATATGAATCCTAATTTGCATATGCAAAAAAAAAAATTAGGGGCGGGGAGGGAAATCATGTGACTTTTTGTTACAAAACAAGGAAGTAAACAATGTTTTCCCCTTCCCACCCCTAATTTGCATATGCAAATTAGGATTCAGATTCGGTTCGGTATTCGGCCGAATCTTACGCTAAGGATTCAGGGGTTCGGCTGAATCCAAAATAGTGGATTTGGTGCATCCTTACTGAATTTGCTGTGGGGCCCAGTATCATCAAGTTATGCCATGTCTTTTTGGGGGCGGCTGGAATAGGATTTTGCAGGTGACCAATGATGTTCATTATTGAGTTACAGTGGATTCATCAGATTGGCGTTTTGTTCCCGGCGCAATGACGTCACCCATTCGGCGTGAAAATTCTAAATAAAAAGACGCATTGGTCACGGTTTCAATGCCCCGAATATAGGATTTACTGAGAGATTTACTGAGAGTTTTCCTGGGTGTTCCTAAATTTATATTAACCTTTTGACCTGAACCTGTGACTTTGCTTCTATTCTGCCTTCCTATTGAACTTTTGACTGGATATTGACTACGTTTACTCTTGACCCCTTTTGGTATCACAAACTTTGAAGCTTCCGCCTTTTCGCTGGGAGCTGATAGGCCCCCTGACAGTATTTTCATTCACTGAACCCGTGACCTCTGCATCTTTTTATTTAGAATTTTTGCGCTGGACTAGTGACGTCATCGCGACGAGACTACCCACGTGGCGGCCTTGGGAGCTGCCATCTTGGAAGGAGCGCCGACGGAGACGGGATCACCATCAGCCGCTCCTGACAGGCCCATGATATCTGAAATTGAAATCTGTGTCTGCATGATAAATGATCTGAACATCGATGGTTAGTTTGGCCAAATTAATTAGAAATACAAATCAACTATACTATTTTAGTGAATTAGCGGCGCCCTGGCGAAGTGCGGCGAAGGCGTCGCTAGCGCATTTTCTCTGCTTACTGAATTTGCCCCATAGTGGGAAGGAGCTATGTGTAGCTTGTTGCTTGCCGCAACATTCTGTATCACACAGGATCAATCTGGAGAGCTGCTAAATAACTAAAAACCCACAAATAATAAAAAATGAAAACTTATTGCAAATTGTCTCAGAATATCACTCTCTACCTCATACTCAAAGTTCATTTAAAGGTGAACAATGCCTTTAACAATTCTGTAAAGAACATATCTTTAGTGATGGGCGAATTTATTCGCCAGGCGCGAATTCGCGGCGAATTTTTAAAATTCGCGAAACGCCAGCGAAAATTCGCGGTAAAAATTCGCCGGCGTCAAAAAAAATTTTGACGCCGGCGCCGTTTCGCAAATTTTTCGCCGTTTCGCGCGAAATTCGCTAATTAATAACGGCGCAAATTCGCCCATCACTACATATCTTCATGTTGATGGCGCTTCCAGGTACAGCACAACTTCAGTACACAATCATATAGCATATAAACTCTCCCATATGTGTTTAACAGCACAGGTATGACTTACCTTCTCTTATGGGTCTTCTCATATGAGGAGTGGGTAATGTCATCATCATCTTCAGGCTCCTCAGGCACAGCACATTCTCTGTTTAAAGAAAATTAAAATTATAAATGCGGAAAATGATAAATGCAAAAAATGAGAAATGTAATGGTTCCTAAATGAGGGAGAATTTTGTACCATGCCCCGTAATACACACAATGTGATGTGTCCTTATACAGTGTAAGGAATTGGATGCGGCACAATGTACTTCCAGGATGCTTCGGGCTTTTGCTGAGCATGGGATTAATCAGAAATTCATTGACCAGCAACCCTTTCCCTACAAAATATTTCTATGGAATGGAGTTTAACGAAATACACCACTAGCTTAAAAAAGAAAAAGGAGTGAAGAGGAACACTTATACAGGTATGGGGCCGGTTATCCAGAATGCTCTGGACCTGGGCTTTTCTGGATAAGGGATCTTTACATAATTTGGATCTTCACACCTTAAGTCTACTAGAAAATCATGTAAATAAACCCAATAGGCTGGTTCTGCTTCCAGTAAGGATTAATTATATACATTATATATATATATTACTACAGAGAAAAAGGAAATCATTTTTAAAAATGTAGATTAGTTGGATAAAATGGAGTCTATTAGAGATGGGCTTTCCATAATTCAGAGCTTTCTGGATAATGGTTTTCTGGATAATGGATCCCAAAATGTGCTCCGGATGACACCTTTTATCCTCAGGGGTGAGCCCTCGCAATGATGCGAAGGCAGGGTGTTATATCACTGTAACGGTCAAAGAATAGGCACCAGCTGTTCTCGACACTTAACCATAGAAGTGATTTATTAAAGAACAAGACAATCCACAAAGGAGTTCAATAGAGATAAGCAGGAACATGTAACAGCAGTGGATAGGCATATACTCGCAAGCACCAATGGTCAGTGTGGACCCCACAAGGAGAAGGAAAGCTACCAAAGCAGTTTATTGCCAATAGATTAGCCACAATAGTGCAAGCTATAACACTATATTTATTCTGCAGAATGCTTTACCATACTTGAACAAACAGCTTTAGAAGCTCTCTGTGTTTGTTTAGGATAGCAGCTGCCATATTAGCTTGGTGTGACATCACTACCTGCCTGAGTCTCTCCCTGCTCACTTATAACTCTGGGCTCAGATCACAGCAGGAAGGGGGAAAAGGGAGGGGGAGAGGAGCAAACTGAGCATGCTCAAGCCCAAGCCCTGGAGGTTTATGCTTTAAACAGTAAATCAAAACGTCAATCCGCAGGAACATCGTCAATTTACTAACAGGAGTAGAGGACAACTCACTAGCAAAAGAGTACGTCGCTAACAAAGTTTCGTGCCCTTTTGCCAGGAAAATTTTCGTTTAGGTGAATGATTGTTACTATGCAAATTCATCAGAATATAAACATTACCCTTTTTCACCAGAGAGTGATAAGCTGAAGCTACATCCTCAATAATCTTATGACATCATATCCTGTCAGTTTTTTCATATTTTAAAGTTGGATGATGTTTAAAAGTTGTAAACTGTTATAAATGTTTTTTTAACTATTTGAGTGGCATGCCACATTTGTTTTAGGATGGGCTCATGTCTAGGGCATTATATTATGTCTTTTGTCTTTATTTTGCTTCCTTGGACATTTTTAATAATAAGTGGGAACTTCAAGCATTTGCACCAACATCTCTAATAAAGACACATATATATATATATATATATATATATATATATATATATATATATATATGTGTGTGTGTACCCGCCCTATTTAAAGTGCCTGAAGCGTAAGTGTGTTAATGAAGTTTCGCTAGGAAGAAAGTAACACTAGTGAAAGTTCATTTTCACCCGTGCTGAAGATTTTCAGCAGCGTTCGTCTGCAGAGACTTAACTTTGCATTTCGATAAATAAGTGTATGTGTTGCAAATTAACATCTGAGGCATTTGTGCGAAGTGTGGCGAAGCCTTCCAAGGTAAATAAATTCGTCCTTTAGTAAATTTGCCCCATAGTCCCTTTTTCTGGACAATGAGTACACGGGGTTCTAATCCCACTCAACGCTCCTCGATGGAGCCTCAGCTTCCCAGCTAAAATAGCTCTGAACTCAGCTCAACTTTTATATTAGAACACAGGACCATTTAGTGGCTAAACCTGGGATAATTAGGGGACATGCTTTGACCCAGGAAATGGAGTCTAGCTCTTGTATAACTAAGGGACCCTTTAGTGGCCAAACTTTAGGTGAATGCACTATAAATGGAAATACATTTTTCAGTCCCCTACATAAACAATAAAAAACCTCCTAAAGACACCTCTTTAAGGGCACCTGTTGGGCAAAAATATTATCCCCAACCAAAGGTGTGGGCTAACAGAGCCCACAGTCCAGTTGGGGGGTAAAATTAGCAAGTGAGCTTCTGACGTCATGTGCACTCACTCACTATGCACATATGTGTGCCCCAACATAGTCGTTCAACAACAACGGGAGCTCCCTCCTGGCAATGTTTTTAAAATAAAAACTACTACTGTTACCCCCAGCCAGAGTGTGAGCTCTATTAACCCGCACCTTTGGTTAGGGATAATATTTTTGCCCAACGGGTGCCCCTTAGAATGATGTGTGATGGTTACAGTTCAAATTGCACTTACCTGAATTGTGGGTCTGTGTTCATACTGCATTTCCACTTATTTGGTAATTTTCCCATTGCATCCGCCACTTTCCTCCATTTAAGACACAGATCACACTGAACCCAATTCTGGTCTGGAATTTTCCTGGCCACACAAAAAGCTTTGGTAAATGAATTCATCGTAAAATGGGTTATAATTTTGAGTAATAATCCATAGCAACCAATCAACAATTAGCATCCACAAGGCAACTCTTTTACTTTAAAGTAGGAGTAACAGAAGCAAAAGTATTGTTTATATTCCCCAATAGCAGTTTCATTATTTATTTTTTTAAATTAGGCTCAGGGGTGATTCTGGGCTTTTCAATTATGCTCCTTCCATGCTTACAGTTTGAGTTGCTAGTCACAACTGAGTCACTGCAGTAGAAGTGCCGAAATTCCTATTTACAGTAAATCCCGAAATTTTGTTTCTCAAAGATGACTTTTTGCTGTTTCTAGTAACTTGCAGGGTGTTGCCACCTATGACAAGATTCTCACCTTGTCTCATGGTAGCAGCACCCCTGAGGAGGCTGAATAGGTGGTGCTGAATAAATGCCTTAAGCTGTCCCCAATAAATATGAATGGAAATCACCTGAAAAACGATGTTCATGAAGCAATACATACCTTCCAGAATTTAAAAAACAGAAAGAGGGACAACCCCCCCCACCCCACAGTGTGGGAATTTTGACCACACACTCACTTATGGTCACACCTCCTAATTACCATATTCATTAAAACTTGAACACATTTCTGGGAGTTTTAGGTCCATTAATGTGTTATAACAGTTTTGTTAATGAAGCTGAAATTGCCCTTTTAGCTGCGAGTCTCCCAAGAGACCTGCTTATCTTAAATAGCTACAATGGTATCTTTGCCTATCTTAAATTGTTACAAATGTATCGAAGTGCAGCTGTTCAGTGTTCTGGGCTCTCTGCCAAAACCCCTCTTATTTTCAGAGTTTCAGCAACTTTGTATCTTTGTCTGGAGTCAGTGCAGGAGATAAAAAAGAAACTTGGGACAATTCAGTAAGAAACGCGGGACTCTGGGCTGGGCTGTCAAAATCAGGACGGTCCTGCAGAAAATGGGACAGTTGGGAGGTATGCAATAGCTGCTTGGAAGAGCGTATGGGTGCATGGAGCTCAAGTGTAGATCAATTTGTCACTGCTCCATGTGATTCAAACATAGCCCTGACATTAGATGCAGAGACAGACGGACGTGGACATTCTGACTGACGCTGTTTTCCGATGGATGGCAGAGGTGGTCTGATCACCCTGAGGTGTGCCATTAGTCTAATATCATTTATACACTTGCACAGCACATAAGATGGTTAGAAATACAATGGGTTTTGCAGAAGAGGAGATATACAGATGTGGTTCTCTATACAGTTTGGGGCAGTTTATATTAGAGTTTACCACTGAAAAATGCACCCACTTTCTATTCATTCCTGAGGGATTTTTAAAAGTGTATTTATCAATGGGTGAAAGTTAGAGTTTCCCATTTAAGAAATACACATCTAAAAATCCCATAGGAGTGAATAGAAAGTGGGTGCATTTTTCAGTGTTAAACACTAATCTCACAGTTTGATAAAACTGCCCCTAGCGGTATAGAGAACCTTGAATGGTTATTTTTGTCAAGAAATGCTTACAGGAGAATTCAACCCTAAAGTTAAAAAACCCTACCCTACATAGACCCCCCTTCCCCCAGCCTAAGTGTTACCCCGGGCAAATGCCTCTAACATTTTACTTACCCTTCGGTGCAGATTAAGGCATCAGAGTTCACAGGCGTCAACTTCTTCTCTTCAGAAATCTTTGGAATGAGACCGTTGTGGTGGCGCAGGCGCAGTTGGAGCAATTTTCTGTTTCGCTACAACTACGGATGCGCCAAAACTCACGAGAATTGCCAAAGTGCCAGACTCATTCTGAAGATTACCGAAGCGGCTGAAGATGGCGCCCATGACTTGAATGAATAACCCCCTAGATGTTTCTAGATTACTCAGCTCATCAGTCTTCTCTGCCTTTCCTTTTCTCACTCATTTTTTTCTCCTTACCTTGTATTCTGCATTGCTGTTTAAATAATATCAAATAAAATTGTAAAACATTTTAATAAAAGAGTGGAAGAAGTTCACCCATTTTCATTCCTCTAAGAAAAACTACTTAGAGCCTTATTAAAAACAGCATTTGCTTAATGAAAAAAAATATTAGAAATTACATTGAGAGAAAGATAAACTGGGTTTTTATGATATTATACTACAGGTATGGGACCTGTTATCCAGAATGCTCAGGACCTGGGGTTTTCCGGATAATGGATCTTTCCATAATTTGGACCTTCATACCTTAAGTTTACTAGAAAATCATGTAAATATTAAATAAACCCAATAGGCTGGTTCTGCTTCCAATAAGGATTAATTATACCTTAGTTGAGATCAAGTACAAGCTACTGTTTTATTATTACACAGAAATTGAAATTGAATTATTGGATTATAATGGAGTCTATGGGACACGGCCTTTCCGTAATTTGGGGCTTTCTGGATATGGCTTTCCGGATAACTGCAGGCTTTTGTTGCTTACTGCCAGCTCTCAATTAGGATAGTGGCTGGGGAGAGGAGACTTCCACGTAACTGTAGATGAAGCAGACCCTGAGGTTTGGCCCCCTCTGTTCCCTAGGTCCCGGAAGTCTGCTTTCTCTGTAGTTACAACACAGATCCTGGCCTTCTGCTGTTATGATGCAAAAACACAGAGCAGGTATTCAAATTCAGAAATCCATAAGCAGAGACAGAGAGTTTTTACTTACTGTATATCTTCTACAGGAACACTTGAGGAGTGAGAATTCTTTTTTAGCTTCATTTCATTCCAGTATTCACTCAGTTTATTGTCTAATGCTCTCAGGGTACGCCTACAAAATAACATTTTCAAGTACATTAACTGTTGACATGTTTAATACATGTTTGAGAAAGCAGGGCCCATTGGGTTGCACAGTTCTTAGACCTTATATCATTTGAGATTACACACACACATATATATATATATATATAAAAGTCCATCCAATGTATGCACTCTTACCAGATATTCCAAACAATTTAGGGTGCGTGGGTCAATATTGTTCAGATAAGATAATCAAAGGACTCGCACTCCAATTGGAATTGGAGTGCGAGTCCTTAGATTATCTTATATATATATATATATATATATATATATATATATATATATATATATATATATATATATATATAATCATTAGATAAGGACCCGCACTCCAATATTTCGTGAAAAAAGATTTTTTATTTTAACTTGTGCATCCAACGTTTCGGCCCATGTCTGGGCCTTTATCAAGGATCAAGGCCCAGACATGGGCCGAAACGTTGGATGCACAAGTTAAAATAAAAAATCTTTTTTCACGAAATATTGGAGTGCGGGTCCTTATCTAATGATTGTATGCTGAAGCCTTGACCCAGCACCCACAGTATCTCCAAGACTGGATTTGAGTGCAAGCGTTTTTCTACATATATATATATATATATATATATATATATATACACGGTATATATATATATATATATATATATATATATATATATATATATAGATAGATATATATATATATTCACATAAATGGGTAAATATTAAACAATATATATATATATATATATATATACATATATATATATATAGATATATATATATATATATATATATAGATATAGATATATATATATATATATTTATATATATATATAGATATATATATATATAAATTTTCGTAGCAGACAGCACCTCATGTCAGGTAAGCCTTTTTGTGGCTGCCCCTGTGCACGGAACAAATTAGTATATAATCAAGTCCCTTGGTGCTGGTCTTTCTTGTTTGGATTAGATATATATATATATATATATATATTACACAAAAGTCATGATTACATATCTTGTAAATTATATCCTTATAAACGGTGAGTTCTGATGTCATTTCTGTCACATGACTCACTGAAACTTATTGAACCCCCAGTTGCAATATTTGAGGATATTAGAAGTTACCTCGGAGTTCCATGACCTGTATAAAAACACTCGGCCTTCAGCCTTGTGTTTTTATATGGTCATGAAACTCCTCGGTATCTTATAATATCCTTATATTTTACAAGAGGGGGTCCTTTATTCAATATATAATGTATAACAATTCTCCTTCAGCTCTGAGATTCCTTGGATCCTGCAATAATTTCCTGAGCTGTTTGGCTCACCATGAATCACATTGGCTCCTACAATATAAAATAATTAAAAATAGTTATTAAAATTGTTTCTTAAAACAAAATTCATAAACAATTTTTGGTCACAAAAGGAATTATCTCACTGGATTTATGTTTTGGTGAAAAAGGTTGAAACAATGAGACATAGCTCATTGACACAGTGAGTCATTTCTGGGAGATGCATTGTGATAGCTTTGTCATTTGCAGTACCGCTCTCCAATGAGTTCAGCACGTTCAGGAACATGCACAACTTCCACTGATTTATATGTTGAACTCATTTTGTTATGTCTTCAGTTCCAACATGATGATACACATGGGCAGATAAGGTTGCCCAATTTGAACGGTTTGTTTGTACCAACCTGGCTGCCCTCTGCTTGTGCATTTGGGAAACAATCATAGTCACAGCAAACGTATAACTTACCTATACTCATCTGTATAATCAAAATCCTGCTTATTGTGTGTGGGCTTTAGAAAGTTGCACTCAACCACTCCAACAACCCCAACTCCCTTATTCTAAGAAATAAGTGAGGAAAAAAAATTACTGAATGGATATATTAAATGTCTCTACAGATATATGAATGGACAGATTAAAATAAAATATAAATATGCTTAATATTATATACCAAACTTTACTGCACCATCCCAGAAGTCCAACAGCCCTATAACAGGAGCCAACAGGAGCTTCCCATCTTAAAAAGCTAGCTGATCCTTTAAGCGTCAGTGGCACTGCACATGCTCAGTGGGCTTTGGGCTGCTGTTGAGACGCTAAGCTAAGGGCTCCTCAGAAATCATCTAAACGTTCATAGAATGAAAGGATACATCTGTCATAGTGGCTGATGCTACAGGGCTGATTGTTAATTCTACTGCATAATTAACTGATAATTAACCTTTACTGTTTACTGTATATTACATGTATTTAATATTGTGAGTGGGTCGCTAAGCTCAGTAAGTGACAGCAGCACAGAGCATGTGCAGTGAATCAGCAGAAAAGAAGATGGGGAGCTACTGGGGCATCTTTGGAGACACAGATCTTTACTGCTATAGGGCTGTGGTTGCCTTGAGGTTATACAGAAATCCTGTTGTTCTTAAATGTACCTTTAATTGGCAGGCAACTTTTATGTATGCCTTGATGAGCCTGTTTTTATGGTACATCATTATTCCATAATGCTCCTTGTTCACGCAGTTATATCCAAATGTAAATTTTATGGATCCAGACTGATTGCATTAAGGATAACATAAAAAAAACCCTGAAACTGTAGAGTGCCGGATTTGGGGGAAAGACAAAAAGGCCAGGGGCCTAGGGCTCCAAGATTTTAGGGGCGTCATGCACAGCTCTTTAAATCTCCTGCACACCTAAGCCCAGTGCTCTGGTCAGAATCTATGCATCACAGGGTGTGGGGGGGGGGTGTCAGGAAAGAGGATCTCAGGCCTAGGAGCAACCAAATTAGAAATGTGGCCCTGAACACCCTACCGCTTATCCCAAAAAAAGAGAAAATGTAACACAGAGAATGAAATTATAGGAATGACTTTTGTATTAAGACCATTGTATTTTCTTCCTTAGGCTTTTTAGGGTTCTTTAATGTCCTAAATTCAGGCTACCCCCCCAAAAAAAAAGAATTACTGTAAGAAAAGGATACTGCGATAGTCCGGGGCTTGTAGACATCTTTTTCTATGAGTGCAAGGCTTTTAGCAACCAGCTGTGTCTGAACCTTTTGTCCTCTCAAAATAATCTGCATTCTTGGTTTTAGATACAAAATGCTACAGTAAGCCTGCGAAAGAAAACAAACTCCATTAGTTCTCTCCAGCCAACCAGCTCGGGATTTAGTAAAAGGCAAACGTCAAGGTGAAACAGTTGATCTGAAATGAATGGGGAAATTTACACAATGTAGGATATTTTACATGCAGATTTTGTTATCCTCCTTGCTTTAACACTAGTATTTTTTCCAAGATACTGGTCAAAAGTTTTTTTTTTTTTTTAATTCTTTATTTATTTGCGTTTTCAGAATAAAAATACATAGTAACGTAGTACTCAAATTCAAATGAAACATAGGCACACTCAATGCTTCTGCAAAAAGTGCTTCTTTATTTTAGTGAGATCCCAGCAAACGTTTCTTACAAAATGTGCAAAAGGAGATTATTTAAAGGAAGGTCAATTACAAGCCTCACCTTCCGTAATTAAAAAAGTGACATCATCAAATTGGCTGACATTAGCATAAAACTAGGATACAAAGGATACATAGTACCTTAACAAGGTGATTATTCAATACTATTAAAAGTCCCTTGGTGCTCATAGTCCATATAATCATGTTATCCCTTTGTGATTAAACTGTAAATAAGGTATATAATATGCTAAAATGTAAAACTCAAGCTTTCACCCTAGAAGTGTGAGCAAAGGTCTTCCTTATAGTCAATTTCTAAGGGTGAGGAGAATTGTTTCAGATGATCATTTGTGTTATAAAAGAATGACGGAGATGCTACAGAGATTTGAGGACAGAGGATATGCACTGGATTTTTTTGACTAAACAGGTATAGAGGGCAGTGAAGGTCGAAAGGGTAAACCTTTTGGGGAGCCCAGAAAATAAAAGGAAAGTGTAAGAAACTTACCGAGGGGACGACAGGGACGCCTGTCGCCCCCTCGACGGGGACGCCCGTCTCTCTCTTCCGCCGCCGATGCGGCTAGGCCTCAGGCGCCGGCTCCTATGGAGCGCACAGCGCGCATGCGCAGCAATTAAAGGAACAGTCGCGCTGGTGCGATTGCACAGGCGCTGATTCGCCAGCGTCCAATGGCGCCAAATTCAAATCCTTAAATGGCCAGCAGTCCTTTTGTTCCCTGCCCAACGTAGGTTCTGTTTACTGTTCCTGGGTGTTATTATTTCTGTGATTCCTGTTGTGACCTTTGGCTATTCCTGACTACTGTTTGACTTCCGCCTGCCCTGACCCTTTGGCTTGTTCCTGACTACTCTTTGGATTCCGTTTTGTACTTCGACCCTGTTAGTTGCTGACCTGGCCTGTGACCTCGACTACTCTGCTGTTTACCGATTTTGTACCGCATTTCCGATTGGTTTCGACCCGGCCCATTCCTGGACTTTGATAAACTTTACATTTAGTTCCCTTGCTCGCCCAGAGTTCTTCCCTCAGTCTCCTCACTATTAAGTCCTGGCGGCATCCGAGTAGCGGAGGGCTCCACCCTACGTGAAAGGCGGCGGTTATAGGCCGAAGCGTGAGCCGAGCCCGGGACATTGGGCTTTACTCTGGGTTGTGGGATACTGAACGTTACAGAAAGAACCCCAGTCTGACCCTGTGGATGTGGTGTCCCTCTACTACTGGCTTGGGACATAAGCAATAATCTTTTTCTCCTAGCACAACCGACCTTGGCCTAGTCCACTACCCAGGTCCAACAGACACCATGTGGCTCTAGTTCCATATTCTGAGCTTCCACATCTTCCTAGACATCATCCAGCCTCCTTTTCCTGGGGCATTATTAGTGGCCCCTTGTAGAGCACCTCCAGCTGCACATTTGCCCTAGGTGTTATAGGGGTGGTTCACCATTATGTTAAATGTAAGTATGTTACAGAATGGCTAATTCTAAGCAACTTTTCAATTGACCATACATTTTTCTTTATAGTTGAATTATTTGCCTTCTTCTTCTGATTCTTTCCAGCTTTCAAATGGGGGTCACTGACCCCACCTAAAAAATGCTAAATGATCTGTAAGGCAACAAATGTATTGTTATTGCTACTTTTTATTACTCATCTTTTTATTCAGGCCCTCTCCTGTCTCTTATTCAAATCAGTGCATGGTTGCTAGGGTAATTTGGTCCCTAGCAACCAGATGGTTGAAATTGCAAACTGGAGAGTTGCTGAATAAAAAGTTAATAACGTAAAAAACACAAGTAATACAAAAAGAAAACCAATTGCAAATTGTCTCAGAATATTAATTTAAAGGTGATCAGCCCTTTTAATCAGGCTGAAGGTTCCAGCTATTCTTAGACTTCATAGTTTTGCAGACTGACAGAAGCAGATCTGCTCTGTCAGTCTTCTCTTCTCTTCAACCTGAAAATATAACCAGGCTGACAACAGCCGGACCCTTCATCCTGTGTGACTATAGCCTAATGCAGGGATCCCCAACCTTTTGAACCCGTGAGCAACATTCAGAAGTAAAAGGAGTTGGGGAGCAACACTAGCATAAGAAAAATGTTCTTGGGGTGCTAAATAAGTGCTGTGATTGGCCATTTGGTAGCCCCTATGTGGATTGTCAACCTACATTGAGGCTCTGTTTGGTAGTGCACCTAATGCACCTGGTATTTATGAAACCGAAACTTGCCTCCAAGCCTGGAATTCAAAAATAATCCTCTACTTTGAGGCCATTGGGAGCAACATCCAAGGGTTTGGAGAGCAACATGTTGCTCACGAGCTACTGGTTGGGGACCACTGGCCTAATGTGTGTGAGCATCCATGACCCAGCACTGTTTATCATCATAGCTTGAATTACAGTTCGGGAGATGTCGTTTCAGCTGTCATGTCACAATGGAGCATCCCAGCAGCTTTTGGGAACAGACGTAGCACTGGTTTCCAGCAGTGAGGCACTTTGTTGTCTTCAATAATAATGCCTTTTCTGTATAAGAACTGCTGTACCTGTTCAAGGTTATACAAGCTTATCACATTCTTGTTTTAACAGTTAATCATGTACTTGGTCTTTTTAGAGTTGCTTTTCAATCCACTTTTCCTGGCTGCTTCCTCTAGGTCCAGGAGACAATTCTGGCTACAGGCAGATTGTTGTATGTGCATTTAGCTCGGATAGGTTAAGAGCATGTGTAGTATAGTTTTCATCATGCACATGCACCAAGTTAAACCTTTTGCTTGTTCTTTGCAGAATCCTATGCACAGATGTGTGCATAGAATGGCTGCATGCTCTAGTATCCCTTTTCTTCTTGCATTTCCATATTATTCTATATTAGTTTCATTTAAGACAGTCTAAATCATACGTACTCTCAAAGAATAGTCGCAGTCGGGGGTAGCCTGGTCTACTCTTTCCTGCTGTTTATAATCTGTCTTTTTCCCATCAATCTCTGCAGGAATCCGGATGTCATATTTATCATAATCAAAGTCAAATTCAGAGCATCCACTGTTGTCACTAAGATGAAAAGAAATAAATAGTATTACTACACCAGGCTAAAGATTTAGCATCCCCATAACAGTATGATCCAGCCAGGTCTTTGAAGCTCTGCACATAAACTCTCCGTCTATCATCTCTCCATGTCGATCATCTGTCTGTCTGTCTGTCTGTCTGTCTATCTATCTATCTATCTATCTATCTATCTATCTATCTATCTATCTATCTATCATCTCTCCATGTCTATCTATCTATCTATCTATCTATCTATCTATCTATCTATCTATCTATCTATCTATCTATCTATCTATCTATCTATCATCTATCCATGTCTATCTATCTATCTATCTATCTATCTATCTATCTTCTCTCCATGTCTATCTATCTATCTATCTATCTATCTATCTATCTATCTATCTATCTATCTATCTATCTATCTATCTATCTATCATCTATCCATGTCTATCTATCTATCTATCTATCTATCTATCTATCTATCTATCTATCTATCTATCTATCATCTATCTATCTATCTATCTATCTATCTATCTATCTATCTATCTATCTATCATCTATCTATCTATCTATCTATCTATCTATCTAACATCTCTCCATGTCTATCATCTATCTATCTATATCTATATCTGTCTATCTATCTATCTATCTATCTATCTATCTATCTATCTATCTATCTATCTATCTATCTATCTATCTATCTATCTATCTAACATCTCTCCATGTCTATCATCTATCTATCTATATCTATATCTGTCTATCTATCTATCTATCTATCTATCTATCTATCTATCTATCTATCTATCTATCTATCTATCTAACATCTCTCCATGTCTATCATCTATCTATCTATCTATCTATCTATCTATCTATCTATCTATCTATCTATCTATCTATCTATCTAACATCTCTCCATGTCTATCATCTATCTATCTATCTATCTATCTATCTATCTATCTATCTATCTATCTATCTATCTATCTATCTATCTATCTATGTCTATCTATCTATCTATCTATCTATCTATCTATGTCTATATATCTATCTATCTATCTATCTATTATCTATCTATCATCTCTCCATGTCTATCTATCCATCTATCTATCTATCATCTATCTATCTATCTATCTGTCTGTCTGTCTGTCTGTCTGTCTGTCTATCTATCTATCTATCTATCTATCTATCTATCTATCTATCTATCATCATCTCTCCATGTCTATCTATCTATCTATCTATCTATCTATCTATCTATCTATCTGTCTGTCTGTCTGTCTGTCTGTCTGTCTGTCTGTCTATCTATCTATGTCTATCTATCTATGTCTATCTATCTATCTATCTATCTATCTATCTATCTATCTATCTATCTATCTATCTATCTATCTATCATCTATCTATCTATCTATCATCTCTCCATGTCTATCTATCTATCTATCTATCTATCTGTCTGTCTGTCTGTCTGTCTGTCTGTCTGTCTATCTATCTATGTCTATCTATCTATCTATCTATCTATCTATCTATCTATCTATCTATCTATCTATCTATCTATCTATCTATCTATCTATCTATCTATCTATCTATCATCTCTCCATGTCTATCTGTCTATCTATCTATCTATCTATCTGTCTGTCTGTCTGTCTGTCTGTCTGTCTGTCTGTCTGTCTGTCTGTCTGTCTATCTATCTATCTATCTATCATCATCTCTCCATGTCTATCTATCTATCTATCTATCTATCTATCTATCTATCTATCTATCTATCTATCTATCTATCTATCTATCTATCTATCGTTTATTTCTCTTTGTCTATCTATTCATCTCTCTGTCTCTATCTAACTATCTGTCATATGAGCAAGTCACAAAGTCTTGGGCCTAGAGCAACCTTCCCGGGGGAACTACAGTCGCAGCAGCAGGTAATAGGTAGGGTGGTGCCAGTGTGTGGGCTATGCAAGCATACGGGACATGTGAAAGTTGGTCGGGATGTGTTCAAGTGGGGTGAGTTTAAGCAGGTTGGGGTGTGCGAGTCAGGAGTTTGAGCAGCCTAGGGACACACCAAATTTAAACTCAGCACTGCATATGGACCAACACTGCCACACTGCCAGATGTTAATACAGAGAGGTGAGTAAGAGTTTAGCCATTATAGCACTGAATACTGTTTCTACCATAGGGAATGAAATACAATAAGTTAGTAGGACTTCTAAGCAGGCTTCCACATATCTGCATGAGTTCATTAGAGGCACTGCAGGGATGCCTTCAAAAAATGTAAAATCACCAAGCTGTTTCCTTCTTCCATTAGTGCAAGATGGCATATAGTAACCATACCCACCATCTCAGGTTCCAGATAATGATCCTCGTTCCCTTCGAGCCAATAATTGCATCCAGTTCAGCTAAGAGCTCTGTCACACTGTTCAGCAGAGAGTAAGTGGTTATTGCCCCTAAATTTGCCTCTGAGTCAGGCGTCTGTACAAGCTGCTGTTAGAAATCAGTTAAGGACTGAAACAAAACATTGCAATGGAAATCTAATAGCAATAGATATGGTTGCCACCTTTTGATAAAATTTCTACTGGCCGGTGGTGGGGGCAGGAACAGTTGTGATGTAAAAGGGGCAGGTTTTAAAGTTAAGGTTCAAGCGGATTGGGGGCGGGCCAAGGGCTTTTGTTAAAGGACCAGTAACATCAAGAAATTAAAAAGTTTTAAAGTAATAAAAAAAATAATGCAGTGTTGCCCTGTACAAGTAAAACTGCTTTGTTTGCTTCAGAAACACTACTATTGTTTATATAAATAAGCTGCTGTGTAGCCATGGGGGCAGCCATTCAAAGGAGTACAGGCTCAAGTTACATAGCAGATAACAGATAAGCTCTGTAGAATATAATGCTATCTGTTATCCACTAATTATCCTGTGCCATGTAGCCTTTTTTCAATTTCCACCATTGCTACTCAGCAGCTAGTTTATATGAACTATAGTAGTGTTTTTGAAGCAAACAGATCAGTTTTACCAATGCAGGGCAATACTACATTATATTCTCATTACTTTAAAACACTTTCATTTTTTGGTGTTACTGTTCCTTTAAGTGTATTTCAAATTTACCGGCAACTACGCCCTGGCCTTGGCAGGTGTTTTACTGTTAGGTGGCTAGGTGGAAACCGTAGCAGCAGAATGCAACTGATACCAAAGCCATAAGCACACCGAAGTGCACTTGATGATTTTAATGTGTTTGATCAAAAAACCCTGGGTGCACAAATGTTCTAGTTTATCAGTTTCAATATTAATTTTGTGTTTTATAAACCCAGTGGTGTGATGAAGTTCTAGCCTAAACATGGCTCAACGTGGCTGGGATGCGCGGAACTATGCTAAACCAGTAACATTAAATAGAATGTATGTTGTAAGATAGTTGTAACGGTTACAGAAATAATACATTTTGTGATGTTGTTTTGAATACTATATTATATTGTGTACATAGCAAATAATTAATTTTACCATTTAAAATGGTATTCTTCAGCCAACAAATGTATTTTTTACTTTAGTTATTGGTATGGGACCCGTTATCTGGAAACCTGTTACCATAAAGCTCTGAATTATGGAAAGACTGTGTCCCATAGACTCCATTTTATCCAAATAATTCAAATTTGTAAAAATTATTTCCTTTTTCTCTGTAATAATAAAACATTACCTTGTATTTGATCCCAACTAAGCCATAATTAATCCTTATTAGCGGAAAAAACAGCCTCTTTGGTTTATTAAATGTTTACATGGTTTTCTAGTAGACTTAAGCTATGAAGATCCAAATTACAGAAATATCTATTATCCGGAAAACCCCAGGTTCCGAGCATAACAGGTCGCATAACTGTATAATAATGGTGTGTAGGTAACTATCTCAGGTCCTTGTGCCTGATCCTGTGCTCCTCATGGTAGATTTTAGTTCCACTGCCTCTCACTGTAGTTAAAGGAGACTTCAGCCTTATCCTCTAGCATTTTACATCTTAAAAATATCATTATATCAGCGCTACAGAAAGATCTCTGCTCAGTGTCCAGGCTAATATGAGAGCTGAGCATGTTCTTTCATTCTCCCTCAGGAAGGGGTCATAACTGTGAGTGACAAGTAGGAGCCTCCCACCCTTGTCTAACGTAAAATCATAATATTTCTTTCATACTATGGTGTGGCCTGCCTGCAATTAGCAGTAACTCCCTTCAACCTTTGATTGAGTGAATTGTTATTTAAAGGGGAAGTAAAGTCTAAAATAGAATAATGGTAGAAATGCTGTATTTTGTATACTAAACATAAACATGAACTTACTGCACCACAAGCCTAACAGGTTTGGGCGAATTTGACCCATTTTGTTTCGCCAAAAATTCACCGCCGGCAAAATGTTGCCGACACCCATTAAAGTTATTTGACGCACGTCATTTCCGCGACAAAACAAGGCACAAAAAATTCGCCCATCCCTACAAATGATTTATGTTTTCAAAGTTGGCCACAGGGGTCACCATCTTGTAACTTTGTTAAATATATTTGCAAGACCAAGACTGTGCACATGCTCAGTGTGGTCTGAGCTGCTTAGGGATCGTCATAAATTATCAAAACAGCACAAGTCAAATAATTTCTGCCAGAAGCCGATACAGCAAGACTGATTAATAATCAGAATATGAAGACTGCACTGGGTCTGTATTGTCATGTAATCTAATGTGGATTTTATAGTTTTTGTATTGTTTAATACAAACTTTCTCCAACTCTGCAGAACCAGTGGCTGCAGCAAAATAATAGTTTATCTGTTTAAATCTAGCTCCATGCTCTTTGTCCCTGCAACTGGGGTTGGAAACAGTAAAGGGGATGTAAAGGCAAAAATAAAATCCAATACAAATCTCTATACAGTAGCGACTGCTCTACAGGGAAACAAACAAAGCTGCTTGAGTTCTGCATGGCTGGGAAGTAAGGCGGGGGCTCCCCCTGCTGTTTAAAAGTATGATTGTTTCCCTGCAGAGCAGTTAGGGACCGTATGATAATTCCTATCCACAGCAGTAAATGAAGGGAGAATTTCACTGCATACAGTCAGGTTTCTTATAAAAAAGGTACACATTTTTTAATTAAAGTATATTGGAGATACTGTAGGTTTCGTTATTCATTAAAGAAAGTAAAAATGGGACTTTATTTTTTTCCTTTACATGCCTTTTAATCACAGCTGAAGGGTCACCTTCTAATGGACTATTGTATCTAGTTGGTCCTCCTGCCATTGTAGAGCAACTCAGCATCAGTTGCAGTTCTGTGACAGGTTGAGGGTCTCCTGTTTGTTTAAAAAAAGTGCTTTTGTGTCATTATCCATTAGGTTATATTCTACACATTATTTTATACATGTGTAATTGGATTAGGGATGCACCGAATCCAGTATTCAGTCGGGATTGGGCCAGGATTCGGCCTTTTTCAGCAGGATTCGGATTTGGCCGAATCCTTCTACCCAGCTGAACCGAATCCGAATCCTAACATGCATATGCAAATTAGGGACGGGGAGGGCATTTGCGTGACTTTTTGTCAGAAAACAAGGAAATAAAAAATGTTTTCCCCTTCCCACCCCTAATTTGCATATGCGAATTAGGGTTCGGATTCGGTCGAATCTTTCGCTAATGATTCAGGAGTTAGGCCGAATCCAAAAAAGTGGATTCGGTGCATCCCTAAATTGGATAATGATAAAAAAGTATACCCCTCCATATGACAAGGTGGTCTCTGAACTGTTGATGAATGAGAACTGCCTGCACCCCTGGAAGTTGTGAGAGAAAGCTGGAGGGCCAATTTCTGATACATACTGCTGGATAATTATATGCAGGGCCAGCCTTAGGCCAATTGGGCCCAATTGGGCCCCGCACCTCTGGGGGCCCCGCACCACAGGGCAGCAGCACAGATAATATTTCCCTCAGCACATGATGCTGCCTGGCCTGCCCCCAACTTTGAGAGTCCAGCCCATCCCCAAATCCATAGGTCCAGCCCACCCTCAACTCTGATAAGCCAGCCTATCCCCCAACTCCATAGGTCTAGCCTGCCCCCAACTCTAATAGGCCCAGCTTTCCTCCAACCTTGATAGGCCCTGCCTGCCCCCAATCCAACCAAGCCTGCTCCCAAGCTGAATCGGCCCAGCCTGCCCCAAACTAATTGGCCCAGTCCACTCTCCTATTTCCTCCCTCTCTCTCTTACCCTGTGTGCCCCTATTATGTGCCCCTATTTCATCCCTCTCACTCTCTTACCTTGTCTGTCCCTTTCCTTTCTATTTTGTGCCTGTATGCCCTTATTTTCCTAAATACTTGCTGTGTCAGTAGCCAGCAACACTTTGTCTAGGGGCCCCGCCAACATGGTCCCAATTGGGCCCCACATTTGATAGGATCAGCCCTGATTATATGTTCCTCCATTTGATCAGGTCCCCCCAGCCAGGGGTGCAGCGCCTTCCTGGTTGCCGAATTTCCGTTTTTCAACCTGGAAATTCAGCTCTTCTAGTGCAGAGAGCACAATTGCCTCGGGCGGCAAAATAGGCAGGATCTGCCCCCAGCAGTTACAGAAAAAGAACCGACTACATCTTTGCCTGGAGATAGTTATTTAGGGATAGCTAGCTAGAGGGCCATTTTCTGATATACTGTTAGATAATTACAAAAAAGCATGTTTTTAACATATATAATAATAGGCTAAGTGAAATATCAAGATATATGTTCCCTTTAATGTATCTGTGGGGAGGGCACTAGCCTATGCCTCTCACTGTATTGGGCCACTGTACCATTATTTACAAATGCATACTGTGTAAATGAATACATACATAAATAAATATTATGTTTGCATGTGAATCACCACAGGAAAAGATGACCTACCATAACTGCATGACTATTTCTCAAAATTTGGGCCAGATTCAATTCAATGAGAAAATGGTTTATCATGTCTACCTCCCAATACCACTATGGAGTGGCTCAGGTTTGTCCCGTACCATCAGGTAAGCGCCACATGTGGAGTGTACCACCAATAGAAGACGTGTCGAAAGGGTTACACTTTAGTGATGTGCGGGTCAGGTTTCTCCCAACCCGCCCGATATCCGCCCTCCCACCACCCGTGCCCGCCAAAGCCCGACTTCCAGGTTGCTTTTATAGACCAGCGCCACTGATGATGTCACAAAAGGGACGGGGCAAGCAGGTGTGCGGCTATAAAATGGAAAGTCAGAAGCCGGCAGTGTAAGGTGGCAGGCGGGTCCATCCGCAAATGGGGGTGTGAGGTTGGCCCGAACCAAACCGAACCGCGGGCAAACCCATGTGTCCTTCGGGTATCGGGCTGGCCCGCACATTACTATTACACTTATCTCACCGTTTATCAAGTGAAAACTCTATTGAAGTCTATGAGAAAAAAATTAGGAAAAGTTTTTTCTCCTTGGATTGAATCTTGTCCATGAGTTTTCACATGATAAACCATGAGATAACTTTTTCTAAGTGAATGGAATTTGGGCCCTTTATGTGATAAGTTTTACCTTAGAAAATCAATTTACATTGCCATGGAAGGATATTTTTGTTATTGAATGATATGATCGGGACCAGGACATGCTCTGTGTTGATTTTCTCCAAGTAGGACTGGGATAACATGCCCACATGCATGCCATATTTATTTTTGGTGAACACAATGGCGTCTTTTCCCAGCCGCATGGATCCTGATTTGAACCCATTTCCATAAAGTCCGATGGGAAGATTGCCCTTTATTGCAACTTTATCACTGAAACCAAAGCTGAAGGGGAAGGATTGCAAAGAGAATTAGAAAATACATATAATCTCAGTGTCTCAGCAAAGTTCTCCTGCATAAATCATATATTAGATATGAACACTTTATTGAAGCCTTCCTCCCCATCATTTTGTCTGCCTTCCCTCCCACATCCGCACCTGCAGATGCACCTTAAACTGGTCAACATGGTATATCTGATGAAATTCTCCAACGAAACAATATTCATAATACACGGATATAGGTGGAAGTGTATACATACCAATAATACACATTTTGATTTTGTATGATATCATTGATATGTGTATGGCCAGATTAATTATCTAACATCATTGCTGCTTCTTCTTTTCTCATTCTCTCATGTGTCTTAACAGTAGTAGTAGTTTCTGTCAGTAATGTGGGGTATGCGTGTACTAAACAATGCTATGAGAACATTGGGTTCACTAATAAGCATGACAGGTACTAAATGTGATAGAAAACAAAATGTAGCTGTCAGCAGATGAGGGCAGTATGATTTGTGAATCTGACCCATTTTGCCAAAAATTCACGAAACAGCAAAAATATGCCAAAATGCCTTGAATTCTATGAGCGATAATTTTTTTAAACCATTGGAGTCAATGGGCGTCATTTTTGCGGTTTATTGTATAGAATCTGCACCTACTGCCACATACACATGGATACAGCAAACCCTCTATTAACCTACATTCCTTGTCTGGGCTACTCTGCATAAAACTATATGGAGAAAAGTAGTTAGGCCAGTAATGATTAAAACCAATGTTTGGCAGAGCTAAGCCAGAGTATTTATTAGCCAGGTCCTTACGCAAATTCTTTGCTATAGGGGTCACTGCCCATAGTAATCATACAGGCTGCCAAGGGTGCTCCTGCCATGAGGCCTCAGATGGCATTGCCCTGCAAGTTACCATAAGAAGAAAAAAGCTGCTCCTGGTAACTTTAAGAACCAAATTTCCAGGTTCTAAAAGGAAATCTGGCTCTATTAGCGCACTACCGATGTGTTTCCCCTGGGCCCACTGAAACGCAAACTAAGGTAAGAGCGGTGGCACCGGAGCCTCTGAGGGCGGCTTAGGGCCATGAACTGCTCATGAGGCTGCTGTGGACTCTGCCCTTAAAGGTGAAGGAAAGTGTAAATTAAGTAAGCTTTATCAGAAAGGTCTATATAAATACACCAGTAAACCCTCAAAGTAATGCTGCTCTGAGACCTCTGTCAAAAGAAACACAGCATTTCTTTCATTCTATTGTGTACTCATGGGCTTCTGTATCAGACTTCCTGTTTTCAGCTTAAACCTCCAGGGCTAGGGCTTGAGCATGCTCAGTTTGCTCCTCTCCCCCTCCCTTTTCCCCCTCCTTGCTGTAATCTGAGCCCAGAGCTATGAGTGAGCATGGAAAGACTCAGGCAGGAAGTGATGTCACACCAAGCTAATATGGAAGCTGCTATCCTAAACAAACAGAGACAGCTACTAGAGCTGTTTACTCAGGTACGGTAGAGCACTCTGCAGAATAAATATAGTGTTATAGCTTGCGTTATTTTGGCCAATCTATTGGCAATAAACTGCTTTGGTAGCTTTCCTTCTCCTTTAAATAAAAAATAACCAACCTGAGCATCTTATACAACTTATCCTGAGTCATGCCATTTCCATTATCTGTAAATGTCAGACACATATTGCTTTCAATGGCCGTTTGGTCAATCCATATTTGCTTGGCATTAACATCGGGATCAGAAGCATTATCTGAAAAAAAGGCAGCAAAGGAAAAAAATGTTACATTTAGGATTAAAGCTTTATTATGGCACAGTGTAACATTATCACAATATCATAGGAGGAAAAATCAAATGTAATGCCTGTTGCAGTTGCTTAGTAGTTAACATTGCTGCCTTGTAGCACTGGTGTTAGAGGTTTGATTCTAGCCAGGGCACTACCTGCAAAGAGTTTCCATGTGTTCTGCCTGCAATATTTCCTCCCATACCCCCAAAACATACAGGCAAGTTAAATGGGTCCTGATAAAACCAACTATATTGTGTATGAATGTGATAGGGACATTAGATTGTAAGCTCCACTGGGGCAGAAACTGATATACTGCTATATTAAAGATAATAATACAGGTATGGGAACTGTTATCCAGAATTCTCAGGACTAGAGTTGTTATTGATAAAGGATCTTTCTGTAATTTGGATCTTCATACCTAAAGTCTATAGAAAATTATGTAAAAACTAAACAAATCCAATAGGATGATTTTGCTTCCAATAAAGATTAATTATATCTTAGTTAGGATCAAGTACAAGCTATTGTTTTATTATTACAGAGAAAAAGCGCATTTTTAAAAATTTGGATTATTTAGATTAAATGGAGTCTATGGCAGACATCCTTTCCATAATTTGGAACTTTCTGGATAACAGGTTTCCAGATAACCCATACCTGTAATAAAACTATTGCTCCCAAGATTTTCCCTTATACCTTATTCATACAAAGAGCAGCTTATACATTATAATGTGTTGTTAATGCAATATGTATGTTGTGCTGCACATACACAGGTCTAGTAAATAACATTCAGCCCATGTTACCACAGGAAGGAAGTTGCACTTACCAATAAGTTCAGCGAATGCGCTGAAAGGCCACGTATGACTTGTGGAGTTGGTATGCAGGAATTTGGGGCTTAGCTGAAAGACACAATCAACAGATATTCAGTCAGATACAGAGTAATTAGCATGGAATAATTTAGTATTTAGTAAAAAGCACACATAGAGGAAACACATAGGATGAAATGATACTGTCAGCCAAATTTACTTAACTGGATACATTTTAAACTAAAGTAACCTGTAGCAACAAACCAGCAATTAGTTCTGAGTGGTCAAATGTAACAAGCGGTGCACACACATAAGCCAAACAAGTGTATCATTGTCAAATTTAAACGGATTCTGTCATGATTTTTATGATGTCGTTTTTATTTCTAAATTACACTGCAAATAATTCATTCTACAATATAAAATGTCATTCCTGAACCAGCAAGTGTATTTTTTTAAGTTGTAATATTGGTGTATAGGTGCCATCTCATGTCATTTTGCCTGGTTATGTGCTTTCAGAAAGAGCCAGCACTTTAGGATTAAACTGCTTTCTGACAGGCTGTTGTTTCTCCTACTTAAAGTAACTGAATGTGTCTCAATGGGACCTGGATTTTACTATTGAGTGCTGTTCTTAGATCTACCAGACAGCTGTTATCTTGTGTTAGGGAGCTGTTATCTGGTTACCTTCCCATTGTTCTGTTGTTAGACTGCTGGTGGGGGAGGGGTGATATCACTCCAACTTGCAGTACAGCAGTAAAGAGTGACTGAAGTTTATCAGAGCACATGCCTGGGGGCACCTGGGAAACTGACAATATGTCAGATTTCAAAATTAAATATAAAAAATCTGCTGGAGCAGTACTATTATAGTTTTTTTCATGACAGTATCCCTTTAACCACCAATGTCACCACAGACTGATCCCAACCTTTGACCTTGGGGTCACCTAGATCATACAGGATGGCCATTGAATTTAGGCAGCTGTGGACCATATACATGGCCTGAGGTCTTAGCCAACCATCCTGCCCAATCATTATCTCAATGCCACTGGTCAGACATAATTTTATAGGTCAGTGGTCTGGCAATTAAGAAGAGAGGCAGAAAAAAAAAAGAAGTCAGAATCGGCAGCCAATAATGAAATCAAAATTCCAATGGGTTGCAGCTTTCCCATGGGTTACAACTTTTACTCCAGTTTTGTGAGTTTATTGTTTGTTTTGTTCTCTTGGCAAACAAGTGGTTCTGTACATAAAGCTTTTGGGAAATGCCAAATGGTGCAATTGTAGGTGTTTTTGACACCCATGTATTTCCAGCATTTGGCCCTATGCCTCTATAGGATTACAGAATTCCTGGGAGACATCTCATATCCGTAGGCCAATGGCACACACAGCACTTTTCCTCCCATGACGCCTGCAGTTCCTGTTGACATTAATGGGATACACAATGGAGTACAGATGTGATCAATTTTCTTGCCGGCAAACATTCAGCCTGTAAGTAGGGTGTATTTTATAATTAAAAGCTGATCTTTGGCACATTTGGCTACCCATGCACTAGGCAAGTTTAGGCTGATCTGATTATTTGGGCCAACAATTATACTACAGTAGTGATGTGCGGATCAACAATTTGTTTACCCACACCAATCCAGATCCAGCCATGTCAAAATTGAACCTAGATCAACTCACTGTGCCAACATGTTATATATTCACACACCCAGCCCGCCAATGTCTGACACCACTAGAGGAAGCGGTTAAAGCAAAAGTTAATGAAGGACAACAGCCAGCAAGGTCTGGCAGAATTAGACCCACCACCCAACCCGTTAGACACCCGTTAGGTAGAGGAAAAGCCACGCTGATTCCTACTCTTAATGCCATTCTACATATGCTACATATACTCAATGCCATTCTATTTTATATCTAAAATCTCTTTCTCTCTCTCTCTATTTACATAATCTCTCTCCCCCTGTGAAAGTGTAGTTCTGGGCAATGTTCATATATGTTAAGAATAATAAAAAAAAAAAGTTATACAACGTAAAGAGAGAAACTGTGCGTTGCATCAGGCTGCCGTATTTAGCACATCTCACAGCAGCTGGCAGTTTGGGCATTTCCTCGAAGACAAAGCAACACAAAGCAAAGAGAGGCGCCAATTAACGAGCCAGCCCCTCCTCTCCTGTGAATCAGAACCAATGATCAGTCACACGCAAAAGTGCTGAAATGAAACTAGAAAGAGGAGCAGTAGCTATACAGTACTGTGGGACAGGGAACCTTCTATCCAGTGACACAGGAGCACAATTAACTGTATTAGACCTGTATCATTTAGCCCCTAATCAGACACAAGCACCCTTCAGCACCCCCAGCTGTAGGACTACAATTATCATTGTCAACTCACCAGTATTTCACCTGTCTAAATTGTAAAATACCAGCCATGGTCAGGGTCAGTATCCTGGCATTTTAAGTATAGGAAGAAGTCACAACAACCCCCCCCCACTGGTCCAATAAATAATGACTGTCTATAGCATCTTACAGCCTTCCCTCTGGCATATGTCAGTTTGGGCCTGGCCAGTATTACAAATTTACCAGCAATGTATGTTTGGGTAAATTTGTAATCCCCAGTTGTTCAGCCCCCCAGCCTGCCTCCAATCCACCCCAAACTCCTCTCTCCATTCCGCCAAACCCTGTCTAATCACCAAATTGGAAGTACTTCAGTCTCTTAACACACCAGCTGACCCCCAAAACGGCATGACTCCACCCTGGCTCTACTCTGACCCTAACACCAGAAAAAAAGTGGCAACCCTTACTACAACTCCCAGCATCCTCTCTGACAGCTAAGCTTTCGTCAGTGCCAATGTGTCCCACCCCCAACTACTGACTGCAGAGCAGAGCCCCTCAAATGTATTTCTAGAATAAGATGCCATTCTCTCCTAATGTGTAATGCAGCAATGAATGGTCCAAATCTGGATTACAAAATAGTTTGAAGCTGAATTGGAATCAGCCATTGTAAATATAATTTAGTCACTCATTTGACTACAACTCCCAGCATCCTCTGATTCTGATAGAGTAGCTGTCAGTGCAATGCTGGGAGCTGTAGTTCAGCAGTGGCTACACACTCACTCAGCAATCAAGTACAGTATATTATATTGTATATCAGAGAGAGAGAGCACAAAGAGGGTAATTGCGACCCCCACAAACCATAAGTAAATGATAAATTTGGCAGTGCAGTTAGAGATGCAACCATATTTCCTTGCCCTGTGCACAGCTGCTGCAGAACTTCCTGCCATGAATGCAGTTATTCAGACACAGGTTTGGTGCCACAGCAGTGCAAGTACCCATAGAACCCATAGGAGAAGCAGAAATTGGGGGACACCACTCTCATTAACTGCGAGGAGCGCTCTGGCTCTTATCCCTCCTTAAAGTAACATCCCCCTTAAAGCCTTTCATTTGGATCTTCCCTGTTTTAGGCTTCCATAAGCCCTTCCACTCACCCCACTCAGACGAATCCCACCTTTCTTATTCACTGCCATCCTCTCTAGTAATGTTCAAAAACCTTCACAGAAGCTCAGATTAGCCAAACTACCATCCTGGGTGGAGCCTCACAAACCTTAATAGACAACTCACTTCCTGTTTTTTACGTATTTTATTTATCTGGTTTTAATAAAACAAATCCCGCCTGCCTGTCTAGCTGCTGTTAGTGCCATGTGACATCCCCAGGCTTACAGATATAACATCCAAATGCCCTCATTTAATGTATATATAACCCTTTCTCCAGCCAAGAACTAACTTTCCTAGTGTAGAGCACTGATTACACTAAAGATCTGTGTCTCCAAAGATGCCCCAGTAGCTCCCCATCTTCTTTTCTGCTGATTCACTGCACATGCTCTGTGCTGCTGTCACGTACTGAGCTTAGGGACCCACTCACAATATACAGTACACATAGAATAGAGATGTCACAATATAAGGCTGATTAGTAATTAATCCAGATAATTACTACATGGCAGCACAGAAACCAGTGCAATTAGCATCAGAATTTAATAATCAGCCCTGTAGCATCAGCTTATATTACAGACCAACCTCATTTTCTGCTGGATAATTAGTGACGAGCCCTAAGCTTAGCTTCTCAACAGCCAATCAGAGCCCACTGAGCATGTGAGTGTCACAGACACTTTCCTGTGACAAGTTTGAAGTCCTGGATCATTCTTGCTGTCAACAAGCTGAAACTTTAGGCTGGTGCAATAAGTTCACTATATGAAATATGACATTTTTAGCCATATTAAATTTAAGGAAAGTGTAATAGGAGTCAGCACTCAACAACGGAAACCTTTTGCAACTCATGCAGCCACTTCCACCCAATTACAAAACTCTGTTTTTGCAGATAGACAGCCCCACACATTCAGTCATTTTTCTTAAAAAAAGCCTTCATTGGCAAAAGGGCTTTTGTTGGACAGGAATACAGTGACGTTTCAGGCCGACAACAGCCTTTCCTCAAGCTACTGAATGCACATAGTGATCACATTTATATACCATATCTTTACAGCGTCATCTATTGACTACTTCGTTAACAAAGAAACAGCTGAACTTCCTCAAGTCAATGAGAACACACAATGTTGCAAAAATACATCAGGGATTGTATACTTCTTGAAACAAATCTTCCTACTCCATCATTGAATGTTTCCATGAGCATTACATCAATCCAATTGTCACATCTTCTGAAAAATAAAACCAATAAAAAACAATTCGCAATAAAAATACATTATCGAAAGATTTTATGCAGCTCATACTCCCTATTCAAGCCCCCAGGTGTAAGGGTGCCTAATTGCCTCCTTTTTAAGTAATGCATTTAATCTATCACCCCACCGATGTGGTTTAGGGACCCCGTCCACTACTTGATATTTTAGTTGGTGGACTCCATGTCCCTCCCCTACAAAATCACAAGCTACTGCTTGTTCCGTTTTTTCCGTTCCAATTGCAGACTTGTGCTCACGTATACAGTCTTTAACCATGCGGGTAGTTTGGCCTACATACTGAAACCTTAATGGACACTTTATTACATCGATTACAAATGTAGAGGAACAAGTAAAAAAAAACTTTAATTTTGATTGGGGTGCCTTTATGGGAGTGGTAAATAAATTCCCCTCTTTGACAATTCGAGCAACAATTGCACGACAGACAGGGATAGGTACCATTTTTCACGGGTCTTAGCACTTATTGTGTTTCTTTTGGGGTCCCTATGTCAGACCTCACTGAGGCAGAACCCACAGTTTTGTTCTTTTTGTAAGCCATCATAGGTGGAGACTGAAATTCCTGTATGGCAGATATGCCATCTCTAAGTAGCCCCCAATGCTTATGAATAATCTTTGTAATATGTGGGCTCAACGGATTATATTTAGAAACAAAAGTTAACCGTCCACTCTCGTTAAGTTTGGTCTGCGATCTGCTTCTCCACTAGGGAACGCTGTTCCCTCAGTAATGTCAAAGGGTATCCTCTCTCCTGAAATTTTACGGTCATCTCATCTAATCTCCCATGAAGGGTCTCCTGGCTGGATACAATACGTTTAACCCGTGTGTACTGAGATTTGGGTAAGGATCACTTTACATGGGGTGGATGAAAAGATACATAGTGTAGCAAGGTGTTTTTGTTTTGTGGGTTTCACGTAAAGATCCGACCAGAGGATCCCATCTCTTAGATGTATCATAGTGTCCAAAAATGGAATACATTCTGAATTAGCATTCAAAGTAAATTTGATATGTGGTGATGCACAATTGATCATCATAGAATTTATCAAGGGTCCAACGGGGCCCCGTCCATAAAGCAAAAATATCGTCTATAAAGCGTACCCAATTCCAGCAAAAATTTTTAAATGATTCGTTGGGGTATACAAAATGTTCTTCATAGTTCTTCATATAAATATTCACATAGGACGGGGCCACGTTCGAACCCATTGCTGTCCCACTTATTTGAAGAAAAAAAACATTTTGAAACAAGAAATAGTTGTTCTGAAGAACCAATTGTAGACAATGAAGGATAAAGTTTTTTTGTGTTCCATCCAGGGCCTGGTCTCTGGTCAGCTCGATGCGGACTGCCTCAACACCCCCATCATATTGGATGGAGATGTAGAGGCTCTCCACATCAAGAGTGACCAGCCAAGTACCGTCCGGTACTTTCCACAGACGTGTAAGTTTATTCAAAAAGTCACCTGTATCCTTTAAAAAGGATCTATGATACACCACATATGAGTTGTTCAAACGATCTACAAATATCAACAAACGTGATAATCCAGAATCTGTGCATGAAACAAAAGGCCGGCCTGGGGGGGACTCTAAACGCTTGTGTATTTTGGGCAACACAAAGAAGATCGGAGTCATCAGATTTTTGTTCTGTAAGAATTCAGCTAACTGCATATCAATCGTTTTCAATTCAAGTGCCTCAAGCACCAATTCCCGAATTTTTTGCTGAATATTAAACAGCGGATGACTATCCAATAGTTGTTAGGTGTTAGTGTCAGTTAATTGTCGCATAATTTCTGCGATATAAGTCGATTTGTTCATTAACGCAATGGCTCAATATTAAATTTTAGGGTTTAGTTCTCCTTTAAGGATTTTTAAATTGGATATTTCGCTGTCTGCACTAGCTTTTCGACCCCCTCTGGACCTTTTAAAAAAATTTAAGGTGCAGCATCAGGGTGACACAGGGACCTGAAACACCCTTGCAGCTGGGCCTTTGCATTAATATTTGGGAACAGTGTTGCTCAACTATACCACTCAGCTGCACTAACAGGATTTTGGACATCTGATTTTTCTTACCAACTGAATCTTTATGAAAAATAAAAGCAGTACTTCGTTGGTAAAATAATGAATGAAACAATAAGTCCAGCAGTTCACCATACAGCACATTAATATATAATCTCACCCGGGGTCACCCCCCCCGGGGTCACCCCCCCCGGGGTCACCCCCCCGGGGTCACCCCCCCCGGGGTCACCCGGGGTCACCCCCCCCCCCAGCCTAATAGATTGTCCAGTGGTGCTCCAAGGTGCTTTCTTGCTGCAAGGCAAGGTATAAAGTGGCGTTCCGCATGAAACACACTGAGCTTTTATGGAAATATGAACTTTATAAATACATTTTTTTAAACTTTATTTGGCCTATCACATTGGGATTTTTGAAGTGTCTACTCAATTTTTGGTCCTTTGTTCACCGGGTTTCTGTGGCCCAACACTTCTCAAGCGTTGCTTTTTACTCTTGAAGGCTTTTCTCCCCTTTAGGCCCTTACTGAGGCCACTTGCTTCAGACCCTCTACCAACATTTACTCCCTTCCAAAGAGACTAGGGAATCCCGACACCCACAGAACTGCCAGGGAAGCACTTCCACCTGGAAAAAGGAAACAAATTTCCCTCCAAACTCTGAAATAGGCCCAGTACTTCCAGGTATGGCACCTAAGCTGGTGGAGGAGCGATGAAGAGCTCCTGAAACTACCCTCAAGTAGTCAGCCATACAGGGTTGCAATAAGCTCTAATAACATGTGTAAAGGAGAACTTTAATAGAGGAAAATTCTCAATTATGTCAGCCTTATGTGCAATATCCTTACCTCCATAGCTGCTGTGAAGGAGTGACAGCTGTCCTGTGTAAAGGTAGCTTTCCTTCCAGACCTTGTCTGGCATTGTACTGATATTCGCGGCTTACTTACAGTATTGCCGTGGGTTTTTATCTCCACCACCATTTGATTCGACTTGAATATGTAGTTGTATTGGGCCTGCCATTTAGCTGCATATGAATAAAAGAAGGGGTGGAGGCAAATCTGTGATAAAATATACTGTATTTGCATCTATTGCTTGCTGGCTACTAATTTATGAGACTGAGACATATGTTTCTAGAGCTGTCTCTTGTAAATTAGTCTCTTGACTCGACCCGCATCCGATCATAAGAACCAGCACCCGACCCTAACTCGATGTGTGCCCCTATATATACCTGGGCCTGCCCTTCTGTGATGCCACAGAATGGGGCGGGGCATGCCAGCTCACGGAAGTGGGGCACTGGGAGCCCGCAACCGTCCACGTCCCACAAACGTTATTTGCATGTCAGCCCTAACCCATCTAACCCTCAGGTACAGGTGGCCATAGACATAACAATTATGATCTTTCCTGGAAAAGATCTTTCCAAGAAATATAGTTTGTTTCAACACATGTGTAGAGCTGAATGATCAGATATACAGGTACTGCTGTATTTAGGTCTGAAGCCACCCTAGGCATCGGATCTAAACACGCCTCAAGTAGTGCTCGCTGATGTCACACGCCAACACGCTAACGTCACATGCCAATGTGCTGACGTCACACGTCTATGTGCTGACGTCACACGTCGTGCATGTTGACGTCATGCATCGTACGCGTTGTCACTTTTGCATTGTTCCTCGGCCCCCCTATCCCTCACCCCCTAAGCTCCGTCACCAGATTTCCTATGGAAATCCGTGGCGGAGGGTGGAGAGGGTTTTAAAAAGAAATAAAAAAAGAATAAATAGGCACAACCAAAACCGTGCCGCCCAGGGCACAGGCCCTCGTGGACCTATATATAAATACGGCCCTGTATACAGGTAGAAACAATAGAAACAGTGGCCGATCAAAATTTTCCCCCTGGGCCAAAGGACTAGCCGGCTGATATCTAAGCCTTCTGCCAATATCGATTCGATTAGCTCGTATTGGTGCGTGTATGGCCACCTTTAACCATGAGTCCCGGGAGCTTTGGGTCAGCCTGCACATCACTGTGCCTTTTGTGGGGAACACTGAGCTAAATTTTGCCAAATCTTATGGTAACTTGAAGTAAAAATTTCCTTAAACTTCAAATTCGATTAGCTCGTATTGGTGCGTGTATGGTCACCTTTAACCATGAGTCCCAGGAGCTTTGGGTCAGCCTGCACATCACTGTGCCTTTTGGGGGGAACACTGAGTTGGCCCACTATTTTGTCTTCTAATGCAGCTCTAATTACAATTTCTAAAGGAAAACTCTCAAGAGAAGATTTGGGTAGATTTAGTCGCACAGTGACAAATTGGCTCTTCTTTGGGTGACTAATCTCCCTGAAATGCCTTCCCGCCTGCTAGAATCTAAATCACCGGTGAGATGGCACTTGGAGCATTTCATTTTCCAAAGTAACCTGAAGTTTCCTCGTGAGACAACTTTGGGGCGACTTCGGAAAACTAAGCGCTCCGAGTGCCATCCCACCGTGATTTACATTCTAGCCGGCGGGAAGCCAGTTCAGGGATATTAGTCGTCCGAAGAAGAGGCGATTTGTTGCCGGGCGACTAAATCTCCCTGAATCTTCACGTGTCTCTGCCCTTACAGTCTACTATTTGATTATTTGACACGGCGGATTATTCATTGCTAATCGATACCATTTCACTATGTCTACCATACAACTGTAATAAAACAGTCTAGCTGTGTCTCTCCTTATTTAACAGTAACATTGAATTTTAATTAGTCATTTATTTGATCTGTGATGAAGCATGAATCAGTTACTCTCATGAAAAAGATTAGTATTTCATCCACTGCTATAATTAAATCTTTTCCTCACTTACCCTCTTATATACTGCTTTATTCCTCTGATTAGTATTCATATTTAGTTCTTGCAATGGTCTTTGCCTAGAGAAAAAAACAAACAAACAAAAAGAGCAAAAGTAGGGAACAAATAGAAACAAAAAACGGAGGATAATATGAATGGAGAGTATAGAAATACGGAATTAGGAAAAAGTATAACTCCAACAATAGAAATTCCAGTTGACAAGGCTTTTAATAAATTTAAATGCAATCTGGAATAAATCTCACTTCAGGACAAGGATTTAAAAGGACTGGGTGAAAGGGTGTCAGATGTTCAGGATTAAAATGTGTCTTTTCACTCTAAAAAATTTTTTTAAATCAGATTTATTTTCTGATATTTACATGATCTGTGTTGAGAGCACCACTGCAGCACTACAGCATAGTAACAAAACATTTAGAGATGTATATACATGAAAATCGTCCAGTTTACAGTTGGCTGGTCGTAAAGAAAGAGAAAACGTTTCTGAATTAAAATTGAATTTTAATTTTATTTGTGATTGTTACATTCTATGTATCTGTAACCCCTATCTGTCTGAATTAGACAAATACCAACTAATGTGGTAGAGCACGGGCTACACACGACCCTCTTTCACCAGGAAGGGTTTTCGCTACATGGAAAGATCACGCTCTGATGTTGTTGAACTACAACTCACTACTGCCAAAGGTGCATAATAACAGAAGTTGGACGCCAGGGGTTCTTTGCAAAACAGGCTTTATTCAAGTACAAAGCGCCACAGGCTTATAATACTCACAACTGAGGTAGATCAAAGTACATGCCAGGTACATTCAAAGGTGTAGCAGACACAGCATGGAAAGACACCATAGTAGGAATAGCATGGGGAGTTGATAGTATCACCTTCCAGGGTTTCAGTACCTCATGTGGACCAGATCCCATACAGCAGACGTGGAACAGGGTTAGAACATAGCCTGAATCCCTTGTCAGTACTGTGGTCCCTTCACTACAGGCAAAGCAAAGCCTGGGGGAGAGCTACACCCTTCTAACCTCCTTGGTGGAGCTTGAGCTGCTCTTACTAGCTAAGCCTCACTGACTCACTCTCTCTAGAGAGTGCTCTTACAAGGACTATCCTATACACTGGCATAGTTATATAGTTACATAATTAAATCGGGTTGAAAAAAGACAAAGTTCATCAAGTTCAAGTTCAACCCCTCCAAATGAAAACCCAGCATCGACACACACCCCTCCATACTTTCACATAAATTATATATACCCATATCTATACTAACTACAGAGTTTAGTATCACAATAGCCTTTGATAATATGTCTGTCCAAGAAATCATCTAAGGCATTCGTAAAGTCATTAACTGAATCAGCATCACAACATCACCCGGCAGTGCATTCCACAACCTCACTGTCCTGACTGTGAAGAACCCCCTACGTTGCTTCAAATGAAAGTTCTTTTCCTCTAGTCTAAAGGGGGGGGCTCTGGTACGTGATCCACTTTATGGGTAAAAAGGTCCCCTGCTATTTGTCTATAATGTCCTCTAATGTACTTGTAAAGCATAATCGTTCCCTCGCAATCGCCTTTTTTCCAGAGAAAACAACCCCAACCTTGACAGTCTCTCCTCACCCACTAACCAGTTTAGTTGCACTAAGTCTCTGCACTCTCTCCAGTTCATTTATATCCCTCTTATGGACTGGAGTCCAAAACTGCACTGCATACTCCAGATGAGGCCTCACCAGGGACCTATAAAGAGGCATAATTATGTTTTCATCCCTTGAGTTAATGCCCTTTTTTATACAAGACAGAACTTTATTTGCTTTAGTAGCCACAGAATGACACTGCCCAGAATTAGACAACGTGTTATCTACAAAAACCCCAAGATCCTTCTTATTTAAGGAAAATCCCAACACACTGCCATTTAGTGTATAACTTGCATTTATATTATTTTTGCCAAAGTGCATAACCTGCATTTATCAACATTGAACCTCATTTTGCAGTTTGCTGCCCAGTTTTCCAGTTTAGACAAATCACTGTGCAAAGTGGCAGCATCCTGCATGGAACCTATAGTTCTGCACAATTTAGTATCATCTGCAAAAATAGAAACAGTACTTTCAATGGCCACCTCCAGGTCATTAATAAACAAGTTGAAAAGCAAGGGACCTAGTAAAGAGTCCTGTGGTACTCCACTAACAACACTGGTCCAATTTGAAAATGTTCCATTTACCACCACTCTTTGTAGTCTATCTTTTAGCCAGTTCTTTATCCAGGTACAAATACTATGTTCCAGGCCAACATTCCTTAATTTAACCAGTAAACTACTGTGTTAATGGTTTAACTTGTACCTCAACTTCACTAAAGGGGTTGTCCCTTTAAGGCCAATAAAAAGAAAGGTCCAACAGGCCCTCTGCATTCATGATATGCCCCCCCTCCACTCAACCCGCTGTGGTCCATGAAAGGTAAGCACTGGGTGCAAGGGGGTGGCATCTGAAAGGCCACCTCAGGCAGCAAAGACCCCAGAAGTGCCCCTGGCAGCAGCCTTGATGGTGCCCCCCCTCTCCAGCTCCGTGCTTAAAACATCAACGTTGGAGCGGGTCAAAGGGGGGAGCTCAAAGCTAGTACTATGTGCGCAATAGTGCTCTCTACACTAGCGGAGTTTAGTTTCGTGTTAAAACCCAGAAATGTGGCTCTTAAAGAAACAATAGGAGGCTTTTTGCCATGCCTTATAACTGACCGCTCACTCCCGCCTGAGGCAAGGTTCTCACCAAGGGGGTATATTTATCAAAGAGTGAAGTTAATAGTGAAGTTCCACCACTAGAGTGAAATTCCACTACTCTCCATTCATTTCTATGGGATTTTTATAGGCGTATTTATCAAAGGGTGAACTTTCACCCATTGATAAATACGCCTTTCAAAATCCCATAGAAATGAACTGAGAGCTGCGGAATTTCACTCTAGTGGTGAACTTCACTCTCTGATAAATTTACCCGCTAGAGTGAAATTCCACCCCTCTCCATTCATTTCTGTGGGATTTTTAAAAGAGAAAATGAATGGAGAGTGGCGGAATTTCATTCTAGAGGACTGTGGTGATCTCTAACTTCACTATTTGATAAATATATCCCCTTGTCTCATGGCAGGAGCAGCCCTGCTAGCAAGGGTCCTAAAACATTAAACATGTTAATGGCACCTTTACTTTCCACGTTGTACATCACACATCTGTAGCCTCTCCTGAGATCTACCCTGATACAACTGCATCCCACAAAAGAAAACATGCCAAGGAACAGCCTGCATTTTAGGTTTACATAACTCAAGAACATTTTACTTTCAATATAATCTCTTCTTCAGTGACTCCTCCAGAGCACACCCAGACAATGGCTTGGATCAAAAAGACACAATTAAACATTCACATTTTTACTGACAGTCTACTTTTTGCATTTACTGGATCACTTCCAGCTCTCACAGGTGGGAGCAAGCTCCTCGGTTGGCTCTGCAGATGTGAAAGTTCAACCTGGCCAATGTCTCTCTCCTTTCAGCAAACACTCCCAATAACGTATTGTCTCACGCCTCACAGAGTCAAGAAAAATGAGATGCATTATCTGATCCACAGTCTTCTCTATGACACTGACAAAGTTCTCCTCGTTGCTCTTCTTGCACAATATTTAATCACAGATCACTGTCCTGTTTCCTTACCGCACAGCCAGCAAAAAACCCAGTGGGCCCTGGCCCTCATGGGCCTTCGCTGTCCCAGACCTGCTCCCCCATAAAGACCTCTGCTGCAACTGCTTTCATGCAGTGCATCTTTTGTGCAGTTTTGAGTTTGGGAGGTAGCCCCCGGGGACTGCAAGGATGGCCCTTGTTTTGCAGCCCTGGTGGGACCCCAAGGCTCCAGTCCGACCCTGCGCAAGGCAACACTCAGCACCCATCACATCAGCTTCTAGCCCACCAAGAGATTTGGCACCCACTCTTTGCACCCTCCTCTCCTCCTCTGAAATGACTTGGCTTTCTCCTTAGCAACACATTGGGCAAAATGGTGTTTGGGGAAGAACCACAGAACCCAAATCCACAACTCTTAAACTTTATACAATTCGCCGATGTGGAAAAAATTTCTGACGCCAGAGACGGTTTAGACGGCGGCATCAAAGTTTTTTCGATGCTGGTGATGGTTCCGACGCCAGCGGCAATTTTGACACCGGCAACAATAAACGGACGCCCATTGACTTTAATCAAAATCGTCATTTCACTAATGTTACGCCAGTTTCGTGGGAAATTCGCGAAATGTGTGGCAAAGTGAAATGGGACAAATTCATCCATCAATACACACAAACAGTGCAAAGTTCCTTTTTCCTTCTTGGCCCATGCTCAGAACTAGCTTCTCAACTGCATAAATAGGATTCTGAACATCACTATCACTGATTCTTAAGCTGGCTTTACACGGCTTCGCCGATCGTTATCTGGCCAAAAATCAGCCAGTTGTTGATTGGTCAAGGTTAAAAATCGCATTGGGTCACAGCTGCATTTGATCGTTGATGCGGTCCTGCGATCCATACGCCTGTAGTGCATACATTATGATACGATCGTTGGGCCCTAGGGCCCACGATTGGATCAGACCAATATCGCCCACCTCCATGTGGGCACATTGAGAGATACGCTCGTTTGGCGAAATAGTCAAACGAGCGAATATCTACATGCATGGCCACCTTTATTCATGGAATCTAGTGATGTTTGGGTCGAGAAAATCTTTATCCACACCTGACCCGAATCAGCCTGTACCAAAGCCCGCCTTCTCCCCTCTAGTTATAGACCTGCACCACCCAATGATGACAATAACTAAAGGAGCAGGGTGGACGTGCGCCTTTAAAGCCCTGATTTTGACAGCTCAGCCCGCATTCCCAGATTTTTATTAAAATGTTCAGTTTCTCTCTGATCTTCTGCACTGACACCAGAAAAAGATACAAAGTTTCTGAAACTTAATTAGAAAAGTATTTTTGGCAGCGAGACCAGAATAGTCAGCACCTGCAATGAGATATATTTGTAACTAATAAGATAAGCAGGACTCTTGGGGAATCTGTGATGGCAATTTTACATTCATTAGCAAAACTGAAATAACACATAAAATATGACCCTAAAACCCCCCAGAAATGTTTTCAAACTTTCCATAATCTGCCAAATTTTGTAAAATGCATATGGCTTTTAGGGGGGTGTAGCCACAAAAATGGGAATGGTCAAAAATTTCAGCCATGGCAGATATTTTTGTCGCGCTTTATATTTTCCAAATGTTGGGAGGTATGGTTCTGGGGCTCCCACTTTAACTTGCCCCCCCCCCCCCCAGTATAACAGAAACAGAAAGAAGTATGGTGTGTAAAATTTTTGATGATCATGTCCAATGTTCAGATTGGACGAGCGTAACCACAATATTTTTGGATTATTGAACGAAACCAAGCACAGATCTGGATATCAATGTGACATCTTCCATTGACTTCTTGGACTTTTTTAAAGGAGAACCAAACCCTTTTTATTAAAATCTCCCTACCCTACATAGACCCCCCCTCCCTGCTCCCCCCCAACCTAGGTGTTACCCTGGATAAACCCCCTAACTCTTTACTTACCCCTCCTTGTAGATTCAAGGCAACAACATTCATGGGCACCATCTTCTTCTCTTCAGGTCTTCTTCTGGCGCTTCGACAATTTCCGTGGCTTTCAGCGCATGCACAGTTGTTTGGGACTGGCAGATTGCTCCAACAGACGTAAAGCCACCAGCATTGTGGCTGATCCAACACACCCTCACACTCACTGTTCACACTCCTGCCATCTGGAAAAAGGTACCAAAGCATTAGGGCCCTCACTAGCAGACTGTGTAACAGTTTCTACCCCCAAGCCATAAGGCTCCTGAATACTCAGGGACCGGACAGATCTCTCTCACACATACACTCCATCTGGCCTTACTATATACCACAACGTTACACAGCCACTGTACGCCATTGTATAGATGAATAGCCATTGGATACAGTTGTTGTCTATGAGCACATCTGCACTATATCATGTTCTTACTACTGTTATATCACAATGATACACCCATCATGTCTGACGTTTAGCATTATTTACTTAACATATTACATCTGCTGAGTGTCCCGTCCCTGCACTGTGCTGTCCTGTCTTGCAGGACTTGCATATTTTTGCACTGTGTACTGTAGAAACGTATATGGATGAAATGACAAACTCACTTTTGACTCTTGACATGCACCATTATCTTCTCCTGGTTGTAAATTGTCACAAACAGGTCTCTCTCTTTGTTTTTAATTATGTTTATAGGTAATTACAACAACAGAAAATCCATGCTAATGGATTAATAAGGTGGTTAAAGGTGAACCACCTCTATCTGGGTTTTATACATAACAATCACACAGAGAAACCGAGTCTTTGATCCATCTTTTATTAACATTTATTATTATACAAATCTGAAATGTTTTGAAAACCTGTAACCCAGTCTCTAGAATGTTTGCAGTTTGTATTAATGTTCGATTGCAGTGAGAGTGATTATAGCGCACTTATGAGCGTTATTCAATTACATTCCTATAAAAGTCACATTGAGAACACTAAGCAAACAGCACAGCTCACAGAATGGAGAGTAAAGAACCCACACTTCATATTACAGAGATCTCACTGGAATAAAACAACAATGAAAACAATTTGGTAAACATGTTAAGTTGGGTTTAAAGGAGAAGGAATAGCATTTTACACTTTGGGGTGCCAAAAGTTAGGCACCCCCAAGTGACTACTTTTACTTACCTGACACCCCGGCCAGCTCTCCCATCAGCAGAAAACTGCACCGGCCCCGGGTTCTTCTAGCGACCACCATGGAGAGATCCTCTTCCTGCTTCTTCGGTTCTTCTCGCAGTTGCGCATGTGCAGTGAAGTGGAAAGCCGGGCTTTAACGAAAAAGCCGACTATTTCACTCTACTGCGCATGCGTCTGCCTCTAGAAATTTGAAAACCGATGAAGCAGGAACAGGATCTCTCCGTGGTGCTCGCTAGAAAAACCTCGGGCCGGTGCGGTTTTCTGCTGATCGGAACACAAGCCTGCGATGTCAAGTAAGTAAAAATAGTCACTTGTGGGTGCCTAACTTTTGGCACCCCAATTGTAAAATGCTATTCCTTCCCCTTTAAACAATGGACAATCCCAGAGCTCTCCCCCATGGGACAGCAAAGATCTAGTTTGTACTAGCTAAGAATAAATATATTATTCTCTTAGGAGTATGAATGTAAACTAAATACTGTTCCATACAAAGATAAACAATAACCAGCACAATCTGGGTCATTTTCCATTAACTGTACAATTGTTTAGTGTCCATTAAATTGCACACTCCCCTGAAACACTCCCTGAATTATAATAGATACACACCATGTTAATGTTACATTCCAAGTAGAAGAAAGAGGAATGTGACTTTACACACAGAATCCCCTTATTCTAAACATCAGATAAATGATGTTCTTACTTCACCTGGGATTTGCTAATGATTCAGGTCAATGTTTTTCCGGTTTGATTGAATAAAGCTATTTGGTATTTTACTTATAAGATAATACAATCCAATGCGGATGATGGTTAGCTATTACGGAACGCATTTTAGGACATCCTGCAGCGAAATACATGTCCTTCATGCGATTTCCTATGCCTTCGGAATGGCGTATCGGTTGCTTTTGCCGTCATTCATCGTCCAAATCTGCAGTCACACCTCTGTCCTCTACCTTCCCTTCTGAGACGTCAGTCATACGAACTCTGTCCTCAGTCCTCTTCTTTCAGTCCACTTCCTTCCTCCCTCCCTGCTCAGCCCTCCACCCTCTTTCTTCAGCATTCCCCCCTCAGATCTCTCTTTTCATCTTTTCACAGTCTTGTCCCTAAGTTTCTAAAGTGGTGAGCGAGGGCGGAAGGAAGAGGACTGAAGGAAGAGAACTGAGGGCGGAATAGTGCTAGCTAGAGTAAACAGCTCTAGAAACTCTCATTTGTTTAGGATAGCAGCTGCCATATTAGCTTGCTGTGACATCACTTCCTGCAGGACTTTCCCTGCTCACTCATAGCTCTGGGCTCAGATTACAGCAGGAAGCTGAGGAGGGAAAAGGGAGCAACATGAGCATGCTCAAACCCTAGCCCTGGAGCTTTAAGCTGGAAACAGGAAGTCTGATACAGAAGCCCATGAGTACACAATAGAAGGAAAGAAATGTGGTGTTTCTTTTGACAGAGGACTCATTACTTTGAGGGTTTACTGATGTTTTTATACAGACCTTTCTGACAGAGCTAATTTAATTTTAGCCTTTCCTTCTCCTTTAATATTTTTTTAGAATTTTTAGTCCCTAAGCTCTTTATCCAGTTACAGAGGAACAGTAATACTGTTGCAATGCAGTAAGAGACAACTCAGATGATAACTCAATCATTCACCTCACATATTACCAGGGGATTCAAGGAATATCCAGGAAAGCACATGTGCATTCATCACTAGAGCTGCCATCTTTGTTGGATAAAAATACTGGCCTTCTTATCTATGTTTTTTTAACTGGCATCAAGCATATCTTTTACTGGCTGGGCTGTCAAAATACTGGCCAGATGGCAACCATAGTCATCTCACTCATCAACTACATTACCCCCCACCCCCCCATTCACACCTTTGGTCACTGTTACCACAATTCCATGACAAAACTCAATATCTCCTACACCTTAAGTACTGCCTATGAAGTTTCATGGGAATACGCCCAGTGTCGGACTGGGGGTCTCACGACCCACCAGGCCTGAAGCCTATGGAGCCACCTACACCATCCCCTGGGCCCCCAGCAGCAAATGCCTCTATGCCGCCGATTCAGCTCCCCCTGTGTATGCGCACATGTATACTTTCCAACTCTGCATGGCAACCAGAAAGAGGGAGTGCAGGAGTGGCTCTAGGTCCAAAAAAGCTGGGGCCCACCAGGTTTTTCCCCGGTGTCCCGCCGACCCAGAATATGCCATATGTTACCATGATACTCACTTGGGGTGGATTACTGCCCAGGTTACCCTAAGCTTTAGCCTAGGGACCCAGTGTGATTAGGGCCCCATTTCAATTTTCTTTTAATATTTCTTTTTATTTGCCCTGCTGGGTCCAGTCAGGTGTAACTGCTGAGAGATGAAAGCAGGCAAGGTGCGTGTAGGTGGGTAACATGAGCAATGTGCTGCAGGGGAAAGATTGCAGCAATGTGCTGCACGTACAATTGCCTTTATTGGCTGACTTATCGTGACTCTCCCATAGATTAGCACACACACCATGGAATACAGATGACTAAAAAGCCTTTATGAAAAATAAAAATGACTAGACTATTAATAACATGCAGTTTTCATAAAATACCCCACGCACGAGAATAAGAAAAAAAAGAGTTACAATGCAACAGTAAAAAAATCATACATTTTTAGGTCTAACTTTAATCAATTGATTGATTTCCCACATCCTCCGACCTTCATTCTTTCACTTCAGTTTCAGTTTCTGTAAATGCAAACTGGAATGTATACTGTATGTACATGCGGACAGTAAGAAGCTAATAACTTTTTTTTTTAACAATTGGCAAATTGTGTCTATATATCAGCGTCAACACCCAATTACCAGTTAATTCTGAGATTTACTTCCCTTCTAGTGGCCACAGCTTTCCAATAGGCAGAGGAGAGGATGCTAAAGCTAACAGAGAAGCACTATAGAAGCAACGTTCCCTCTAAGGTGTAATTTTGAGGCCAAAATGAGGTGAAAACACACAATTTTGTTTTAATTCTGACCTGAGCACACAGTCTTTAAAAACTGAGCACACAAGTTTAAAGGGGACCTTTCACCCAAAAAAAAATATTCATAATCCTATTTTATCACATTAGTCAAGCAAAATTAACTTTAATCACGCTATATAAATAATTTGAATCTTGTTTCATTCAGTTTGGGAATTCAAAATTATAACAAGAAGGCAGGAGCCATTTTGTGGACACTGTTATTAAGACAAGCCTTGTATCATCTCAGAATCTTGTTTGTGCCCCAGAATGGGGGACCTGATGTCCATCCCCATGCCCTGACTACACAATTAAATGGTAAAGAGAATGGGGGAATGTGGGGAGAGCAGTGACATCTAGGAAGTGTTAAATGGAAAGTGATAGGAATTGTCTGCCCCGCCTCTATGCCTAAGGCATTGAGGAGGGGCAGACAATATTTGATTGACAGCTGAGATTTTTAAATGAGCTTACAGCTATAGATGCTTTAATAAAAAATAGAAATTACATTTTTGGACATGTTTAATTTGAAAAGGACTTTTATTATACAGCTTTCTGTGTCTGGGTGACAGGTCCACTTTCAATATGCGCACAAAAAAATTGTTTTAGCGCACATAGCCGAGATGGAACGTATTATAGGAGCAATTAGTTCTCCCGGAATTTCAGCATCGCTAAGTGCTACTTGTAATAGATAACATGACTAAACACAGATCACAACTGATGATACCACTAAACACTGTTTCCAAGAATATCTTTAGAGGTTATTCATGGCTCTGGTGTTTTATGCATCTAGAAAAAATGCATATGAACAGTGTAATTATTATAATCATCTAATGCAGCCAATGAGAAGGACAGTGGGTTATACATAAGCAGCTAATGTGTCGATTGACAAAGGAGACCCCACCAATCTGTATAGTGAAGATAATAAATATAATAATCTCTCTTTCGACCTTATTTTGTTGTACTACTTTCTAGTTCTGCATTCCAGAACACGTTACTGCAGAAGGCAATCTTAAATGCATAGCTCTAAAAATCAAAATATATACATATATATTACATTTCAGTAGTTTACCTTTATGTTTGAAAGACAGAAAAAAAGAGAAAATGCACTCACTGACATCTCCTGAAACCTGTTAGATCTATAAGGGCTTTTCCACCCTTTGGTTGATTCAAGATTCTACAGTCGAGTCGTTACATTCTGCAGCTATCTTACAACTAAGGGCACCAATAGCTGCATGTTCCATTCACAGCAATGAGTAATGCTGCATCTAATTCAAGCTGCTGTACAAAGGCAACGGAACAACAGTATTTCCCTTGCTTTAAAGTCAACTTCCCAGTTTTTCCAAGAAATCTGACTCAACATTCTCTTCTAGCTCCTTTAAAACCTTTGTGAAGTCTTCAACAGGGTATTCAATGGTGGGCTCCGAACCTTGAGATTCTCCAGTTGTTTTCCCTTTTGCTTTGAATGCATAGCCGAGAGTTCTAAAAAATGGGGTCAGCTGTGTGACGGAACATATGGAATGGAGATTCAGAAGAGGGAATTCAGTCCGCTTCCATTTAGGATCTTCAGTGGTCTTCTCCTGTAATTAGGAATACAAACTATATGAAAATTCAGATTTAATTTGCAGAACCATTTAGATTTATAATCACCCTGGCCCCATACCGGCTGATTTTTAAGGCCTTACAGCATCTTTCCACCATATTGATTTTACATTGATCGAAAATGGAGTTCTGTAGAACTTACTTTTAACCAAAACTCAAAAGAATTAAAAGGTCTCTTCATTTGTCTTAGAATAACCTAGTCCACGGCATTATAAATGGAGGATACTTACCCCAAACCTGAATCTCAATAGTTCCAATATTCGGAGCACATGAGGTTTGCATTCTTGGTAATTTTCCACTTTTTCTGAAGGCAAGCTGCAAGCTTCTGTGTCTACTTCAGGTACAAACGCCCATCTGTATCTGTAACACAAGGTGTAACAACTTACGGCGGAGCAAACTTATGGGTAACAAAGGAATTAAACTGCCCTGTTGTAAACTATCAGGTGATGTGTTAGATCAGCCATGATCCAGATGTTGTACCATGGAGTTTGATTTGGCCAGTCATATGGTTGGCCAACAAAAAAGATTCTATATTTGACCAGAGACTCAACGTTACTGGCAATGAACAGAAGTAAGATGTACATAGTGTAGCTGTTGATGAGTTTTTTTCTGTCATGAAACAAACTGTAGTGATAATATTTCATAAAACACAGTTAAAATTGTCATGTTGGAGTTTATTCTGTAGAACAGCCATATGGTTTCTGCTATCATCACAAACACTACATATGATCCATGTGGAAAATACAGTCAGATTCTCCAGGTCAATAAAGATACAGGAAAAGAAGAGGGAAATGATTCAGTTCTAGTGTAAGTCACAGTTAGAAGCCAATAAAGATAAACTGGATGGGAAACCTTAGATATTATACCAAGTACTTTATGACAGTTGGATCTACAGCATTAGATGAGAGTTAATCTGCATTTGATTGCTCTCCTCCTTCTCATCTAATGCTGTAACTTCAGATGTTCGGTACAACTATCTAAAGAGGATTGAAGCGTTCATCACAAGTGGCTATAGGCTGTCTGCTGATTTGTTCATTTTCTAGAGACAGTTGGAGCTAACCTACCAAGCTAATTATTCAGGACAAACTCTGCGGCTGAGTAGGGAATTTTGGTTTTAGTTCATATGTGGCAAGAACCAATGCACTCATGTATCCTGCTCTGATGCATTACACACAAGGGCACTCATGAGCCCTGCAATTATTGTCTTTGTGGTCTTGCCTGTAATTTCAGAGTTCCCTGGTCGAGTTGCAACTGACATGCGACATATTAACCTGATGGTAATGTCACTATTCTTTCAATGTGCACAGCTGAGAATCAAAGCACTCTGAGCTCTACTACATGCACACTGAGTGAATATAAGCAATTGCAGGAATCTCAAGCGGCTGCCTTGGGCTGAAAAACTGGCCCCTGCATGCAAAAAAAATAACACTGTATCTTAAAACAATTCAGAATTTACAGTTGAAACAAAGGCATCTTATCTGGTGGGATCGACAGAGCCGTATCCAAAAATTTGCAGGCAGAGAGGTAGAGTTCCAGTGCACTCTGCTGGATTTCACAGTAGACCGTCCCATTGACTTCTGCTGTTGCAGTCTTGTGTTTGTTTGCCTTGCTGGATCTGTAAATGACATGCAGTTGCATTACTACACAGCAGCGCTATAGGTAATCTGTTATTATTGCAAGTATAAAGTAGCAACAAGCACAGTAGCGGGACACTGACATACAGAACTCTTCCTGCAAATTATGTTACCATTACATTTATATGTGGGTTATATTAGCAGGTGGAACTGCTCTGCCGGGTCAAACAAATACCCTGGTAAGTAAAATATAACAGGACCACACAGCAGGTTTAGCTAAAGAAACAATACCACCATTACATTCAGATACAATTTTTCAACCCAGTATTGGGAGATATAATCTTTCCTTGCTACACTCAAGGGTAATTTTGGAAACTGTTATAATGGCATATATTATTGGACCTTTATGCATTAGCTTTAAAATGTTAAGCTTGATGGCACATGTCTGTCTAAATCCACCAGTGCAGAATATGCTCCAGGTCTTGTACATGAACTCAAGAACTGTTCTGCCTACCCAGCCTGTAACTGATCACAACACGTGGTTTGGATAACACCAACTTACTTTGTTGGGACCTCGTCCATTAAATCCTCTTGAAGCTGAACAAATGTGTGAATCTTTAAATTAAAAAGAAACAAACAGGTGTGATGAACATATATTTTAACCATATCAACATTTAAGAATGACAACTAGGTAATTCCTTACCAGCTCAGTCACCATAATTGGCCACAGCGAGGTGAGATGCTGAGGGGATATCCTGAGCAACAGAACCCGAAAAAATAGGTACATCTGAGCAGCCATATTGGGAGTCTGCCCCATACGGATATTTTCCGTCAGACGCTCTAAAAAAGTAGTTGATGTAAATTGTAAAGGAAAAGAAATCACAAAACTGGAACTAAGAGAAAGGGCATTTATTCCACAAACAGAGCCAAGGTGCATAAAGAAATATTATCATTGATTTTAATCTTGATAATAAAGTCATTGAATCTATTTTACAGGCTTAATGATTGTGATAAGTATGTTCAGCGCAAGTACTGTTCATTGGACTCATTATATTGTTCTTAAAGTGGTATCAATTACCTTGAATTAGAGGCAGATACTGATGGTACTGATCCACTTCTCCACTGAGCACAGCAAAGCCCTGGCGTTTCAATAGCATAGCTTTCTGCTCGCTGCTAGAGTATAACTTTAGAGAGCTGCTGGGCATGCCTGCAACAACACCATATGTATCATATTAAAGAAGGCAGCACAAAGATATGGCTATATGCTGAAATCAACAACACACGGGTAGAATAGGATACAATGATTGACAGTATAGTCAGATAAAAATAGCAAATAAAAAGTGAATTTCATTGTACAGAAGGTAAATATGCAAATGTATCACTTCATCTCAAGGAGCAGCAACAATCTACCCATAGAGTGTGTGAAACTGAAACTGTGTTGTGCTCTCTTCTGTACAAGATAATCCATTATCTTGGACTAACCCTAAACAGACTGGTTTTGGGGGACTGTTAAGGGAAGATTCAAATTGGGCTGACTATGTGGTGATCTGCAGCCCAAGACAGAAATAGTTCAGGTGCCCCATGTCCCACGTCCTTTCATTTGCTGATCAATAAAATCTGACAGTCTTTTATAATGGATATCGATATGGTACATCATCACTACTACTCTAGTCTACTAACCCCTCTCCATGATGAACTGGTAAAAAAAAAAAACCCAAAATATTAATTGTCTATCGAAGACAGACAGCCTTGGGATACATTTTGATTACGAAGGCTAATAGTAGCTAATATCGCAGTCAATATGGCAGGGCCACTGTGTCCCTTATACTTTTAAAGGAACAGTTCAGTGTAAAAATAAAAAAATGGGTAAATAAATAGGCTGTGCATCATAAAAAAATGTTTCTGATATAGTTAGTTAGTCAAAAATGTAATGTTTAAAGGCTGGAGTGACTGGATGTCTAACATAATAGCCAGAACACTACTTCCTGCTTTTCAGCTCTCTAACTCTGAGTTAGTCACCGACTTTAAAAGAGAACTAAACCCTAAAAATGAATATGGCTAAAAATGCCATATTTTATATACTGAACTTATTGTACCAGCCCAAAGTTCAAGCTTTTCAATATCAACAATAATCCAGGACTTCAAACTTGTCACAGGGGGTCACCATCTTGGAAAGTGTCTGTGACACTCACATGCTCAGTGGGCTCTGATTGGCTGTTGAGAAGCTAAGCTTAGGGGTCGTCACTAATTATCCAGCAGAAAATGAGGTTGGTCTGTAATATAAGCTGATGTTACAAGGCTGATTATTAAATTGTGATACTAGTTGCACTGGTTTCTGTGCTGCGATGTAGTAATTATCTGTATTAATTACTAATCAGCCTTATATTGTGACATTTCTATTCTATGTGTACTGTATATTGTGAGTGGGTCCCATAAGCTCAGTAAATGACAGCAGCACAGAGCATGTGCAGTAAATCAACAGAAAAGAAGATGGGAGCTACTGGGGCATCTTTGGAGACACAGATCTTTACTGCTAAATGGCTGTGTTTGCCTTGGGCTGGTATAGAAACACAAAACATAATGTACAACATTTCTACATACTTCTTTAGTTAGGCTTTACTTCTCCTTTAAGGGGGGCCAGATGGTACATTTCTGTTCAGTGAGTTTGCAATTGATCCTCAGCATTCAGCTCAGATTCAAAAGCAACAGTATGACCCATGTGCCCCCCCCCCCGCCTGGTAACCAATCAGTGGAAACCAAGAGAGCTGCAAAGCAGGAAGTAGTGTTCTGGCTATTATGTTACACATCCAGTCACTCCAGCCTTTATACATTAGATTTTTGCCTAACTAACTATATTAGAAACATTTTTTATTTTGCACAGCCTATCTATTTGCCCAGTTTTTATTTCTATACTAAACAATTCCTTTAATATGTGTTGGTCTTGGAAATATCTGCTCTTCTACAATAAAAACAGAAACGTTTTACTTACTCATTAAATCCTTAAACATTGTTTTCTCATGAGTCAAGAAGTGATCAATGATTGCTTTCCAACTGCCGGGGAAGAAGAAATATCATTTAGAGGGGTGGGAGTTGCTTTTAGGATCCCCCACACTTGCGCATTGTGCCCACTAAAGGGAAATCATCAGAAAACGTAAGTATCATATGAATTTTTATGTAGTACATATACAATATATAATTCTTGAATCTGTTTTCTGTAGTTGTTTGTCTATTTCTGCTAAGCACGGGAGAAAGCACAAGGTCTACTGAACTTACTGAACGCAGGACGTGTCCATCTGGAAGAAGCCTGGATCCACGTACAAGTCCAAAACTTCCTTCTTCCAGGCTCGTTTTGTGTAGGCGTATCCACTGAGACTGCTCAAAAGTTGGGCACCAGCACGGAAACTGGGAAGGTTGTATGCACTGGGAGAGCCAATATCACCATGAGTTTGCACATATATGTATATTTACTAGGAGATTGAACTAAAGAGATTAAATCTAGATTTAATCATGTAGCTGCATTCGGGTTCAACAGAACTACATACTAAATATTGGTCATGAGCTCCAGCTATACTTTAGAATTAGAACTGTGAAACATTGAATTTAAAGTTTAATTATATGTTTGAAATTCCTTCCAGATTGTCTCACATTTGCTACAACTTGTTGGTGATCATACACTTAGGGGCAGATTAATCAAGGGTCGAAGTGAAAATTCGAATTTCGAGCTAGTTTTGTGTACTTCGACTAGGGAATAGTCCAAATTCCATCTAACACCTGCCGAATTGCTGTTTTAGCCTACGGGGGGACCTCCTAGAAACTATATGGAGTCAATTGGTGGACTTCTAAGTTTTTTTTAAAAAAAAAATTGTATCGAACTATCGAATACAGCCTATTCACCAGCAAAAAAAAAAGTAGATTTTTTTTAAGTCGAATTTCGAAGTTATAGTAACCAATAGCAATCAAATTAGATCTATGAAAATGAAAATAAAGATATAACAAGCTGCAAGAAGAGCATAAAAACATTTGCAGATAAATACAAATTCAAAATAAACCTTAAAAGAAAAAAAAAAAGAGTTCTCATGCCCTATAGAGTATTGGCTGCACAAATTTCAAGGTCCGCAATGTACCTGTGATTACGTAGGTAGGGAAACACGTAGTACAGCAGGCGGGATATTAGAGGTACAGCTTTCTCCTTCTCATCACTTCGGTACACCATGTCTAAAAGATTTGCTAGAACCTTCATTCATCAAGAGAGAGGGTTGTTAGGGCAACAGGTTTCATTAAGCTACAGGTTCAGCTACGCAATTTAAATTTTACCAGGTAATCTAAGACCAGACCCCAAATCCAAATTATATATAAACAATGTCACTGAATTGAGTGTACAATTAGGCTTCATTTACTTGAGACTACTTTTTTTTTTTTTAACAATACGCTTTATTGAATTACAATGATTCATGTTATAACATTGACATTTCTTTAAATTCAATTCCCTCGTTTGTACATTATAAGGTATTAATTCTGCAAGGATGGAATCCAATATGTCTTCATGTTAATAATTGTTCATTTTATCAACTATTGCAATCATTGTACGTATACTTATAACTGTAACAGCGATCAACTTTTTTTTTTCTATAATTTATTAAACATTAACAAAATATGCAGTTTCTGTAGGAAATAAAATATACTATCCCAATATCTTCTATGATGTCTAACGGTAAGGCCACACGAGGAGATTTGGGGAGATTTTGTCGCCTGGCGACTAATCGCCTCGTCTTTTGCGCGACTATCTCCCTGAACTGCCTCTGCGTTTTTCCCCATAGGCTAGAATGAAAAGTCGCCTGCGCTAATGCACACGCGGCGATGCGTGTGAGGCAACTTTGGGCGACTATTGAAAGCGCATCGCCGCGTGTGCATTAGCGCAAAATAGCAGAAGACTAATCATTCTCTATATTGGGCATTCAATCTTATAACTGTTTCACTGTTATACATTATCATGGCATTAAAGGCCACCTTAACATAGCTTGACCCAATACATCTGGCTTTCTCAATTCAGAATCCATTCTGAATTGAGAAAGCCAGTTGGAGGACTGGTGAAACGTCTTCAAGAAAAACACAGCAATCCAGTTGATTTGACTTATTTCTACAGATATACCATGACCTGGATGAATGAGAATCTTCACAAACAAATGGACCTAATAAATTTTATATAAAGAAAGATTACTCATAAGAAAAAACAGCAAGCTGCTGATTTGTTGCATTAGCAGGAACCTGGTACATGTTAGTGACACATAAGTAGAACCCACCTCTGCGAGCAGAGACAAAGCCTGGACACTGTACATGGAGGGAGCCGAGGCTGACACCATGGAGGACTGAGCTACTACAGAATCATCTGTAAACAGCAAATGGGAAACTCAGATATAAGAGCAACCAATAGAAATGGAGTTCATGTATTTTAATATGCACTATATACAGTAAATAATTTTAAAGAAGCTGTAACACTAAAGTTAATCACATACAAGGCCAGTGTTTTGGGACCCATGTGATTTCCACCTTGGCTGTGGATGGCAAAATGCTTAGAACTGACCATGCATTGACTGGGGCCCTGCTGGTGCACTTAGAGGTCAGGTGATTATCTCTAGAAAATACTCATTGGCTCATTTACAAACAATAGCCATCTGATCCATGAGTCCACTGGCAGGGTCCAGAAGATCATACTATACAAAGGTACAAGAATCATAAGGGCAGAGACACATGCAAAGTTTAGGGGAGACAAATCGCCTCTTCTTCGGGCGACTAATCTCCCCGAACTGCCTTCCTGCCGGCTAGAATCTAAATCGCTGGCGGGATGGTACTCGGAGCGATTCGTTTTAAGAAAGTCACCCGAAGTTGCTTCACTAGGAAACTTCGGAAATCGAAACGCTCCAAGTGCCATCTTGCCGGTGAATTAGATTCTAGCCAGCGGGAAGGCAGTTTGGGGAGTCACCCGAAGAAGAGGCGATTTGTCACCGGGCGACTAATCTCCCCGAATCTTCGTGTGTGTCTCTGCCCTAAAAGTACAACCCCTGGAGATTTAGATTATTCACTTATTTATCATATGCAGTATCTACAGTAAACAACTTTGTTTATGTCTCACCATTTAAGTCTTCTTCCTCTGCCTCAGCATCGTCTAATGAAATTTGGGGCTGAGCCTTCACCTCCAGATTCCTGCTCAGCCAACTGGTCTGTTCTAGGGAAGAACCAGCAACATTCCCCACAGCCTCCAGGATCTTCTGTGTAACTTCCTGCAATGTGGGAAATACCTGGGTCATTCTAAAGCAACAAACAGGTTTCATGGAGGACATCAGGTAAAAAGCCAAATGAACATATATTATAGAAGAAAATAAAGAAAACATTGCAGAGGTTGAGTGAGGATACAGTGCACATAAGGCAAAATGTAAAAGTATGAGTCACAAAGTAGAAAATTATATAAAGGTTCATTTACAATGCATGCCACAATTTCAACTGAATGTAAAATAATATATACAGGTATGGGATGTTATCCATAAGCTCCAAATTACGTAAAGGCCATCTCCCATAGACTCCATTTAATTCAAATAACCTACATTTTTAAAAACGATTTCCTTTTTCTCTGTAATAATAAAACAGTAGCTTGTACTTCTTGGAAGCAAAACCAGCCTATTGGGTTTATTTAATGTTTAAATTATTTTCTAGTAGACTTAAGGTATGAAGATTCAAATTACTGAAAAATCTGTTATGCAGAAAGCCCCAGGTCCAGAGCATTCTGGATAACAGGTCCCATACCTGTAATGTAATTTACTCCAGTGACACAAATTAACATCTGCTTTGTTAAACTGACAGAAACAAGTTTTCTTTATGCATTTGTATGTTAAAGGGGACCTGTCACCCTAAGAAATAATTCAAATCCTATTTTATAATATAAATTGTTTGACTTTTAGTTTTGGGATTCACAATCAATTTTGTTGAAAAATGTTATTAAGGCAAGCTTTGCATCATGCCAAATTGTTTTAAAGAATTTGGGTTTCATGTTTAATTTGAAAAGGACTTTTATTATACAGCTTCTTATGTCTGGGTAACAGGTCCCCTTTAAAAGTGTCACTTCCAGAGGAGGACGTGAATATTGGTGTAAGCATGCATTTCAATAGTTGTGTCCTTACAGTGTAAGAGAACATAATATTAAATAATACATTGCATTATTATGTAACTTTACCTGAAGTTCCTTCTGGTCTTTCTTGCTTTCTAGATTAGGTGTTCTGGTCACAAAATCATTGAGCATACTGACAAGACAGTAAGTGGAGTTTATAGATGATTATACAGAAATTACAAAAATCAGGGCATTATGTGTGGCTACTAGTGTACCTTGAGCACATCTTATGCAATATTGCATACAGGGCGGAGACCTACTAAACAGGTTTTGGGTCCAGTAGAAGTCTACAAGTATAGTTTATGTATATATAGAGATATGAAATGATTTAAATAACTTTGGGGCCACAGAAGCTGCTATAACCCAAACAGCTGACCAATGTGATATAGCTGGCTAGGGCAGTGCCATGTGCTCTGCAAGGGATTTTGTGTTGCCCCAATTTTATTAGACAAGTGTCTACTATCAAATTCATTGATTAAACATAATTATTTTGTACAAGAACCAATTTATTTTTCAGTTTATTGTAATTGTCTCAAGCATGTACATTTATTCTTCTAGTTATGACAAGTGATGAAAAAAAATAATGATTATAATGCAAGAATATATGTAGGAGATGGAAATTACCTTAACAACAGGAAAAATCCAGGCGGAGCCAAGTTCAGTGGAACAGATTCTTTTAGTAATGCCAGCAAGGACTGGGAATTTTCCTGCAACTCGGACCCTGAAAGCCTGTAAATGAAACCAGGACCAATAAACCAAATGAAGCCTCATCCATTGCTAATTATTGAATATGTTTTTTTTTTAAATCTCTTTTAATTTCACATTTTAATGAACATGTATTAGTTGTATATTCTTAAAGGAGAAGGAAAGGTTAAAACTAAGTAAGCCTTATCAGAAAGGTCCATCTAAATATACCAGTAAACCCCCAAAGTAATGTTGCTCTGAGTCCCCTGTCAAAAGAAATATTGCATTTCTTTCCTTCTATTGTGTACTCATGGGCTTCTGTATCAGACTTCCTGCCTTCAGCTTAAACCTCATTGCCCTGGGCAAGAGCATGCTCAGTTTGCTCCTCTCCCCCCACCCCTCCCTTCTCTACTGTAATCTGAGCCCAGAACAGGGAGAGACTCAGGCAGGAAGTGATGTCACACCACATTAATACTGCAGCTCCTATTCTAAACAAACAGAGAGTTTCTAGAGCTTTTTACTGAGGTATGGTAAAACATTCTACAGAATAAATATAGCATTCTAGCTTGCACTATTGCAGCTAATCTATTGGCAATAAAATGCCTCTGTAGCTTTCCTTCTCCTTTAAGATAGCAGTAGATACATTTAGGATGACTGTTTAAGGAATAGAAAAAAATATTTTTAAGAAACAAAATAAAGAAATAAAACAAAGAAAAAACAAAACCAACAAGTACTTTTCTCTTATGCTAATTTTTTCTCTATTTACGATTTGGATTTGCAGTAATTCTGCCAAGGGGACCATATTTCTGTATCTATTTGGTCTGTTAATAAATCAGTACAATAGATTTTGTGTAATATCTAGTATAGGTAAATCTAAAAAACAACTGGACTTGCTGAGTAATCAATGAAGACATTTCACTACTCATCCGAGCAGCTTCTTTAGTTCAACTTTCAACTGACTGGTGTGGGAAGTTCTCTGCATATAAACTCTTCCATTAATCCAATCACAATGGCCAGTTGTTTTTAGATTTACCTATACTAGATATACCATGACCTGGATGAATGAAAATCTTCATAGTCATTTTGTGTAATGTTTATTTTTTCTTCTAACTCCTGTGTCCTAATGGAATTTTGTAACCATTGTTTTGCTAGAATAATCCTAGCTGCTGCTAAGATCTGAGACAGAAGTTTATCGTGCGATCCATCATGTATTTTGTATACATTTTTTTAAATAATTTCTACAACAGTTTGTTGTCGTTTGGCTATATGAGTGTCACACTGTGAGGTGTAATAAAGGCTTGCATTGTACATTGGGTACAGGTAGTTGGTCTGAATGTTCTGTTATACAGTAAAGCAGGGCAGGACTGCTGTTTACAATGGGTATCAGAAAAGATCTGTGCCACTGTGACATAATGCTCTGTTATACATATAGCAAAAATATCTGCATAAAAGCAGGGCAGGACTGTTGCTTCCAATGGGGATCAGATAGGATCTGTGCAGCCACTGGGACAGAATGTTCTGTTATACAGATAGCACGAACCTCAGGCATAAAGCAGGGCAGGACTGCTTCTTACAATGGGGATCAGATGGGATCTGTGCAGCCACTGGGACAGAATGCTCTGTTATACAGATAGCTAGAATCTCAGCTGCCATAAAGCAGGGCAGGACTGCTGCTTACAATGGGTATCAGTAGGATCTGTGCAGCCACTGGGACAGAATGTTCTGTTATACAGATAGCTAGAATCTCAGCCATAAAGCAGGGCAGGACTGGTACTTACAATGAGGATGAGAATCTGTGTCACTGTGGTGCTATCATTTTCTTCATTTTCTAAATTGTAGTAGATTGTTCCAAACTAATAGCTCATTAGTTGATAGGGGTAACTGCACTGATGCCGTTTAGTATCCCTAAGTAAATTAGCCCATGTCCCTGTAATTGCAGGAACATGTTTTTTTACCTTTGTATAAAAGTATAGCTGAACTGAAGCATCGGAATGTCAACTAAAGATGACTTCTGGAAAAGAAGAAGAAAAAAGCCATTAGAAGTGATAATTAATCACACAATAGCACTGACACATGGATTCTAAGACAAGACAATGATGCAATTTAACAAAGTGCTAGCAAATGTGTTGATATAATACAATATACATTTTTTTACTATTAGCTTTTAATCGAATATTTGTAAAATGTATTTTATATGTTGCAGAGTAAAATCCATGTGTCCTTTTCATTTGACATAATGCAGCAGACTACTTAGCACTGGTCATGGCAATGTGATATTTTTTCACAATATTAGGTCCAGTATCCCACAGAAAACCCAGTAAAAGGTATGCTTTCTTTACTGTACTTGAAGTGGATCTGTATAGGTTGATGGGTAACTGGTTATGAGTGGTTACAGGCCCAGGGTCATTCACAATTGATAATAACAAGACCTTAGCATCATTACCTCATCTCCTTTTATCTGTGGTGGCTTCTTCACAACCTCTTTCACCAGATGCAAAATTGTGTCTGTTTTCAAAGTCTTCAGTGCACACACAAGGTCAACAAATATGAGCTGAGACTCACTGGGCACTGGTAAAATCTGCAAAAACCATTGTGAATGCCATTAGCAAAGTAGGAATCATCTATATAATGTATTTTCAAAGGGCTTGCTTCATTTGTTTTCGAGTTGCAGGTAAAGGTTTATTCCTTTGCTTGATAAAATAGAGGCCATGCAATAAAAGTCTACTTTAAAGTTCCTTCCAATAGGATCTAACCTAGTGTATGTTCCTACAAATAGTGACTAATCTAGATGGTAAGTTACTCACTACTAAGTCCAAAAACTAGTGGACCAGTTTCTCCAAACACAGTCCAAATAGAAGCCAGGTTCCATACAAAAGCATCAAAGCTAGAGCAAGCTTATAACTATGTAACTATTTAAGTTCATCCCAACAGGACAAGTTTTTTCTAATAGGGCTCAACCTAGATAATTTATTTCATAAAGCATATAACCCAGTGGTACAAAGTTTAATGCAGAGAATAATTTATACCAAACAGGGTCTTACTTGAGCAAGTTCCTCCAAAAAGCGTCTGATGTAGAGGGTAAATTCCATGAACAGCAACTGGAGGACTCTCGGAGGTGTGCGTATATAGTTATATACTCACGGAGAGGATAAGTGAACATGCATAAGTAACCAAGCTTTATTACCCGCTTTATTGGGTCCTCACCTTGGCCTTACTGAGACTTTTGTTGAACCTCTTCTTCTTCCACACCGCAGCAACTGCTGCAATAAGCTGCACCCCCAGGTGTGATGTCAGTGGGTTTAGGAAATCCAGGATTTTCTGTTTTAGTGTCTGTCTCACACAAATAATGAATTAGTACATAAAAAGCCAATAGTTTTAAAAAAAATATTTAGTGGTATGTATAAACTCTAACAAAGCCAGGAGTGTTGTGGCCAGGCCAGAAGATGTAGTGGAATAATATCACTGGGGCCAGCTGAAAAAACTTCTGAATAGCAGCCCTAAAATGATTTTGCTGTGGGGCCCATTATCCTTTGAATATTTACCAAACCCAGCTGCGGTAGTATATGTGCACTCTGGGAGTAACAGTATATAAATCCAATGAGCTGACTTTAGCAAGATATAGCTAGAGGGTTTGGGTATCTGTTAATATTTATTGGAAGGGTGTATTCACTCAGTAAAAAGCAGGTCTATGGTTCCTTACTTTGGTTGATTTGAAATACACTGAAGATGATGCTTTGATGGTGCCCAGGAGATCTGAAGGTCGCTTCTCCCGTTCTTGTTTACTGATGATGCTCCAGAGAAGGGACATAGTGTTAATGATGCGGGGGAGCTCTTCCAGGAGAGCATTGCGGGCATTCTTCAGATTAGCAGGGTCTGATAAAGAAGACTGAAAATAAAAGAGAAGTCAATTTTTATTGTTCAGCTTGTCAGAGGGATCCTTCCCTTATCTTGGTGGTGTAATGCCAACACAATAATAGACTAACTAGATATGTTCCAAAACTATGGGCCTGACTGCCCTAGGGGGACAAGAGATTCCTGAAGATCAAGTAGGCCCAGGTCTACTGCTTGGCAGTTTGGTTGTTTGACACCATTCTGCCCAACCATCTAGGCATATGTGACATCTCAAGAGGACAGCTTTGGCGGGTTATCTTGGGATCCTATAGCACTGTTTCCCTAATTGAGAGCAGTGGCATAGGGGCTCACACTAAATTCCAGGTACGACTAAAAGAACAGCTTGTAAAATTTCTTTTTTATAATTTTAAAAAGATGACTGCGTTACTAATACACCTATATTGTCTTATATCTTTATGCTTGTTATTAGCTAAGGGGAGCTTCTATCCAAATGTAAGACGTTCAAGACTGAAAAAGTCCAACATACACAGTTCTACAGGACAGCAGCAAAAATAACAGGTTTTCCATGTTTTAACATGTGCACGGGGCATCAGAGGATAAGGGAAAGGGGCCCCTCAGCCTGAGCCGATCATTCATATAAATCTTAGGGTCATCCATGTATGGGCAAATTAGGAAGTTTTTTCTGGCTCAAGCATTCTATGGATTATAGCAATAATTGTTTAGAACACAGTGTTGTCTGAACACACGTCTAAAAACATCTGACTTTTTTTTTGTTTTGTCACTGCATTTCTGTGGCAAAGCAGAAGCCAGAAAACGTGAAGCTGTTGTGTTATTATATTCCATTCTGAACATTGGACATTACCATAAATTAAGGATGCATCGAATCCAGGATTCAGTTCGGGATTTGGCCTTTTTCAGCAGGATTCGGCTTATGCAAATTAGGTGCAGAGAGGGAAATCGTGTGACTTTTTGTCATAAAACAACAAAGTAAAAAATGTTTTCCCCCATCCCACCCCAAATTTTCACATGCAAATTAGGGTTTGGATTCGGTATTCATCGAATCTTTCGCAAAGGATTCGGGGGTTCGGCCGAATCCAAAATAGTGGATTCAGTGCATCCCTACTATAAATAGGGCACACCTACACAATGATGAAATACATGGCGATATTTTTCAGGTGACTGTTGCACAGGTATGCCCTCATTACGCATTATTAACCTTTGGATGCAATCAGCAATATTTGGTCATGGAGGCACAATGCAAGGTAGCGGTCTAGTTCAGTAGTTGCCAGAAAATCTCATAGCATAAATACAGCACTGTGATCCCTTTATTCGTGTTATCGGGGGGCAAAACATATCCTAGAGCTTACACATTCCAATTTTCCATTGTAAATTTTACAATGTAAATAAATGAGATGAAAATAGGGGGCATGTATTTATTATTTAAATTATTTATTTTTAATTATTTTTGCATAATTATGTATGCATGACATGCATTTAGTATGCATGACTCGTTTGGTTAAAAAGTACATTGCAACTAATTGCTTTGCTTGCCTTTATACCTTCTGAATACATAGGTGATTAAGGGAAGAACACCCTCATTCTTTATATTTGAAAAAAAAAAAACAAATAGATACACAGGAACGTTACCTTTTTCGATTGTGTGGGATGGTCCAAGAGGCAAAAATGGCCAATCATTGTGAGGCCTTCCAGGAGCGTGAGTGGGTAATCGGGAGAAACATTTTCTCTTTTAGATGTTGTGCTGTTGGCATAAACAGAGCTACATTTACTGCCTCACCTTGATACAGTTCCTGGTGAACCCTTTAATCTTGGGGTGTCATGCCCCAGATGTAGTCAACTCCCAGTATTCTTATTCAACTGTTGCGAATAGTGTTTCTCCATACCCTGAATCCCCGTTCTAAAAAGTGTGCCATACTTTTTGTGAGGTGCAGGGTGAGGTGTAGTTTAACAAACGTCAGTGCATCTGCCCATTGGTGGAAAATGTAGGCCAAACGAAAAACCCAATAATTCAGAGCTGTCTGGGTAACGGGTTTCTAATTAACAGATCCCTTACCTATACACTATATTCTTATTCTAAAGGATACAAATTAGATAGTGTCCGTTAACATTTTTGTGGTTATGCATGCTTTCCTCTTGTATCCCCCACAATACATTCAGGGCTTCTCAACATTTTATAATTATACATTTCAACACTAAAACATGAAACTTACCTAATCTTAAAAGACTCATTTTCATACTGCTTTACAAGCTCATCCAGATTTTTACAGATCTGCACGACAAATGGAGCAACTGTTAATCCCAACGATTTCCCAAAAAAGGGCAAAGAAGAAGTAACCAAAGCAACCCACTGGGGATGCATTCCATAGCCATAATCTGGACGTAAAGCTTTCACAACAGCGGACACAAACAAACCCTGGGATGTTATGCTATGTGCCTGCACATACTGCATGGCGTTAATGGACTGTTGAAAGTTGATGCCCCGTTGCCATTCCTTAGTGAGGTCTCCATGTGTATCCTGGTCGTCTTGTAACTGCCTCAGATGATGCTCTAACACAATCAGCACCTGCAGAAGCTTCAGAAGCTCAATCTGAAGAGGGTGCTCACTCCATATCTGGTCTTGACCAAAATTAATTATACCTTCTTCAAAAAAGCCTAAGTCAATGCTTCTGTTCCCACCAGCTGACATCAGCTCATACTTCTTCTGGCTTGTATACATAGAAGCAGACAAAGATAAGAGCACAAACTCTTGGACTTTGCATCTTTCCAGCAAAAAGAGTATGAACTCAACTTTCTTCCCCTCTGTGGATTTGGCAATGTTGACCAGCTGAGACATTATTCTGATCAAAACTTCTACACTTTTCACTTGGACATCTCTGTTTCCAAGCACATCTTTGTGGCTGACCTTCAAATAACATGGATAATAGGAACGTAAGAAACTCAAGCAAAGGTAAGTCAGAAGTTCTATCAACAAAGAGTGAGGGCACATTAGTGGGGACTGAGTTTGAAGTTTGCCGTAAAAGCTCTGTCCAACTAGGGCCTCTTGGTGCCTGGCAAGTAGGTTGTATATTAGGTTAAGATGTGCAGTTGAGCTAGTATCCATGCTGGTGGCAGCTACGGATTCAATAAACTCTTTGGGATTGGTTTTTAGAATGGCTTCCAACACAGTAAAAGCATACAATACCCTCTTGGAATCGTAGGGCTGTATGTACAAGAGGATGTGTTTGAAGAGAGCTTCAATCATCTCCTCCTTCTCCTTTTGTTGCTTTAGAAGCTGAGAACTTCTGATTGCCTGAAGCTCCAGATCAGCTTCATCATCACTAGAGAGAGATTCGGAGGTCTGTGTTACATCTGATTCTGTGCGAACAAGAGTTAATAATGTATTTTGCCTGGGCATGTCCATGTTTTGTTGGCCTGTGTTCTTATGGGTAGCTTGCCCTGCTGTGTTATCTCTATAGTTTTGATCACTGCTGAGGTCCACGGAGCTTGGAGTGAATGATGAAGTATTATCACTGTCATTATGTCCAGTGCTGGTATCTGCTGATTCTGTATGTTCACTGTAATCCTGTTCCTGCTCTACACAATATGGAGCATCCCTAAAATCAGCAGTACGCTTCTCAGTTAACTCATTCTTTATTTTTTCCGGATCCTTCTCGACTTCAGCCCAAAGGGCGTCTCGGTCCACAGTGTTAAACTGGGGTAAATTTTCCTCAGAACTGCTTAAAGGAGAGTCACGAAATGCTGCTAAATCTTTCAATGAGGTTCTTTTCTTTCGACACCAGTAGCTGAACTCTTCTGTAAGAAAATAAAAGAAAATTACATTTTGTTTCTTAGTAACTAATGACGAACGAGCAAGACATGACAAAGTCAAAGTCAACTTTATTGTCATCTCAGCAGTATACAAATATACAGTGAGACGAGACGACGTGGCTCCAGCTAGTACATATCACAAAAAGGCACTTAAAAATACACAATAAATATGTAAACTTGAAATGTGTAATATATTGGCAGAAATTGGATATATACATGTGTAAACCTTTAGAATTGTGCAAATAAATTAACGGTTCACAAAGTTAAGTTCACAGTTGAGGTGTGTCTGGAATGTAGTGGGAGGGCAGGCAGTGAGTTGAGGAGTCTGATCGCTTGTGGAAAAAAGCTTTCACGCAGCCTGGTTGTTGGGGCTTTAATACTGCGAAAGCATCTGCCGGATGGGAGCAGCGTGAACAGTCCATGTGAGGGGTGTGTGGAGTCCAGTGCAATGCAGGAGGCCTTTCTTACACAGCGCTTGTGGAAGTTGTCCTGCAGTGATGGAAGAGCCACTCCAATGATGTTGCCAGCTGCTCTGACAGTCTGCTCTAGACTTTTCCGGTCAGCAGAGCTGACACTACTGTACCAGATGGAGATGCAGCTTGTCAGGACGCTCTCTATTGTGCCCCTGTAGAACACTGTGAGGGTTGGAGGCGGAAGGCTGGCCCGTTTCAGTCGTCTTAGGAAGTGAAGACGCTGCTGAGCCTTTTTGGTAATAGAGGCGGTGTTGGTGGTCCAGGTGAGGTCATCAGAGATGTGGACTCCCAGAAATTTGGTGTTCTTTACTGTCTCTACTGTGGAGCTGTTGATGTTGAGTGGTGTGTGAACAGGGAGAGTTCTCCTGAAGTCGACGATCATCTCTTTCGTTTTATCCACATTCAGTGACAGGTTGTTCTCACTGCACCAGACTGCCAGCTGCTGAACCTCATCTCTGTACATCGACTCGTCGTTGTGGTTGATGAGCCCCACAACAGTTGTGTCATCGGCGAACTTGATGATGTGGTTTGAGTTGTGTCTCGCTACGCAGTCATGTGTCAGCAATGTGTACAACAACTGGCTGAGAACACATCCTTGAGGAGCTCCTGTGCTCAATCTGATGGTGCTGGAAACCTTGTTGTCGATACGAACAGACTGAGGCCTCTCTGACAGAAAGTCCAAGATCCAATTGCACAAAGTGGTACTCAATCCCAGCTCTCTTAGTTTCCCACTCAGCTTTTGAGGGATGATGGTATTGAATGCTGAGCTAAAGTCTATGAACAGCATTCTCACATAACTGTCTTTCTTGTCCAGATGAGTTAGTGAGAGGTGGAGTGCAGAAGATATGGCATCCTCAGTTGACCTGTTTGGCCGATATGCAAATTGTAGTGGGTCCAGTGAGCGGGGGAGGGTGCTCTTGATGTGAGCCATCACAAGTCTCTTGAAGCATTTCATGATGACTGGGGTTAGTGCAACAGCCACAAGACTATATATTTTAATTTAATGTCCCTTTAAATATATTAAAAAAGGCTGGGAGAGATTATTTAATATCACAGATTAGGTGCAGTATATTGATGACCTTGCAAATATCTACTGTTGAAAGCACATTGTGTTACATTTTTAGTTTGCTTATATGACTCACTTATGCAAGGCGTAGGTGCTCCGCACAATATGCACATTGTTTGCTTCTAGTGCAGAGCAGCTTCCCCTACCACTGTACCAGGTGCAAAGTACATGGTTCTAGAGTGCTTTGTGAACCATAGTGCTCTGCTCTCGTACCTCATGAATCACACAGATGAAGAGACCTGCCAAATGACACCCAGAGTGCACTTATTTGTAGGCAAACTGTATGCAGGCCCAATCAGTGCTACAAACACAGACAGATGCAACTTGAGAGAGACATATGCTGTGGGCAAAAATGGCCTTGTTTGCACATTCTAATTCTAAAGCACATTAACTTCTAATTCTAGAACAGGGGTCCCCAACCTTTTTTACCCGTGAGCCACATTCAAATGTAAAAAGAGTTGGGGAGCAACACTAGCATGCAAATTGTTCCTGGTGTGCAAAATAGGGGCTTTAATTGGCTATTGGTAGCTCCTAAGCATACAAAGTCTCTGTTTGGAAGTACAAATGTGTTTTATGCAACTAAAACTTGCCTCCAAGCCTGGATTTAAAAAACAGGCACCTGCGTTGAGTTCAGTGGGAGCAACAGCCAAGGGGCTGGAAAGCAACATGTTGCTCATGAGCCACTGGTTGGGGATCACTGTTCTAGAATAACAACTTTATGCTAAGAATTAACTGATCTCCAAGTCTTGTACCTGAAGAGTTCTTCTGTTTGATGCAGTGGATAGAGTTCCGTTGAGTCTTTGGGTGGAGCAGGAGCAAGAAAACAGCTTCCAGTATCCGTGCAACATCGTTCAAGGACAGGGCCCGTACCAGCCACCCCTGAGCAGCGGCTCCAATAGCACCATCAGAGCAATTTAAGCTATCAAGGACCACAAATAAGGACCTAGAAACATTAGAAGGATAATGTTATCCTGGGAAATCCTTTGATCAATCAGATTTAACCTACATCCCGATAGACATTTGGGGGGTGCATTAAAGTAGGTCTGTGTGGTTTCTTTTGCACCAAAGTACTTTGAATGTTACCATACAAACATCGGAGTGACATAATTGGTTGTAATAGGTGAACATTGATAAGGCTAAAGGAATTATAAAAGACTGATGTTTGCAGTAGAGAAAATATTTGCTTGAGTTTGCATAGTTTACAGGTTCTCATAACTATTAAGAAATTATATTAACAACTGTGAAACATATTTATTAAATGGTACAGTCTTACCACAAACACCACAGGGTTTTTAATCAAATAAAGTACAATACTTTTAAGTATATAAGTTTGTTATTTTTTCATTTTACCAGGTATAAAGACCAGTTCCCCCAGCTCTCCAAAATCAAAAGTGATTGGTGGTTTCTAGCCCACCTCTCTGTACTGAAAGCCAATTTTATACCAGTACACATGGCTCCTAAGAGGGATGTTACTTATAGGTACCATGCATACTGGTTTTCAATCAGCTCCTTCCACATCCTCATCCATGTGGCCCCCTATATAACTGACCTGTCAAAAGAGCGGTTATGGGATGTGACTCTGCTCCCCTGAATCTCACGTGTCAAATGCCAAATCACAGAAAACCGGAACAATGCTTCCAGTCTGGTCAACTGCGAAAGGGAAAAAATAAACAGAAATTAATGGTTGTAAAGGATAATAAGAGCAAAAAACTCTAGCGAAAAGCAGTACTGTGAGGATGTGGGTCATAGAACCTAAGTCATTGAGGGAAGTTCAGTAATAGTCAGGGCAATACCTGCAAGGAGTCTTTATGTTCTCTCCATGTCTGCTTGGGTTTCCTCCCACACATCAAACACAGACAAGCAGGTTCATTGGTGTGTTTGATTGTGATAGGGATCATAAAATGTAAGTTCCGGGACTCTTATGACCAATGGATAAGGCTAGGGTCACACGGCGGCAGAAAACCGCTAGCTGAAATCCGCTGGCTGATTGCTGCCTACCGTGGGCAGCAGCCTCCTCTCTCTTCCGCATTGAATCTGCGTTTTTTTGCTCAAAATGCGGAGACTTGCGGTTCCGAAATCCGCAGAGTCTGTTCGCTCTGAGTTGATTCAATGTGGAAGAGAGAAAAGGCTACTGCCCTAAATAGGATTAGCGGATTTTGACTAGCGGTTTTCTGTGGCCCTAGCCTAATCTCTACAAAGAGCTGTGGAATATAAATAAATAATCATAATATATTTTTTATTAAGCATACTTTTTAAAAAAGAATTGACAGCTATATAATTTAATGTAAAACCCACAATATCCCACGTAATAAATAATTCTTTTTTATTTAACTTTCCAGAAAGGTGTGCAAACTCCATCATGTTGTGTGGTGGTAGAGCTGAAGTTTTACAGATAAGCGCTGGTATTTTCTATTCACTGTCAATTAAATAGTTGCATGGAAAACACACTGCTTTATGGTGGAGTTCTCCTTCATATAAAATAAATGAAAGGAAACCCTCAAAATCACTGAAAATCTGAGGTCAGGACAGGTGGTATTATTTACTAATGCAGAGAGCAATACAATGTGGCACCAGTGTGCTTTACTTTGTCATTGTGGAGCAGAGTTTGGCAGATGATCTCCTCACAGATATTGGCAGATGGAGCCAAGCAGTGAAGTCTGTAGAACAGTTCCACGCAAGTGATGTGATGCTCCCTGGTTTCTATATTGAGCTGATTCCACAGAACATGCGCTACCCTCTGGTGGGAAAAACAAAATGCATTAAAGACATATCCAATAGATGTTATAGAAATTTTCCCAATGGAACCCATTCAGTGTCCTGGTGGTAGTTACAGCACAAATTATATTGGATTGATTGCACGGCAGTGCAGAAACCCTCCATAGAAAACTAATTAAGTGTGAACTTTCAAACTCAGAGCTATGTACATAAGATTTTAAAGCTTTCTAGAACACATATACAACAAATTAAAGGGCCACTACACCTTACTGTTTTCCATATGGATTTGTTTAATGGATATAGGATGTGGTGAATGAATAAAGATATATGAAAACATTGCTGTATCAGCCATCGTTCCAAGGTTATCACCATGGGTGACAGAAAATGATTATCACATGAGACAACAGATGTTATTATGCCACTTATTCCCTTTTTAGTGATGCACATCCATGGAAAATAGAAGAAAAGAATCCATATCTTATATGTTGTTGAGCCAACATACCGGATAGAAATCAGTTTTATCTGCAATAAGTTTTAAAACTCCGGGTGAGACAGGTGGAATTGTGACCATCTGGAGTTTGCCAAAAACCTCTCCGAACCCTGGCGTTTTACTTCTTTTCATTCGATCCGCCAGCACCAGAGACAGGGACTGGGAGTGATTGATGACTTCAAGTAGGGTAGAAATAGCCACATTTTGGATATAGCAGTCCTTCACACAGCAGCACACCATCATGAGAGTCTTGAACCATAGGGGGAAGCTAGCATCACTAGAACCTAATATGAAATGAAGAAAAGGGAAAATAAGTAGAACGCAATATCCTGGACTCAGTGCATAAATGTGCTTTTTCCCTTGAAGAAATACTAGGGCTCATTTTCAATCATGCTAAATGTACTAAAGTTGCATCTATTGAAAGTGCCAATACACATGTTAATTAGTATGCTCAAGTTGTGGCAACATTATCAGAATGGGTATGATGTCACTGGCGTACACCAATGTGCATTAGCTCACTATCTGCTGGTGCCGATCAGTAGCACCTATTGACAAAACCCTGGGAACCACCCCCTTGTCCAAGTTGACAGTACTTCCCCTTTAAGTGCTCACTGTCAAGGGAATACAAGTCTAAAATAGAATAAGGCTAGAAACGCTGTATTTTGTATACTAAACATGAACTTACTGCACCACAAGTCTAATCAAACACTATACTATTCATCATAGTAGATGCAAAGAGCTAATTTTTGAGTCAATTTTAGCACTTTGCACTTGTGCTTCTAATCATATATCAGCCCGTGTTTGGTTTGCATATCTGCTGTTAATGAAACTGCTTAGGAGATCTGAGGGACTGATTCCCTCAACAGACAATGGTTTATAATATGGTTATGATAACTGAAGCCAATGTAGGTCTCTATAAAAAGATATTGCATAAAACAGCTCATATGTAAAACACTGCTTCATGTAAACAAATCATTTTCAATATACTTTTCTAGTAGTATGTGCCATTTAGTGATCATAAATAGAAAATTGTCATTTTAAAAAAAATAAGGGCCGCCCCCTGGGATCGTACGATTCACTGTGCACACAAACATACCAAACAAACTATACTTCTTAGGTCACATGAGCCAATTAACAGACAGAGGTGTGTCTTTTGCTTTGACACTTCTTCCTGTTACAGTTAGAGCTGCAGTATTTCTGGTCAGTTGATCTCTGAGGCAGAACACAGACCATCACAAAATGGGGGTTCAAGGCAAGAGAAGTAAACGGGCAATATTTACTTAAATATATATTCCAGTTTGGTAAGATTCTTTAATATGCCACTTAATATGATATAAATGATCTGTTGCTTAAGTATTCATTTTGGGGGTATAGTTTTCCTTTAAGGCTTCTTGTAGGCTTGTAGTTTATCAACATTATAGTGGCGATACAATAAAATGGTCTCCCTTACCAGGCACTTGAGAAAGAACAGAATATAAATGTTCTGTCTCTTCTTCCGACATGTATACAGGAAAGGTAGCACAGTCCAGCAGCACGTGACAAGCAGCGGCTAAGGCCTCCCTACAGTCCTCCTTCATCTCCCCCGTGTTCTGTAGTAAACGCTCAATGTCCCACTCCTCCTCCGTCTCTTTATTTGTTGTCTTATTAGGGCTTTGCTCACTTCTTTGCTTCAACATTGGGGCACGGGGAGTGAAAAAGTCTGTCAGCATTTGTTTGAACTGGGGCCCAGTTATCTGCTTTGGCTGCCATGAACCTCTCTTTTTTGTGTCCATGTCATTTTCAGTCATTACCCCATTCTCAGGGGAATTTTGCCCTTCTCCTTTAAGTTGGATCCTAAAGAGATGTTTACTTGCAAAGTTTGCCACCAGCTCCTGGAAACAGTGCAGAGTCATCTGCATGCTGCCTCCCTTCTTCCATACATCTCCCTTGTCTGGGCAAACTCTAGGCATGCGTAGGTGCTTTGACAACTCTGGGGAAGAGGCACTCAGGCCAATGCCACTGTCCTCTGACTTGAGTGGGTGGAAGACCGGTTCATCATCTGCCATCTCCCCCTCAACTTCTGGAGCTGAATTCTTCTCTGATTCTTTCAATGGATCCTGAAATGGAAACAATCAGGTACATGTAAATTGTACCAGGACAATAAAATGGGTTGTAAAATATAAATGTGCTACACAAACCATACCAAGACCTTGTGTGAATGCAGTCCATGCTGTAACCATAAACCTACCGTGTCTGAACTGGGTGTTTCCATGTCAAGAAATGCTGGTGGCATCTGTACTTTGCTGAGAACTTTGAAGCAAGTCTTTAGGGCTAGGGTCAGTTCCGGAAGGCTCAGGGCATCCATATTGTCAGACAGAGAATGAGCCATGAAACTCAGCATCTGAGGTAGGTACTGCGTCTGTACCTCTGAATAGAGTTCCTAAAGAAAATGTAAATACTTCAAGTGGTTATTAAGACCATTATAATCACACCTTCCTATAATATTTTTGATGGAGTTAGCATCCTTCTTCCCTTGATTCTCCATAGATATGTAATGAATAGCACTTAATCGACTTTTATCACACATGCAATATGGAACTACAGAAGTAGTACATTAAGATGTGAATTACTCAGACCTATTTCCTAAGTAAAGTAACAGCTAATATGGTGATCCAATGTATTAGTTCCAACTTGAGGCAGAAAATTTTATCATGGGAAAGGCTAAACAATGTTTCTATTGCTCCACTAAGATCTTTTTCTTTTTCACTTTAATTGTCATTTTCATGTAGTATATGTAATAACTGAGCATTCAAAATAGAATCAAAAGATTGGCTTTATGAGTCACATTTCAGGGCATGGGAAAATATAGCAAAGATGGTAAATCAAGGATCTCCCACAATTTAGATCCCAGTGTCCCCAGCTAAGCCACAGTACTTTGAAACATATTTATAATATTTAGAAAGTTCCATACCAGAGGAATCACATCCAGAAGAAATACCAACAAACTGCAAACTTCTGTAATACTGGGAGCTCGGCCCAGATAGTTACCAGCAGGGGTATCATGGTCCTTTCTCCTAATGCAAGAAAGAACAATTAGCTGAAAAGCAAAGCATTGTTTATCACAGTTACTACCGTAATGTTACTTTTTGAAATACCTGGTCTTGTTAGGTTTGGGAAAAGCAGGATTACAAAACAGAACATTCGGATAGCATCTTAGATGGGGAGGTATATATAGTTTTAAACTTAATGGCGGTGGGGTGGGCTGGTGCAGAAAATTGTGATAACGTGACATGTGTAGCCATGGGGGCAGCCATTCAAATACAGGACACATGGTAGATACTAGATACGCTAGGTAGAATACCATTGTATACTACAAGGCTTATCTGTTATCTGCTGTGTAACTTATGCCTTTTCTCGTTTTTCAGCTTTGAATTGCTACACAGCAGCTTGTTTATATACACTATAGTAGTACTTATCTGTTATCTACTGTGTATCCTGTACTTGAATGGCTGCCCCCATGGCTACACAGCAGCTTGTTTATATAAACTATAGTAGTACTTATCTGTTATCTACTGTGTATCCTGTACTTGAATGGCTGCCCCCATGGCTACACAGCAGCTTGTTTATATAAACTATAGTAGTACTTATCTGTTATCTACTGTGTATCCTGTACTTGAATGGCTGCCCCCATGGCTACACAGCAGCTTGTTTATATAAACTATAGTAGTACTTATCTGTTATCTACTGTGTATCCTGTACTTGAATGGCTGCCCCCATGGCTACACAGCAGCTTGTTTATATAAACTATAGTAGTACTTATCTGTTATCTACTGTGTATCCTGTACTTGAATGGCTGCACCCATGGCTACACAGCAGCTTGTTTATATAAACTATAGTAGTACTTATCTGTTATCTACTGTGTATCCTTTGCTTGAATGGCTGCCCCCATGGCTACACAGCAGCTTGTTTATATAAATTAAAGTAGACTTTCTGAAGCAAAGACACCAGTTTTTACAATGTAGGGCAACAGTATATTAGATTTTAATTACTTTAATTTTTTGGCCTCACTGTTCCTTTAAACTTTAAAGCTAACATTAAATTCTTTAAAATGCAAATTAATTTTGTATACATATATTATAAAACTCTGCTAATCACACTCATACTTATTTCACATGGGTTTTGGGGACATATTCTTTCATTAACTTGTCCAGAGGAAAAAACCTAAACACAAATGCCCTCCAATCACCTGAAGCTGTCTTCAAAACAGATGGTCATGTAATCCCACAGAAAGTCAGAGCTTAATGACGAGATCAATAGGTTGACTGTTTTGACAATCTCAGAGGCATTCTTATTTTCCTTAATAGCACTGTAAAATAAAATTGAGGAGTAAGATAATGAGCTGCATACAGTCTTCTAACAAATCCTAAATAGGGAAAAGATGACATGGTGAGGGGGGAAGGCTAATATGGCATTCTGGAAGCTATAGTTCAGTAATGCAGGAAAGGAGCTGTTGGTTATAAAAAGTGGCACTTAAAATTTGTATGTTTCCCTGATTTCTGCCACCCCTTCGACAAGCCCTAGCCACTACAGAGAAAGAAAGATTATGGCACAGCTCAATAGAACATGGGTTTGGAATATATGATAAGATCAGTGGTAGTCATTATGATTGGCAAAAATATATTTGGCCCTTGGCCTTACTGTAATTAAAAAAGTACTGGGAACAAAGCAATTATCTGCATTTTACCATTTTCCATCCAGCTCATTGTGCCATTAGGTCGTGCTTAAGCTATGCAAAAAGCTGGCACTGAAATAATAAATATTAAGAAGGTATTAGAATTACTAGACACCCACCTTATAAGTTGAGCACCATTTTGGCTGTAGCTGAGCTGCATTTGGGTCCCCAGTGCATCTCTGCAATAAGCAATAAAGGCTCGCATCACTTCCAGGAAGAGTTCTCCCACCACCGGGGGGCCTGGAATTAGACAAAGGCACTGAAATGTAGAATAAAGAATGAAACAAGGTAAAGTGCTGGTAAGGTGTTTGCAGGGTTTTAGGTGGATCAGGGGCATAACAGGGCTGAGTCAGAGCGTGGCCTAGATTGTACCACCCTTAGATATTCAAGATACTGTTTTATTACGTACTATTTGTTATTATTTATTTATTATGTTCCCATAATTCAGAGCTTTCTGGATAACAGATCCCCTTATGTATCTCATATATATATATATATATATATATATATATATTTTTTTTTACATTTAACTTGCTAACCTAGCACAAAGAACCAAGGGCACAGAGTACCTTGCACCTGCTGCACCCACATACACCTTATATCTAAAGATGGGATGAGGCTGATAAAACTGCAAAGAAGCTTTGCTGTCAGCATGAACTGTAAAGCGATTGTAGTCACATGAATAAAGCTGCGGGTTCCCTTCACCTGACATGACAATCACACAATAACCATTTCCACTGCTTTGTACAGTACAATACCCTTCTCTCTGAACATTCAGAGTAATAGATCTCCTACGTGATATATCCACAGTAGGAATGGTACAAGGAGCTTACTTACCTATCTCAGGCTTGTCCAGGAGGCTAACAAGGATACGGAAAGGTTTCAGATACACCAGCAGACCCTGCTCTGTATCTGAGGCCAAGGTGTTTTGGTGCAGTATCTGCATTAAAGCCTAGCCAGAGAGATAAAGGAGTTTAGATTTAATATTATTTGCCTGCTTATTTTTGATTTTACGTACACACACAGACACAAATAAATAAAGGCTACAGTAAGAATCAAAACTATAGAATGCTATATAACAATGGCAATAGAGGTTACATCATCCCTTAGTGTAAATAACCAATACCCAGAGGTCCCTGGCCTGTATAACTCATTTTGCAGACGAGTGCCTTTATATAGTCACATAACCCTTCAGTGACTTGTAATATCCTTATTATTTACAGTAGAGGGTACATTATGCCTTATAATACTGGAGTGATCCACATAGTTCCCTGTATAACTCAGTCTGCATTAATTTTCGAAGTTGTCAGCATGGAGCACACTGTGAGAAATCCACAAAAAATTATTACGTTTGAATAATAACTTAATTGCTTTTGACGGGGCTTTACACAATACTCTGTAAAACTCGCACCTCAACCAAAAGATCTTTGGAGTATTTTGCAAAGAAATGGTTGCAGTATTCTTCGTCCCCCGATGAGTCCTTTAGTTCTGGATCCACGTGCCTTCCCTTGATATCAGAACCTATAAGATGACAAGGCCATTGGTCTGTGAAAACCGCATATATAATACCTGCATTTCATGTATGTAAAAGCACTTTGTAAGTTAGACTCCGTTAAGGGCAATTAAACAGGCAGGGGACCCACTCCCTGCAGGAACACAACATCACCCCTCTGACCGGGCCACACACAGAGTCGAATGCAGAATTTAATGGGAATAAATGCAAAAGGCCAAGTTCTCATTTTAACCTATCCACCTACCCAGCAGCCAGGCAAACAACCTCCTGTTCAGTGACATGTCTCTTCTTAACACGGTCTGGATGGATCCAGCGAGTATTCGCACCATGTCTGATCGGTGCAGAAGCATGGAGCACTCATCTGGGACCTAAATGATCAAAACACATCTTTAAAACCCATGATAAAGTGTCATATTTAAAGGGAATCAGCAAGTGGATCATTGAGAAATATAAACAAAGCACATATAAGAGTGCAATGGGTAAGGATATTTAAAAAAAATCTACTTTATATCCTATCTTCCTTTGGGTTGTGGATGTCATATAAAGGACAATATGCAGCGTAGGAGAACTCTGTGCCTTATGAATCTGATTTAAAGGAAAATAAAAAAAATGACAAACGCTTCTAAGAATACCTATTTTCTTGTAAATCCGCAAGGCTAGGAGCTACAGGCTCCAGGCTAACAAGCCTAATATAGGACATAGTGCTGATGGTTTGGGCAAATTCATCTCTTCACTACATGGTGCAAAAGAGCCATGGAATTGCACTACCTCTGCAACATATCTTACCAGGCATGTGTTAAATGGAAAGAAGAACAGAAGAATTTCCAGGGTATTTCGCTGAACAAGGACATTAGAATCCACGACTGATGCACACAGGGATTTTATCTGCAAAGAACCAAACAAATATAATTTTTGAAATAAATAAAGTCATACATGTTGACACTTTGGTACATGCATGGTGAGTAGAGACACAGATGCAGAGAAGATTATATGGAAAAGCTGATTTTCAGCTGGAGCCCTATTCTTAGAATAGACTAGAAAACAAAGTGCTTAGTGTCCCTTTAAGAGCAAATCCTCCACGTACAACTGCTATTTATCTATAGTAAGAAATACTGGCTTTGCATGCATGTATATACAGTATAGGAATCCTGATATACGTGCAGTGGGGTAACTTGGTTTCTGGGCCCCACAAAATTTTTATATGGCCCCCCACAATGCTTGAAATATATATACATGGCAGAGAGCTAAAGCAACACCACTGCCTATTGCTTGCTGCCTTCTTTACAGGAGTGTTGCATACATATATAGGTCTATGTTCATTAATACTGCAGTAGAAGAAGCAATTCCAATTCCCTGTCCCAGGAATGTGTTGGCATATTGTGTTGGCTGTAACAGTTCCCCTGACTCCCTCCACTTTCAGTTGCTGGAGGGGAAATTAGCAATGATCTCACTAACTCTACAGCTGGACTCTGCTTTTAATTATCTGTGTTTTGGAATGTATTTAAATTACTTAAAAAATATTACATTGAGACACTTCCGTGTTTATGGATCCTAGCAACCAAGATAAGACTTTGGGACATATTTATCAAATGTGCAAACCAGAGCTCGTCACAGTTCTATTTATCTACTGATTTTATCAAAGTTTGGGGTGAATTTATTAACACTGTTGCCTATAGCAACCAATAAGATCTTTGCTTTGTTTTCTTACTGTATGTACTGTATGTGCAGGGCCACATTTATATATAGGCACCAGAGGGCCTGTCCCTAGGACAGCAGCTTTAGGGGGACAGCCCTCGGGTGTCTATTTTTATACCATGTATTTTTTTTTTAAATAAAAAATCTCCCAGCCACTGCCAGAGACAATGCTATCTAAATACGGCGACAGAGCAGAGTCTTTGTGGCATGAGTGGCAGAAGTGACGTTGCACGTATGAGAAAGTGATGTCATGTGTCCACAGAAGTGATGTCACATGCACTTGTACACAGTCCCCTAGCAACAAGGAGCACTCTTAGGTCCAGAGTCTAATTGCTACTTTGATAAATATACCCATATATCAGAGTAATTGCAAAATGTCTTAGCTTACTAGTCTACACAATGACAAGGGCTATATTTGCAGTCATTTCCAGTCATCACTCCTCTGCCATGAGTAACAATCATGTAATATTACCTATTATCATATGCCTTGATTTATCAAGCTAAAACTAGTGAAATAACAGTATTGATGTAAAAAAGAAGAACTAAACATTTGTATGTTTTGTATTTTACCTTCTAACCCCCATGCACAACCTCCAATGAAATTAACTTCACCGCTAAGAATTCAATGGTCACTCTGTACATGCTACAAGATTCTACTCTACCAGCTATTGCTGTAGAAATATTAGCAAGTGTTTACAAAGTAACGGCCTGTGATTGGCTATTTGGTAGCCCCTATGTGGACTGTCAGCCTGTAGGAGGCTCTGTTTGGCAGTACACCTGGTTTTATGCAACAAAAAGTGCCTCCAAACCAGGAATTAAAAAATAAGCACCTGCTTTGAGGCCACTTAGAGCAACATCCAAGGACTTGGGGTGAGCAGCTGGTTGGGGATCACTGCTTTAGAACCTGATTTAATGAGATGTCAAATAAGTCAGTATGGCAGACTTACAGCTAGCTCTTGATCCTTCCCAAGCATGTAGCTTTGTGACTGGGCAGATAAATCTTTATTAATGTGACTAACAACAAAGAGAGAAGCTGGAAGCCTGATGGAGCTGCTGACCAGGACACTTCCCCAGAGAGAGCCATAGAAGACATTTTGTCCCACCACCACAGAGAGACGCTGGAGCAGCTGGTCTGTCCTAGAAAAGGGAAATTAACAGAAATAGCATTATGACCATTGGTGCTTTCCACCAGACAACAATAGTGGTCAATACGACTGAGTGCCATAGGTCAAAAGATAAGAGCCCATTTTATACCATTGTTATGCAACAGTCTCAGGAAAAAGACATATCTCAAACTCAAGTACCCAAATAGCTGCTGCTGCTGCTGCTTCTGCGCACATTGTTGTAGAACCAAACTTCAGCAGCTGCAAATAAAGGCTGGGTGTTGTAAAAACCCAATAGATGGGATATCATAATAATACTATCTATAATATATTTTTTTTGCACTCAAACTTTAATACATTCACATAATTCCACTACTTCTTGGTGGAAGGTCAAGACTTGTATTTCCATAACATTTTCTTCAGGCACATTTCATGAGAGCTGCCACGATGCTTGTCTTAGGTAAGAAAAGCCTGAAATGCTCCAAAGACTATAGTAATAAATAGATGGTATGGTAAAATATATGCACTTGCACAGATACCAAATTACTAAAGAAACAGGGGACCAGGGAATGTGCATTGATCAATTTGTCTATTTTTTTGTATGTTTACCGATAATCAGTGCCATGCCAGACCTAACATAACTACAGCTCTCTGTATCCTTCCAACAGTTGAGCTGCTAGAGTAATGCTTGGAGTTCTGACAACTGCGGTGCTCCAAAAGTTACCAGTCACTGCCCGTAACTTAAATTCTTGTGCCAGTGACCACATTATTATATGTCTCTTTGCCTGCAGCTAATTGCATCTTTAGATGAAGCCTAATTAGCCGACATACTTATACAAATATTTATAATATTCATTGCCAAGTTGATATAATGCTGACGGGAACCGGTTAGACATGCCTTTGGGTTCCCACAGTGCATACGGTGGTATCCAGGATACGTGGGGAGGGAAGCTAACAATTTCCATTAAGAATAAACATTATAAGCCAACTCTGCTTTTTTTTTTTTTTTTATATAGATGTTGTCCATCCCTTTTCTCTACCATAACTCTTCTTATTTTGAATATGAAATGATTTATTTAAAATATATACTGTATCTTCGCTAATTATTGCACAGAAGCAGTTGAAAGAAGCTTGTACAGTATTTATTTTTAGAGGAGTACTTTTTGTAAATATTTATTTTTTTATATTATTTAGAATTCTTCATTCTGCCACTAGGTGGAGCATGTACCAGAATTGAAAAGCAAAAGTGAGCCTCTATCAAAAGTTTTGGAAAATGGCACTGCTGCAAAGGTTCTAAACATACATGAAACGGGCCTTCTCTACATTGCTGTCAGTCTTATTTAGATTAATTTGAAGCAGATTGCCTCCATAGACTTTGTGAGGTCCAGATCTTGACCCTGTGGCAAGAGAATGAAGGCTAAGGGAGACCTGCCAGCTGTTGTCACATACAGATACAGAAAAAGTCTAAACAAGCCCAGATCCAGATAAAGTCTAGACAAGCCCATCTTTCCTCACGCAAGAGTAATGCAACATTTTAACCAGAACAAAAGGCCAAGCTATAAATATGTTTATTATTCCATTTTGTTTATGCTTAAAGAAGAATAAAAATTAAAGGCCCTGAATAAAAATACTTTCCCTTGAAGCCACATAGTGATCACAGTGCTGATTCACAATTACCTCTCATAAATCTCAGATCCCTCCTCCAATCCGGGCAGCAATCCAGTGATGAAAGCCTGGAGACTGGGAAGTAGTGCCCTCTGCAGTGGGATGCAGTAGGTTTCATACAAACCCAGAAGAATAGGCCTCACTGACATGGCTGCATGGGACAGCAATGGAAACAGGCCAGAGCTGAAAGCAAAAGAATACAAATGATATTAATAATATATTAAGACATAGATTCCATTAGACACTAGTCAACAATAACCAGGTCCAGACAGATTCAATAGAAGAGAGGCCTAATAAATGTCTATGGCATCTTACAGCAGTCCCTCTGGAATTTGCCAGAATCTACAGATTGCCAGCCCAGACCCGTCAACAATTCTTGAGTTACTACCAGGGTAATAATCGGAGTTCTAGTAGAACAACATGTTCAGTGACACAGGTTAGACCAACTAGGGATAATGGATACGTTTGAAACTGGAATTACCTGTAATTATAATTCAATTTATATCTTACAGCAAAACACCATGGGAACATATGGTATGCTTGTATATTGCTTCTTTATGTATCAAACGTATATAAACATTTACAATTACAATGTAATGTAAATGCCAGATGGTATTAATGTGCAAACATGAAGCAACAGGAAAAAAATATTATTTTTACCTGTAGAGAAAGAGGTCTTTGGCCAGGCATTTCGTCCCAATAATTTTGAATATGATTTCGTAGGTCTCCAGGGCCTTTAAATGCACCCCACTGGGCAGGGCAGGGTGCAGGCATTGTGCCAATCGCTTGCTAATGATAATGCGCCTTGGGAGCAGGCAGTATTTCAAATTGGTCTGCAAAGCCTGCAAAACAAAAACAGGTCACATTACCAATTACTCTTTCACAATGAGGCATGTGATTTGGATCATAAACACACAAACAAGACCAGGAGAGCAGGGGCCTAGAAGTGACAAGCTTATAACCTGGGCCTTCTTTGCTTAGGGGCATCTTTTATTTAAAATAGGTATGCTTATCCGTATGATCCCAAACATCCACAATTACTCTGACCAGGTAACCTTACCCCCCCCAAAAAAAAAGTGTCCACATTTTGGAAAAAGTTTGCACCGGTTTACCTAAGAGGTAGTCACCTAACTTACCGGTAATAGTATGTAATAGAATGGCCAAATCTTAGCAATTTTTCAATTGACCGTAATTTTTTTCTTTTATATTGTTTTTTTTTTTTTAAATGATTTGCATTCTTCTTCTTCGGACTCTTTCTAGCTCTCAAATGGGGGTCACTGACCCCATCAAAAACAAATGCTCCGTAAGGCTACACATTTATTGTTACTGCTGCTTTTTATTATTCATCTTACTATTCAGGCCTCTCCTATACTTTAGGCTGGTGTAATAAGTTCAGTATATAAAACATGGCATTTTAGCCCTATTAATTTTTAGGGTTTTGTTCTCCTTTAAGGCTTAAAGCTCAAATGCGACTGGTAACAATAGCTGTAGGGCTTATACACATCACATGGATGAGATTGTCTCATCATACTACATTATACTAAAAGCTAATTACAGGGTGAAGTTGTCCTTTAATACCACACTATAGAGAAAGGACACATGCAGCTAACCAGTTGGTTACTTGATACTGTTTTACCAACGGGCTGGCAAGTCATAAAATCCCCAGCTCAGGGTTTAGCAATTAGGTCTGATTATCTAGAGATCAGTTTAATCCTTAGTAGCCTGACTAGGTTGGTTTTAAAAGTGATAACAACATGTTCTTATTAAAAAAAAAAAAAGTCAGTATTGCTTTAAATTGGAATCATTTGGTTAAGGACAGCAACCACAGAAACTAGACAGTCTTTATTGTTATTATTTATATTACAGGTATGGGGACCTGTTATCCAGAATGCTCGGGACCTGGGGTTTTCCGGATAACGGATCTTTCCGTAATTTGGGTCTTCATGCCTTAAGTCTACTAGAAATTAATTTAAACATTAAATAAACCCAATAGGCTGGTTTTGCTTCCAATATGGATTAATTATATCTTAGTTGGGATCAAGTACAAGCTACTGTTTTATTATTACAGAGAAAAAGGAAATCATTTTTAAAAATTTGGATTATTTGGATAAAATGGAGTCTATGGGAGACAGCCATGCCGTAATTTGGAGCTTTCTGGATATCGGGTTTCCGGATAAGGGATCCTATACCTGTACTATCAACGCTCTCTCTGTTCCAGTGCTTCTGATTCCAATGTGCAGAGCAAAAGACAATAATATAACCTGGATTCCTACTGTAGCAGCAATGTCCCTGCTCAGGAAGTTAGGGCTGCAAAGGAAAATAAGTCCATTTACCCTGAATCGATATTCAGATTCTAGTTGACGGTGTTACAGCAATTTGTGAAAAGGCTGCAGATGATGGGGCATATGTTTAAAGGAACAGTAACACCAAAAAATGTAAGTGGTTTAAAGTAATGAAAATATCATTTAGTGTTGCCCTGCACTGGTAAAACTGATCTGTTTGCTTCAGAAACACTACTATAGTTCATATAAACAAGCTGCTGTGGAGCAATGGCGGAAATTGAAAAATGGCTAAATGGCACAGGTTAACTAATGGATAACAGATAACACCATTAGACATACAGAGCTTATCTGTTATCTGTTGTGTAACCTGAGCCTTTTCTCCTTTGAATGGCTGCCCCCATTGCTACACAGCAGCTTATTTATATAAACAATAGTAGTGTTTCTAAAGCAAACACAGCAGTTTTACCAGTGCAGCGCAATACGGTATTATATTTTCATTACTTTAAAACACTTTTATTTTTTGACGTTACTGTTCCTTTAAGCAAACACACATCAGGCACACCCCAAAAGTTACACATGTAATGCAGAACCTAGAACCGCTTCACTACATGAACATTTGCCGTTAATCTGGCCTTATAGGTGAAGTTATCATGTGAATGCCTCTCTGCCTTAATCTAAAGCAACCCCTACCAACTGGTGCCCTTGGGGGTTCAATGAGCAGATTTCTGGCCATTCCAACAGTTCAGGGTAAATGTCAGAGCCCCAGCACGGTCCAAAGCAAACGCAGCTGACTATAATGTCCTGGCACAGGGCTGAACTTGCTGCTCCAGGACATCACACACAGCTCCAACGTGTCCAATGTAAACAATCACCGGGGAACACACAGTCATACTGGATACTGGACGAAAAGCGCTCATTAAAGGGAAACTAAAATGAAAGCTTCCCTTTATATTTACTTTTTGTATTCTGAAAATGAACTTGAAAAGCAGTCCGGTTGCTAGGGACCAGTAAGCAGAGTAATTCTGAAACTCGATTTAGTTTTGTTATTAGCAATTTTACAGTTTATCGCATATATACCCTCGGATATCCCTGCAGAATTCTGCTTACTGGGTGGTTATATCTATGCAGGGATAGTTTTATGGTATTTTTCTGTACAAGCTATGAGCAAACTTAAGCGACAGTTCCTGCTGAATTGTGCTTAGTGCGTAAAAAAAAGTCAAATAATTTTTTACAATGAAATCCAAATTTTTAGTGGAAAAAATAACTCTGATTTTTCGAGATTTATTATACTCCGAGGATGCAAAAAGTTTGAATCTGAAAATCCGCCATCTCAGACTTGTCGAGGTTGTATATAAGTCAATGGAAGTTTCTATGGTCTGCGCTGGAATTTTTCAGGCAAAAATCAAAACAATTCTGACGTTTTGGGAAAAAGTCAGAACAAAATCGTACGATCTCGGGTCAAAAACTCAGATTCAAGTTTTCGCTCGTTTTTATCGAGTTTTCCCTAATCTGATTAATTCGATTTAAATAATAATTATGGTCAAATCGTGGATTCTAGTTTGGGTGGACAAATTCGGATTTTGATAAATGACCCCTGCTAAAATGCAAACTATCCATATCTGCATAGATAACAAATCTTCTTTTCTTTTCCAACTAGTTATCCATAGTGACCCTTTAATAAAATTTTACAATCCAGTCCCTTATCTTAGGGCTCTTACAGTTGAGCATTTTTACCTGCGCTCTGGTTTCATTTGTTCATCCGCAGGGGAGCGCAGGAGTAGATGCACTGAATTCTTTTCAATGTGGCTGTACTCACACAGACGCATGTAAGCAGGCCTGGACTGGCAATCTGTGGGTTCTGGCAAATGCCAGAGGGGCTGCTATAAGGTGCTATAGAAAGTCAGTATTTAGTTACATAGTTACATAGTTACATAGTTAAATTGGGTTGAAAAAAGACAAAGTCCATCAAGTTCAACCCCTCCAAATGAAAACCCATCATCCATACACACACCCCTCCCTACTTTTAATTAAAATTCTTTATACCCATACCTATACTAACTATAGAGTTTAGTATCACAATAGCCTTGGATATTATGTCTGTCCAAAAAATCATCCAAGCCATTCTTAAAGGCATTAACTGAATCAGCCATCACAACATCACCCGGCAGTGCATTCCACAACCTCACTGTCCTGACTGTGAAGAACCCTCTACGTTGCTTCAAATGAAAGTTCTTTTCTTCTAGTCTAAAGGGGTGGCCTCTGGTACGGTGATCCACTTTATGGGTAAATAGGTCCCCTGCCATTTGTCTATAATGTCCTCTAATGTACTTGTAAAGTGTAATCATGTCCCCTCGCAAGCGCCTTTTTTCCAGAGAAAACAACCCCAACCTTGACAGTCTACACTCATAATTTAAGTCTTCCGTCCCTCTAACCAATTTAGTTGCACGTCTCTGCACTCTCTCCAGCTCATTTATATCCCTCTTAAGGACTGGAGTCCAAAACTGCACTGCATACTCCAGATGAGGTCTCACCAAGGACCTATAAAGAGGCATAATTATGTTTTCATCCCTTGAGTTAATGCCCTTTTTTATACAAGACAGAACTTTATTTGCTTTAGTAGCCACAGAATGACACTGCCCAGAATTAGACGTGTTATCTACAAAGACCCCTAGATCCTTTTCATTTAAGGAAACTCCCAACACACTGCCATTTAGTGTATAACTTGCATTTATATTATTTTTGCCAAAGTGCATAACCTTGCATTTATCAACGTTGAACCTCATTTTCCAGTTTGCTGCCCAGTTTTCCAGTTTAGACAAATCACTCTGCAAAGTGGCAGCATCCTGCATGGAACCTATAGTTCTGCACAATTTAGTATCATCTGCAAAAATAGAAACAGTACTTTCAATGCCCACCTCCAGGTCATTAATAAACAAGTTGAAAAGCAAGGGACCTAGTACAGAGCCCTGCGGTACTCCACTAACAACACTGGTCCAATTAGAAAATGTTCCATTTACCACCACTCTTTGTAGTCTATCTTTTAGCCAGTTCTCTATCCAGGTACAAATACTATGTTCCAGGCCAACATTCCTTAATTTAACCAGTAACCTTTTGTGTGGCACTGTATCAAATGCTTTAGCAAAGTCTAAGTAAATCACATCCACTGCCATCCCAGAATCGAGGTCTCTACTTACCTTCTCGTAAAAAGAAATTAAGTTAGTCTGGCAAGATCTATTACGCATAAAACCATGCTGGCACAAACTCATAGTATTATGATTTGCTATGAAGTCCAGTATCTTATCCTTTATTAACCCTTCGAAAAGCTTTCCTAATACTGACGTCAGACTAACTGGCCTATAGTTTTGAGGCTGGTGGGGGCTGTTTGGGCCTCTGTGTACCTGAAATGCCAGGGCCGATTTTAATTCTCAGTCCGGACCTGCATGTAAGTGCCGAACGCAGGTAAAATGCAACATTCTGTGTCCCAACCTGCGTTCGGCACTTACATGCGTCTGTGTGAGTACAGCCACATTGAAAAGAATTCAGTGCGTCTACTCAGGCAGAAACGCTTGTCTCTAAGAGCCCTAAGAGCTACGGGATGGTCATAAATTCAGGCATGAAAAACAGGTTCTGCTGCTTCCAATACAATGGAGGAAGTTTAAGGATCTCTTCCTTTGTACCAGATTATGAAGATTATTCAACCTGCTCGTAAGCAAATTGTTGCCACGGTATACAGAGTATGCACTTTATGTTTTATAAATCATATGCAAAATGTTACACTAAACGGAAATGAACAGGAGAAATCTTCTTTCAGATCCACTCAGCTTATATGCATTCTAGCATTAAAGGGGTAGTTCACCTTTAAATTAACTTTTAGTATGTTATAGAATGGCTAATTCTAAGCAACGGTTTATATTTATTTACCTTCTACTTCTGACTCTTTCCAGCTTTCAAATGGGGGTGACTGACCCCATCTAAAAAAAACAAATGATCTATAAGGCTGCAAATCTATTATTATTGCTACTTTTATTACTCATCTTTCTATTCAGATCCTCCCCTATTCATATTCTAGTCCCCTATTCTAACAATGCCAGGTTGCTAGGGTAATTTGGACCATAGCAACCAGATTGCTGACGTTGAAACTGGAGAGCATCTAAATAAAAAGCTCAAAAGCCGTCAGATAATGAAAAATGAAAACCAATTGCAAATTGTCTCAGAATATCACTCTCTATAGTGACTCCAAGGTGAAAAACCACCTTATGCAATGAAGCCAGTTCTCTTAGAGATCAGGTTAAGCAGTGGACCTAAGATGAATTATTTCAGGAGTCAGAGCGAGCAGTGAAGAGAAGAAGAGAATGTAAATAGCCAGTCCAATTTTGATTTTAATAGAAATTACAAATAATGTTGCAGTGCACAGTGGGGGGGGGGGGGGGGGGTGTCATACATTTTGGCACCCCCAGTGAATAGCCTTGTCTATTATTGGATAGTTGCTTAGATATACATTTACAATAACTGCAGGTATGTTATCCAGAATCTTCAGGACCTAGGGTTTTCCGGATAACGGATCTTTCTATAATTTCGATCTTAATAAGTTAAGTCTAATAGAAATTAATTTAAACATTAAATAGGCTGGGCTTAGTACCAATAAAGATTAATTATATAGTAGTTTTGTAGTATAAGGCACTGTTTTATTATTACAGGGAAAAAGGAAATCATTTAACAAAAAAAAAAATTATTTCATTATAATGGAGTCTATGGTGGGTCACAATTTTTTTTTAAAAAAAAATGACTGTGACCCCCAGCCAGAATTCGGGCTGTATTAGCTATTTGGTTGGGGATGATATTTTTGGCCAGCAGGTGCCCTTTAAATAAACCCAATAGTCTGGTTTTGCTTCCAATAAAGATTAATTATATCTTAGTTGGGATCAAGTACAAGCTACTGTTTTATTACAGAGAAAAAAAGAAATAATTTTTAAACATTTGATTATAATGGAGCCTATGGGAGACGGCCTTTCCGTAATTCAGAGCTTTTTGGATAATGGGTTTCTGGATAACGGATCCACTACCTGTATAATGCAAATTATACCTTTTAATATTGGAACTCTTCAAGGCTTCTCCCAGCCAAGTGACAAGTAACACTAACAGTAAGAGTAGGTTTACGGTCATTTAAAAGAAAGAATTTAGAAACAGCCCATAATGACTTCTCCATGTGATTAAGTAAACCCAAATGGAGCTCAGAAAATATTCAGTTGATTTTCCTCCATGTCTTATGTGTTGTCTAAATGGCTCACTGAGGTGAGAAAGGCATAATCAATACTTTGTTTGGATTAACCCTTCATAGTAACTAGGCTTTAGTTCCACTTTATTTGCCTTATAAAAAACAGGAACAGTTCAAAGGGCAGTTCAGGAATGAATCCGCAGTGCAATCATAGCCACTTTAGAAAAGAGGAAACAGAAATGTTCAAATGATTGTTTGCCTGTCAGGCAGCATTGCACAAACTAGTTTACATGTGGGTGCTGGGTGCTGGGTGCTGTTTAACCACATGTGAAGCCTCGGAACAACAACAGGGCAATTGTAAAACAGGGGAGAAGGACAATACTTAGATCAGTCTCTGGAAGAATTAAATTCATATTAAAGGACATGTACACCCTCAAAACCTTAAAAAGTGATCAAAGCACTCTTCTGAGCACTTTTGCAAATTACTTTTTTTATTGCAGGGAACGTTGCAGCTTAAAGGTCAATTAACCTTCATAACAAAACTGTAATAACACATAAAAACTCATAACCTGCCACATTTTGTAAAATTAATATGTTAATTAGAGGGTGTGGTCACAAAATAGGCATGGAAAAAATTCTGCGTTCCAAGCGGCAAATCTTTTTTGTCCCTCTTTCTATTTCCAAAATGTTGGGAGGTATGGTACCTCTCCATACTCACAGTAACAGCCTGTCATGTGTTGTCAGACACCACCATTTTACTTACCCATCGCTATCATTGAAAAGAAACCAAAAATCCCCAGAAACAAAAAAGCATGATTGGGGCGCAGTCTAGGGAAATGGGGGCATGGCTGGGGCAGAACAAGCATAGTAGATAAAGAATGGCTATGAATGATACACTTAAAATTAAACAGAACCATATGGAGTCTCTGAAAATGAGTGTAGCGGCTTATTAGTGATGGGCGAATTTATCTGCCAGGCGAGAATTTGTGGCGAATTCCCGTGATTCGCCGCCCGCGAATAAATTAGTGAAACCAGCGAATTTGCACCGGTGTCAAAAAAACGGACGCCGGAGTCAAGAAAACGGACGCCGTTTTGCAAATTTTTCAGCGAAACGCCCCAAATTCACCCATCGCTACTGCTTATATCTAGGGATGCACCGAATCCACTATTTTGGATTCGGCCAAACCTCCGAATCTGATGTGAAAGAATCGGCCGTATACCGAACCGAATCCGAACCCTAATATGCATATGCAAATTAGGGGTGGGAAGAGGAAAAACGTTTTACTTCCTTGTTTTGTGACAAAAAGTCAAGTGATTTACCTGCCTACCCCTAATTTGCATATGCAAATTAGGATTCAGATTCGGTTCGGCTGGGCAGAAGGATTCGACCAAATCCGAATCCTGCTGAAAAGGCCGAATCCTGGCCGAATCCCGAACCGAATCCTGGATTCGGTGCATCCCTACTTATATCATATTGGGGGTATCAGGGAATCAAGATTTTACAATACAGACAGGGGGTTTGCTACTGTAACTGTGGATTGGCACAGACAAGAAAATATGCTCGTCTGAGAAGGGACATGACAATACAGAATCCATGATATATATTCCAATTAATACAAAAAACACATGATTACACCAATTTTTATATTTGGGGTTCACATCCCCTTTAATGAAAGGCAAATTAGCAAATAAAGAACACTCACATTCTCCAGAGAAAGAACATAGGCAATTCCTCCTTGTTTCACAGATGGGTTGCATGTTGCATATCAACAAAATGGCACTCTCACTTTAATGCAAATGATTCTTAAAAGGCTTCTGAACCTACAGTTTTCATTTTTCCTTGATATTTTTTCTACTGGGAGGTCTTGGCTAAGCTGCTATTATTTTGGGCTGGACACAACTTTATTACCTTCTCTAACCCTGCAACCCACTGATGACTAAAGTGGTGATATATGGAAGGTTTCTTGATCCCATATTCCTTTATCAATTACAATCTGATTGCATGTTTTGTGGGATCAGAAGCGCTGGAGCTGATATAATCTATAGACCATCTCTCCAACACAAGAACTAGTAGTATATATATAGCAATGTATTATTAACTTCAAGCAAAGTATATTCACTCCCACTAACACAGCGTTCTGAAAACGCAAGTGGAAGTCATGAATGTGCAAATACCTAAACATTTGACTTTTAAATAATTCCAGTGAACAAACACAAATTTAAATAGAGTTTTATAAAGAGAATAATGTATCACTTGTCCTAACCTCATGTATTATAATGGATAATATACCCCCTACTGTAAATGATATGGATGTAAGAAGTCACTGAGGGGTTCTGTGACCATATAAAGGCACAAGGCTGCAGGCTGAGTTATACAGGGAACTCTGTGTATCACTCATGCATTATAAGGGATAATATGCCCCCTACTGTAAATGATAAGGATATTAGATGTCACTGAGGGGTTCTGTGACCATATAAAGACACAAGGCTGCAGGCTGAGTTATACAGGGAACTAGGAGTATTACTCATGTATTATAAGGGAAAATGTACCCCCTACTGTAAATGATAAGGATATTAGAAGTCACTGAGGGGTTCTGTGACCATATAAAGGCACAAGGCTGCAGGCTGAGTTATACAGGGAACACTGAGTATTACTCATGTATTATAAGGGAAAATGTACCCCCTACTGTAAATGATAAGGATATAGAAGTCACTGAGGGGTTCTGCGACCATATAAAAGGCACAAGGTCATAGTTCTACAAGTCACTGAACTCTAAGGTGACTCCTAATATCCTCATATGGAACAACAAGTGGTACACATTATTTATTTTATAACAGTGAGTCTTGTGACAATAATTACACAACTACCACGGGTACCATTGGTATAAGCATATTCATGGTTCTTATGTATTATACAGGAACAAATAACTCTAGCGCTTCCGTTTTAAATATGAAATATAATGAATGGCTACGCGGCTCTAGTTCAATCTGCCTGTTTGCTTTGGGGGCCCAAACATATACCTGTATACACAATAAATAAGCTGTTGTTTAACCTTGGTGGCAACCATGCAAGTTAAATAGGCCAAAGGCACACATTATATAGATGATAAGCTTTTAAGAATGCAGTGGTTTTAGTTCTTTTACAGGGAAATAAAAATTATTTTCTTTGTAATTGTGTAAGGTGTAAGGCTTTTGTCAACAAACAGTTGAAAGCTCAGAGCTGTTGGGATCAATTCAAATCAATGGCACAGCATTGTCTGTTTGAATGGAAATCTTTATATGGGACCTGTTATCCAGAATGTTTGGGACCTGGGGTTTTCTGGATAACAGATCTTTTTGTAATTTGGATCTTCATACCTTTAGTCTACTAGAAAATCATGTAGACATTAAATAAACCCAATAGGCTGGTTTTGCTTCCAATAAGGATTAATTATATCTTAGCTGGGATCAAGTACAAGCTACTGTTTTATTATTACAGAGAAAAAGGAAATCATTTTTAAAAATTTGGATTATTTAGATAAAATGGAGTCAATGGGAGACGGCAAATCCATTATTCTGAGCTTTCTGGATAACGGGTTTACAGATAACAGATCCCATACCTGTATCACTCCCCTTATTGTAAAATAAAACAGTTTCACTTTAATATTATTACATTGCTTACCCTTTAAGCGATCATCTTTTCCCTTATCAAAGAAAATATCTGTGGAACGACACAGAATGAAGACTGATTGTTTTTCAGTGAGTTTTGTTACTTACAGACTCCCTGCTGCCATATCCTGTTTCACAATATAACATTTGTTTTCCTGGCCGCACCTCGTGGCAAGGGATCATTGGGAAAGCAATTTTTATCCAGCGCAGAATATTGTGCATACATTAATGATCATGCTTGATTGCCCCAGTACCACCCGACAAAACCCAAATAAACAGGACAGATCCGTTTCTTAATCCTTATAGATATAGGATCTGTACCACTGTGACAGAATGCTCTGTTATACAGATAGCTAGAATCTCAGCTGCCATAAAGCAGGGCAGGATTGCTGCTTCCAATGGGGATCAGATAGGATCTGTGCAGCCACTGGGACAGAATGCTCTGTTATACAGATAGCTAGAATCTCAGCTGCCATAAAGCAGGGCAGAACTGCTGCTTCCAATGGGGATCCGATAGGTTCTGTGCAGCCACTGGGACAGAATTAAAAAATAAGCTGTTCCTGCTTGACCAGCTAAAGTGGAGCTTGGAGTACAAATACATACAAATACAGTAGGATAGCACTGGTGCCAGCTCAGCTTGATTAACAGGTTCATCAGAAAGAGCAACATCTCTGGTCTGGGAGGGTGGATTAGTGTTATTAATTAAATAACTGCCCAGACCCTTATTTAATTTAACCTTTCTCATGCATCCTGTTCAGAATGCATAAAGTCTCTCTTTAACTTCCTGACTTGGACCGGTTCTGAGCTATAACAGAATGAGGGAAATCTAGAAAAGCTTCATTGCTGCAGGGAGAACTAACAGTAAACATGTCATTGGCATGTTTTGGATTGCCTGGGAGATTCCTTTCCTTCTTCCCTGCACTCAGTCATCTCCACTCCATGTGCTCAGTCACCCAGTAAGCTCCACTCCATGCACTCAGTTATCTCCACTGCATGCACTCAGTCACCCAGTAAGCTCCACTCCATGTGCTCAATCACCCAGTAAGCTCCACTCCATGCACTCAGTTATCTCCACTGCATGCACTCAGTCACCCAGTAAGCTCCACTCCTTGCACTCAATCACCCAGTAAGCTCCACTCCATGCACTCAATCACCTAGTAAGCTCCACTCCATGCACTCAATTACCCAGTAAGCTCCACTCCATGAGCTCAGTCACCCAGTAAGCTCCACTCTAGGAGCCCAATCACACAGTAAGCTCCACTCCATGTGCTCAGTCACCCAGTTAGCTCCACTCCATGTGCTCAATCACGCAGTAAGCTCCACTCCATGCACTCAGTTATCTCCACTCCATGCACTCAAGTCACCCAGTAAGCTCCACTCCATGCACTCAGTCCTCCAGTAAGCTCCACTCCTTGCACTCAATCACCCAGTAAGCTCCACTCCATGCACTCAATCACCCAGTAAGCTCCACTCCATGCACTCAATCACCCAGTAAGCTCCACTCCATGCACTCAATTACCCAGTAAGCTCCACTCCATGAGCTCAGTCACCCATTAAGCTCCACTCCTAGCACTCCATCACTCAGTAAGCTCCACTCCATGTGCTCAATCAACTCTTAAGGTTCATGTTACTTCTAAACACAGACCTGACAGTGCAAACTGGCAATATAGAGTGTTGTCACCTTTTCTGGGAAACATACCAGCCTATCTCTGTTGTCTTTTTTCCTTATTAACACAAAGTGCTGCCCTCCAGATTTACATATACTGTATAAGTTCCTGAGCAACAGGAGGATCACTGGTTTGACAGCTCTGCATTCCAGATTTGTCTTTGCACATTTGCATAAATACAGTTGCATCTACACCAATATTGGTTTCTAGCACTAAGAGAAGAGAGGTGGGGCAAATGTTCAGGGGCAGGGAAGGGACGAGAGTGGAAAGCAGGGGGCCAGCAAAAGGACACTCGGAGAAATACCATGCCACACCATACCGTACTTACCATATACAACTAGTTCATGATCTTCCTTCCTATGTATTCATTAAACACAGTAGGTTTCATAATTTACATTTTCGTAAATTTTTCAATTTAACCAGAAACTATTGTGGGCCTACGACTTGAACAGTGAACATGTGGAACAGCATGGCAAATACATTTAATAACCATGTCATGTAGCCTCGGAGACATTCTACACGTCCTTGTTGATTCCATTATATCATTGAACTTGCCTCTTCTCCACTCACAAGCTCTCAGAGAGATTATTAATGGGTACAGCTTGCTTCCTCTGTACATAATGGCCTTTTAAAGGGTAATTAACAGACAGTTCTTCTTGAAAATAACTTTTAACCATGATGCAGACAGTCTTCTGAGAAAGTCCGCCTCGGTTTTTTTATTCACTGTGAGTTTTTGAATGATTGATCTTTTGGATAAGTTTGAACTTTGGAATAAGGACCAAATGAATTTGTGAAGCATCCCAGTGACTATAATCCCCAACCTCATTGCGCTACCATGAGGGAGCACATGCACAGTACAGAAAATGTTGTTTAGCGATTACTGGACTAAGCATGTGCCATCTCAAATCTGGAAAAGGGTGAGATGACGGCAGCTGAGAAATCTGCAGAAAAGTGCCCCAGGCCAGAGCTTTAATTTTTAAGAAAAGGAACATTAGTCTGGGAAAGGGGCGGGGGGGGTTAGAAGGTTGTGTCTTATCAAGGGGGATCAAGTAGGGTTGCCACCTGTCTGGTTTTGACCCGGACAGCGTGTTTTTTTCAAGGACTCTCTGGGTCAAAATTGCCTGTTAAAAACTTTCCAAATTAGGAAAACTGGGCAGTATTCCCTGAGATTGAGGCAGCAATCGTCCAATCGCCGAGGCGTAGTTCCACCCTCTACATCAAGGCCACACCTCTAGCTACATTACAGCCCCGCCTCCCTGCCCGGAGTTAGTGGGGAGTGGAAAGGTGGCAACCCTAGGTTCCAGGCATTCATTAAATATGGAATTCCACTGGGAACGGAATATACCTTCTTTGAACTGTTCTGAATTAACAAGGGGAAAAAGGAAGTTTAAAATAAAAACTGTTCTTCATTTGCACCAGCCTGAGTATATGTTGTTGAAGTATATATGATATTAATACAGTTACACAGCATATGCCCAAGCTGCTCATTGCTGCTGTAAGTGCAGAAAGACCTGATGGTTCAATAAATAGGGAGTCTTGTGCTCAGCTAGGATTCCATGGTGCATCATGCAAAGCAGGCAAAAAATAAATCTCCTCTTCTAGTATTTGTATTATATAGAAAAGCCTCAGCCTCAACCAGTTTTAGGGCCTGCCTGTTACCAAAAGCGACAGACAAGCAATGCAAAATATAGCAAAGAGAGAAGGAATTTCAAGATCAGTAATGATAACAAATTGAACTCCTTGTAGTTGACTTTTAAATTTGGAGTGTGCTCCAACTATGCCTTAGTAAGTGCCGCAATAAAGAACTTCTTTATGTTGTAGAACCCTTTACTTCTATAGGTAATGCTCAAACAGACTTGGTACCACTGGATGGCTACAACATGATTAAGAAAATTCCAAAGGTTAGAGAAGTGGATGTTGCACTGGGTGCACTGATATGGGCAGAATTAGGGAGCATATATATATATATAAATGCTTAGGCACAATCCTCATTTTATTTCTCTTTGGCTGGAAAGTGGATAGAGAAATCCACAAAGGAGCAGTTGGTATATTATATGTGTAAATTATTAAATATTCGGACCGTTAACACCCTTGGGGTTTAATATATTCCGTAAAAAAAATTCCACTAAAAATTCAGATTTTAAAGTAAAAAACTAACATTTTTCAAGTTTTTACTTTAATAAATAACCCCCCTTAATGTCTAGCAGTCTACGGGTTGTAATATAAGGTGCAACACCAGTCAAACAGGTTAACACTTATGTGGTGGGAAGTCATCCAAAATGTGCCTTTTGGAGCAGAAAGTGTGAAAGCATGCAATGAGACAAACTAGCCATTGAAGAATAGATGGAACCATCACCTCTCCAGGGACATTAAGGATTCAAAAGTCAAGTTTTATTTGTCTTTTAAAAAACACAAATATTCCTCTAGCACAACAGGACCCTGAGTGTCCAGCAGTTCACCTGACACATTTCATGCCATTTGCTAATATAACAGCACAAAAGCTACTACGGCTCTGATGGCCCTGTGTGAATTTCATTTAATAGGAACTTTTTATTTTTGTATTCCCATGGAATAGGCCCGACCTCACTTGTCACGGACACAAAGCGCAAGCCCTATGACATTATGAGGAACGTTTTGTGAGTCACGGCTGCACATGGAAATATAAACGGCAGAAGCAGGAATTGAGAGTGAGCACACAGGATGTTGCTGGGGGGTGTCACTTCTTACAAATACTCGGTATAGGTGTTCCTTGACAAGGAAAGGCAACACAACATTAAACATATACTGTATATATTTCCAAGGCAAAGGCGGTGGAACGTACCTTGTTGAGTTTCCCAAGAGATGATATAAGATCCGCCCATTCGCTGGAAGACTCAAAGTTGCGCAGGGCTTTCTCAATGACCGAAGAGTAATTTCTGTACCTGTAGTCTCCCAGCAGCTCCTGTTCTTCCACATCCATCTTTCATGCATGCCCGGGCCCCTGCAGACAAGAGGAGATCCCTGAGTGTCTGATGCATGATGACAGTGGATTCCAATAGAAGATGCAAAATGTAACAGGCAGTGGGGAAAGTGCCCTAACAGACTGTTTGGCCCCCAAATATATACACACACACACATGCCAGCAGATCCCTTAAGTTATCCTTACACTAATCCTGTCATCTGAAAAAAAAATTTTTCAAAATGAATCCGTTAATAGTGCTGCTCCAGCAGAATTCTGCACTGAAATCCATTTCTCAAAAGAGCAAACAGATTTTTTTATATTCAATTTTGAAATCTGACATGGGGCTAGACATATTGTCAGTTTCCCAGCTGCCCCCAGTCATGTGACTTGTGCTCTGATAAACTTCAGTCACTCTTTACTGCTGTACTGCAAGTTAGAGTGATATCACCCCCTCCCTTTCCCCCCCCCCCCCCAGCAGCCAAACAAAAGAACAATGGGAAGGTCACCAGATAGCAGCTCCCTAACACAAGATAACAGCTGCCTGGTAGATCTAAGAACAGCACTCAATAGTAAAAACCCATGTCCCACTGAGACACAGGAAAACAGCAGCCTGCCAGAAAGCTTTTCTCTCCTAAAGTGCAGGCACAAGTCACATGACCAGGGGCAGCTGAAAAATTTACAAAAGGTCTAGCCCCATGTCAGATTTCAAAATTGAATATAAAAAAATCTGTTTGCTCTTTTGAGAAATGGATTTCAGTGCAGAATTTTGCAGGAACAGCACTACTAACTGATTCATTTTGAATTTTTTTTTTTCCCATGACAGTATCCCTTATATTAAAAATCCATAGAGCAAACATCATTAATATAATTAATAATCTGAGATAACATTTTATACAAATGCACTCATCGTATCATCTTCTCCCCTACCTCTTTCTGTTGGAGTTCCTCAAGGCTCTGTCCTGGGACCATTACTATTCTCCCTGTATACTTCCTCCCTTGGCAAATTAATAAATTCGTACGGTTTCCACTACCACCTCTATGCTGACGATACTCAGATCTATCTCTCATCTCCTGATCTCAACCCAGAACTCCTAACTCGCGTCTCCTCCTGCCTGTCCGCTATCTCTACCTGGATGTCGCAACGCTACCTTAAATTAAACCTCTCCAAAACTGAAATGGTTCTCTTTCCTCCAAATAACACCAGTAGCATCCCCGAAGTATCCATTATAGTTAACAATTCCACTATCACCCCCTCTCCCCAGGCCCGGTGCCTTGGGGTTATCCTAGATTCTGCCCTGTCATTCACTCCTCATATCCAGTCACTTATCAAATCATGTCGCTTCCACCTAAGGAACATATCCAAAATACGATCATTTATCACCCAAGACGCTGCCAAAATTCTTATTCACTCTCTCATCATATCGCGTCTAGACTACTGTAACTCGCTTTTAATTGGCCTCCCCCTCCAGAGACTGTCACCTCTCCAGTCCATAATGAACACTGCTGCGAGGCTCATACACCTCAGCAACCGCTCCTCCTCTGCCTCGCCATTCTGTCAATCCCTGCACTGGCTTCCGTTACCTTTCAGAATCAAATTCAAATTAATGACACTGACTTTCAAAGCACTTCACAACTCTGCTCCACCCTACATCTCTGAACTCATCTCTATATACTCACCCACTCGCTTACTACGCTCCTCTACTGACCTCCTACTCAACTCTTCTCTCATTACCTCCTCACATGCTCGCATTCAAGACTTTGCAAGGGCTGCACCCCTCCTCTGGAACGCTCTCCCACGGTCTGTCCGACTTTCTCCCAACCTTTCTACTTTCAAAAAATCTCTGAAAACGCACTTCTTTCGAGAAGCCTACCCTCACTCTGCTTAACTACCAAACGCAACACCACATACAGTACCACATTTCTCACCCACTTACTTCGATCTTGCCCACTCCCACACCTTGTGTATTACTCCCTCCCCTTTAGACTGTATGCCTATGCATAGGGCCTTCCTCACCTTTTTGTACTTGTATTGATTGTGACGTTTGTTACTCCATATATTCTATATATGTAATTCATGTGATGTAGTTGTATAATCACATATACTTTACAGTGCTGCGCAATATGTTGGCGCTATATAAATACATGTTAATAATAAAATAATAATAATCTTAGTAACAATGATGCAGCACCCACTCATATGAATAGAAAGAAACATGCAGAATAAGATATGTCGAATGGCCTGTGCCAATGTGCTTTATGGAATATTATAGATAAAGACTCAATGCTTCCCCCCCTTTAAAAAAAAGTTTGTTTTTTTTTCCTATTCACTACAGTTTTGTGTAGGGCAGATTTATATTAATAGAAATAGAAATTTTTCTAAAAATGAATGTACAGGTATGGGATTTCTTATCCAGAATGCCTGGGACTTTGCAGATAATGGATTTTTCCGCAATTTCGATCTTCATACTTTAGGGGGGTTATTTATCAAGGTCCGAATTTATCTCAATATCGGCTGCTACAAACTCCGATCTAACCCACTCGGGTTTTTTAACGCTTATTTATTATTACATTTTACCAAAAATTACCTTTGTGGGAAAAGCTCCAATTTTTTCGTGAATTTTCCCCGAAAACTCCGAATTTTTTGCCATTTTCACCTGAAAGCTCCAAAAACATTGTGAAACATCGCAAAACCCCCTATTCCAAATGACTTTTATACCACCTCGACAGGTTTGAGAAGCTGTTTTTTTATATTTGGGCTTTTTAGTCCTTGGGGTTTAATAAATTCTGAAAAATTTGTGATTTTTTTTAAAAGCCTATTATAACACAAAAATCACGAATTTTTTAGATTTCGGGTATTCGGAGCTTAGTAAATAACCCCCTAGGTCTACTAAAAAATCAGATAGACATGAAATAGACCCAATAAGCTGATTCTGCTTATAATAAGGATTAATTATATCTTAGTTTGGATCAAATACACGTTACTGTTTTATTATTATAGGGAAAAAGGTAATATTTTTTAATATCATTTATTTGGATAAAATGGAGTCTAAAGAAGACAGCATTTCTGTAATTTTGGAGGTTTCCAGATAATGGGTTTCCGGGTAACGGATCCCATACCTGCATTTTAAAATGTGGTGGCAAACTGCCGTAGCCCCCACAGACCTGAATATAAAGTAACCTGGATATGGGTTAAAAGACTACTATGACACAAACACTTGTCAGATAATTTACATTCAAGTCTATGGAGACCTGTTCTGGAGCTTTGGTGTGACATTTCAAGAATGTTGAAAACCCTAGTGCTTTAAGTGACTGAAGTAGACCAATGACCGGCACCCAGTCTGACATCATTCATATCACCCACCAAAGGGGAGGGCTTGGAACTATTACATCATCAAAGAGAAGGGTCTTTGCTTGACCCACCAGAACCTGATACTCGCTGTCTTCACTGAATCTGTCCATTCCACAGGTAAACCCCAGTCTGAATGAATTTAAGCTTTCTGCTTGCTTTGTATCATAGAACCTCCTGGCCGCAGGGACCCCCTCCTAAGTAACATTTTGCAGTGATAAACAGGACCAGTCTCTTTAGCCAAGAACCACTTTAGTTTTACCTTATAAATATGACCCAGAGGATGTTAGGGCTGATAGAAAGTATCAGGAGAGCACAGTCAAGGGGTGACCTCCAGCTGCTATTGAACTGCACCTCTGAACCAATCGTTAAAGGGGTGATTCAACTTTAAGGTATTACTATGATATAGATTGACTAATTCTAAGCAACTTTTCACCTGGCCTTCATTTTTTCTTTTTTATAGTTTTTAAATTATTTGTCTTCTTCTTCTGATTTCTTTCCACCTTTCAAATGGGGGTCACTGACCCCATCTAATAAACAAATGCTCTGTAAGGCTACAAAGGTATTTTATTGCTACTTGTAAGGCTACAAATGTATTTTCTTGCTACTTTTTTTCATGTCTCTCCTATTCATATTCCAGTCTCATATTGAAATCAATGTATGGTTGCTAGGGTAATTTGGACCCTAGCAACCAGATTACTGAAATTACAAACTGGAGAGCTGCTGAATAAAAACAAGCTACCGGTAAATAACTCACAAATGATAACAACATGAAAACCAATTGCAAATTGTCTCAGAATATCCCTCTCTGCATCATAGTAAAAGTTAAATCAAGTGAACAACCCCTTTCAATCCAATTCAGTCGCAGGGCTGAGGACACAGTACCATGTGCTGTTAGGCCCCAGATGGGGATATATAGATGCTCAGACTTTGGGCTACACCACCTAATCTGTTTAAGAGGACAACTCAATACAAACTGAGACTAAAAGGCTAGTAAACCCCAAATAATGGCCTATTGGCAAATTTTGTACATGTATGGAACACGGTATCCAAAACCCCATTATCCAGAAAGCTCAGAATTACGGAAAGCCTGTCTCCCATAGACTCCATTTTTTCCACATAATCCAAATTTTTTAAAATAATTTCCTTTTTATCGGTAATAATAAAACAGTGCCTTGTACTTGATCCAAGCTAAGATATAATTAATACTTATTGGAAGGAAAATTAGCCTATTGGGTTTATTTAATGTTTACATGATTTTCTAGTAAACTTTTACAGTACGAACATCAAAATTACAGAAAAATCCATTATCCGAAAAGCGACAGGTCTTTGCACATTATGCCCCACAGCAGTGCCGGCAGTATAGGGGAGCAGAGCCATCCGTATAGGAGAGCAAAAACGACAGTATAGGGGAGCAAAGACGGCAGTATAGGGGAGCAGAGCCGGCAGTATAAGGGAGCAGAGCCGGCAGTATAAGGGAGCAGAGCCGGCAGTATAGGGGAGCAGAGACGGCAGTATAGGAGAGCAGAGACAACAGTATAGGGGAGCAGAGACAACAGTATAGGGGAGCAGAGACAACAGTATAGGGGAGCAGAGACAACAGTATAAGGGAGCAGAGACGGCATTATAGGGGAGCAGAGCCGGCAGTATAGGGGAGCAGAGCCGGCAGTATAGGGGAGCAGAGCCGGCAGTATAGGGGAGCAGAGCTGGCAGTATAGGGGAGCAGAGCCGGCAGTATAGGGGAGCAGAGGCGGCAGTATAGGAGAGCAAAAACGACAGTATAGGGGAGCAAAGATGGCAGTATAGGGGAGCAGAGCCGGCAGTATAGGAGAGCAAAAACGACAGTATAGGGGAGCAAAGATGGCAGTATAGGGGAGCAGAGCCGGCAGTATAGGGGAGCAGAGCCGGCAGCATAGGGGAGCAGAGCCGGCATTCCCTCTGTCCCCTTCCCTCTATCTTGTAGAAAATATTCCCTTTCAGCCAATGGTTCAAATGAAGGAGATCGAACAAAGGCAGGAGGAATATCAAATATTTACACACATCTTCTCAAAACTGCAGACCAACTGCAGATGACAGTTCAGCTGCCCATACATACATACATACATACATACATACATACAATGAACTAGTCAGCAGCTTATTGGCCTATGCACATGGGCCAAAATCATAGCTTGTGCTTGGTATCTGGGATCAGTCGGACAATGCCAGTAGAGCAGGGGGAGAGATGGGGGTTTAAGCAAGAAGGGGCATTCTGGGATAAATCACATAGTATTGCCTTTGGTGATTATTAAAAAGAGAGGCCACAATCTGCACCAACTTCTATTCAGGGTACGCACCATATGCCACCCCAGAGCACTGGGTACAAGTGTGCACAGTCATGAAGAAGCTCACTGTGTGTGTCCAAAACACAGGGAGAAAGTTCATACAGGTGGAACACCAGAAGGTTCATTGGGCAGATTGAGGTTCTACAGGCTCCATTAGGTAAAAGTTTCCTAAATAGTGCCAGGAAGGGTAAAAACTGCCATTTAATCAGCCCTAGCTGCCTCATCTAGTAAAGCTAGATCAGTTATTGGATACTTGGCATACATGCCCAGATTTGGTCTGGTAGTCTAGCCAATGTTGACCATACTACCCCACCAGCAAGGCATGTAAGTCACCTTAGGGGCAAATGATTCTCTGTTTCAAGGAAGACAGCTTGATTTATAGTTTGAAAGTCACCTAACAGCTCCAGTAAGTCAGGGAATAGAAGTGATTCCCCGTGCTGATGGATATCGCTATTGTATAATGAGTAAATACGGGCATGGATCCGGCACTCGTCAGTAAATACACACACATGTGACTGAGCCATAGGATTCTTTGTATTTCTAACTGCTACATTTTGCCTATGATACAGCAGCCTCTCCTCCTCAGCATTCATTTGAATATCTTGCCCTTGCAGGACCCACATCTATGCAAGTTTTATCATTAGGCAGACTGTGCTCCCGGGGGCCTACTCAACTGGCCATACATGCAGCCACCATCAGCTAGTATGGCTAATACCGGCCCTATATTCCAATAATGCAGATGAGGCCCATTTATAACAGTAGACAGTGCCCTAAATGCCCCCCCCCCCCCCAGAGGTCTCCATGCAACAGAAAACATTCTTTCAGCAAATTTACTAGGCAGCAATGTGCTTCTCAAGAAGTTCTGCAGCAGCTCCTTCAGATTCACAAGCTGAAGCAATAACAGATACAAAACAATGTTCCCCTACAGTGTGCCTGGGAATAAATAGTTTGGGAAGTGTAAAGGGGTACCAGCAGGAAAATATTGGTGTATATATGGGATTGATAGATAAAAAAAGAGAGATAGATGATATATAGCTAGATGATGGGTAGACTGACAGACAAACACAGAGGGTGATGGAGACAGAGAGTGTGAGAGAGAAAGAAAGAAAGAAAGAAAGAAAGAAAGAAAGAAAGAAAGAAAGAAAGAAAGAAAGAAAGAAAGAAAGAAAGAAAGAAAGAAAGAAAGAAAGAAAGAAAGAAAGAAAGAAAGAAAGGTATAGATGATATACAGTATATAGTTAGATGATAGATGATGGATAGACAGACAGATAGATATATAGATAGATAAAGAGAGTGAGATAGACAGATAGAGATGGATGATGATAGATAGATAGATAGATAGATAGATAGATAGATAGATAGATAGATAGATAGATAGATAGATAGATAGATAGATAGATAGATAGAGATTGACATATAGTGACAGAGAGAGACAGACAGACAGACGCGTGTTCCAAAAAAGATAAAAAAAGATAAAATCTGACCCTTCACATAGAGCAGGCATGTCCAAACTACGGCCAGCATATCAATTGCGGCCATTCTCAATTTTAGACTGGGCCGCAGCCTGAGCAGAGATGAGCAGAGCTTCTTGTCGTGCCGGCTGCACGTCCTGCATCCACTTTCAAATTGTGGTCAATGTTCTTCTACTGAAAGATTTTCAGCAAGATGGTATCAGATTTGTGACAAACTGTGGCCAGCCATCCTGCTCCCACCATGTCCAAGTGTCAGACTGGGACACCAGAGGCCCACCCAAAAACCTTACACCAGGGGCCCACTCTCAGTACTAATATTCTTCATCTTCTCAATCAACCTCTATTCTTCTAGTCTGTTTTCTTTATACTATAATCAATTATTCCATCTATTTAGCCTCTTTATTCTCATAGAAATAGGTAATGGCCATGAAATAGGCCAAATGTTTAGCAGCATGAGGGCCACTGACACCTGGGCCCACCGGTAGTTTTCCAGGTATCATGGTGGGTCAGTCCGACACTGCTTATTGCTCCCGCCATCACATATCTCCTTGCCTCAAAGAATGTCACGCTGAATGTTGGCCCCCACACATTTTCACCTCACCAAATCTGGCCCTCCTTACAAAAAGTTTGGACACCCCTGACATAGATCAACTTTAGGCTAAGGCCACACTAGGCGATAGCGCCGCGATTTGACTCGCGGCGACTTTTCGCCACGACTTTTAAGCCACAATCGCTGGGGAAACTTTTGCGCTGGCGTCTATGGGGAATCGCGAAAAATCGCCAGAGTAAAAACACACGCGGCGATCTTTTTTCTACTGTCGCTCGAAATTGCCTCGCTAGGCGATTTCGAGCGACAATAGAAAAAAGATCGCCGCGTGTGTTTCCCCAGCGATTGTGGCTTAAAAGTCGTGGCGAAAAGTCGCCGCGAGTCAAATCGCGGCGCTATCGCCTAGTGTGGCCTTAGCCTTACACAGATTCAATTCTAATCTTCTCCCAAAAGTTGCTTGAGGGGCACAGATTGGACATGGCCATCTAGGCGCAAGGTGTAGTCTACATATTCCTGGCACACAGACGCAAGACCACTTTAAATGAAAACTATACGCCTGAAATCAGGGGGGGGTAGTTTTCCTTTCAGGACTGACATTTCATCCTTTTATGCAGGACTAGTATTTCCATGCCTGCTGCAGCCTGCAATGACTTCTATACAACCTAATTGATGATCAACCACATAGTACAGTAGCGCTAGTTAATCAAGGGGTTCCAGCATGCAATCACAATGCCAGGCGTGTGTTTTACTTGCCATCTGGACTCCTGTACTGGGTGCACATTTGGGTCCAAAGCACAACTAATAAGATAAATGTATATTCTCATGACCCCTGAATAGATATCCCAGAATGAAAGGTTTCAGGTCATCCTGCAGCTGGAAGTTGTAGTTGAACAATATCTCTATATAAAACACTATTCCCAAGCTCTGCTTTTGGTAAGCAGCGTCATTCCCACACTGACAAACAGCTATGAACGAAGCAAGACCATCATTTCCAAACCAACCACACCCCTCCCAAAAGGGGTTACTTACCCTTTACTAACACCACAGCAGCCACAGATTGTGCAGCATCATTCCCACCAGACACACCGCCCCGCAGAGCTAACAATCTGCAACTCCCTGTATTCTTCAACATATAATGCAAAGTAACAGAATGCTGGGAGTTGTAGCGGACACAGGGTTAATACGCAGAGATACCGGTGAATAAACCCCTATGTCTATATTGAATGTCCTACACTATTAAAGGGATGATTTTGGCCAACCAGCCTGTTAGCCTGTTAGTCGCAGTAAGTCGCAATTTGTGTGCTACTCACCTGCTCAGCCCCTGTCTCTTGCAGCAACAGCCTCCTACCCGCACTGACACATCCCCACTGCCCCAGCGCTCTCACTACACCAGCTTGTCAGCAAGAGGCCGGCACCTACCACTTGCAGAGTAGGGGGTCATTCCTGCTATAATGCCGGGCAAGGACAACTGGTTCTTACATTACTTCTTCCTGATACCTTTCTATAGATTTACTACATGACAGAGATCTGTATTGATAGACATTAAAAACGACCTGTGTCCGCATAGCTCTTGAGAATGAATGACAATGTTACCCCCCCCATTAGGAATATGGTATATTCCCGGCAAGCTGCCTTGTTGGGTTTGTTCTGCTGCTGGTGATGTCACATACCAACATTTCTCTCTCCTGAAAGCCCATTGGCTGCCTGACTTTTATATACATTCTTATTATAAATCAGGAAATGTCTCATTATTATTATTGTTGTTATTATTAGTATTATTATTATTAATAATAATAATAATAATAACAATGAAAATCTTTACCATTATTATTATTATTATTATTATTATAAATCAGAAAATGTGTCTCATTATTATTATTATTATTATTATTATTATTAATAATAATAATAATAATAATAATAATGAAAATCTGTACCCTTATTATTATTATAAAGCAGGAGATGTATCTCATTGTTATTATTATTATTATTATTATTATTATTATTAACAAAAATAATAATATTCATCATCATCTGTACCATTGTTATTATAAAGCAGGCAATAAGTCTGGATCTTTATTAAAGGTGGAAATTTGCTTAGAATTATATTTTGTTTCATTATACAGAATTGTTGCCTTGGGCTTACATTCTTTTTTATATCCAGTAGGATTGTTTTGCCCCAGTACCCATCATGTGCCAGTTATCCTCACATACAGAGAAATAGCAAATCAGTAGCATAGGGAGAATAAGAAACAATAGGAACGGTGGTGCCATATTTCAGAGCATTCTGGATAATGTTTTCAAATAATAGATCCCATACCTGTACCATACCTGGGCAGCTGTCAGACTTTTAGACTAGCAGACAAAAATGATAGGTTTACTTCCCCTTTATGAAGGAGAAGAAGCCAAACTGCACTTATGTATGTAGGGAGTACAGAGCTTTATATTCACCTGTGATGCCAAGTGCTGAGCATGGCAGAGAGATGTGATTGGCTGGTGCTGGGCAAGGAGAGAACAATAGGAGGTCTGTATCTCATTTGGCTGCCACGGCAATGGGCTGAGTTAACTGAGTTAAAGGGCATCAGGTTGGCGAGGGACAAGGCAATTAAAGTCAGATCAGATCACATGACTAAAGGGAAAGCTAAATGTATTCACATACTGTATCTCACTCCGAGCAAAGTATAGTGTTTTATTGCTGTGCTGCCCCTAGTGGTGGTGGCTGGTAGGACCCTGGACTAAATACCCTTTGGCTGCCAGAGAATGGTTAAAGTCGTTGCCCAGAAACAGCTGGGGGGCAGCAGCTTAGACAGTTTCACAGAGTGTCTCCTTTCTCTGCACACTTTACTATACACACACTACACTCTAAACCTGTTTGTTTTGATGGGCAAAATTGCATATTTTCTCATATATTGGGAAAAGAACACATTTATGATAACAATGTGAATAAATGATAATAATAACATTTATATATAACACATCAATGACAACCCCTGATGCTCCTTCACCTCTCCATCACTTGCTGCTTGGGTATGGCTGAAGCACAATACTTTGCTGTACCCTAGTGGTTGTTTCTTGGTATAGCAAGACCTACAGTACTTGCTCCAGTAACAATACAATTCCCTGTGAGGCCCAGTAAAACATAATTGGAATTTCGCCATGCCCTTATGTTGGTTTCCCATACTTATACAAATTATCAGCAACATTTAACATAACTTTTAATGTGACATTAATGGAGAAGTTGGAGAACTAAAACTTAACTAAAGAAGTAGCTAGAGATGTTGTACATTATGTTTTGTGCTTCTGTACCAGCCCAAGGCAACCACAGCCCTTTACCAGTAAAGATCTGTCTCCAAAGATGCCCCAGTAGCTCCCCATCTTCTTTTCTGCTGATTCACTGCACATGCTCTGTGCTGCTGTCACTTACTGAGCTTAGGGACCCACGCACAATATACAGTACACATAGAATAGAAAGTCACAATATAAGGCTGCTTAGTAATTAATACAGATAATTACTACATGGCAGTACAGAAACCAGTGCAACTAGCATGAGAATTTAATAATCAGCCCTGTAGCATCAGCTGTAGCATCAGCTTATATTACAGACCAACCTCATTTTCTGCTTGATAATTTTCTACGACCCCTAAGCTTAGCTTCTCAACAGCTGTTTAGAGCCCACTGAGCAGAGACGTAACTAGAGGGGGATGGGCCCTGGCGCGGGACATGCAGCCAGGCCCCGCCCCCCTCCGTACGGCCGGAAACGACACAGAACAGAGTGGCGCGCGAGCTGCCGGGGGGCCCTGAGGGGGTGCGGTCCCTGGCCCAATCGCACCCCCTGCTTCCCCGGTAGTCACGCCACTGACTGAGCATGTGAGTGTCACAGACACTTTCCAAGATGGTGACCCCCTGTGACAAGTTTCAAGTCCTGGATCATTGCTGCTATTGACAAGCTGAAGCTTCAGGCTGGTGCAATAAGTACAGTATATAAAATATGGCATTTTTCGCCATATTCATTTTTAGGGTTTAGTTCTCCTTTAACTAATAGTTTAAGGATCCCGAGGAAGGTGAAAATAATCCAAAGCCATCTCTGATTTGCCTCAGAGGGGGAAAAAGTTCCATCCATACTCCAAGAGAGCAATTGGATCAGTCCCTGGATCAACTTTGTGTTAAGAGCTAATTCCATTATCTTTGTATTACTTCACTCTCTAAAAAGAAATCCAAGCCTTCCTGAAAGCTATCTAATGTATCTGCCAGTACAACCACTTCAGGGAACATCCCAACTGGATGGAACCGGATTCCTTCTAAACTCAGTGGATGCCCTTGTGTCCTCTGCAGGATCTACTGAGAGTACATTATATGGCCCCCTTATTTATTTCTATGTAACAATCATATTATCCACTTCTCCATTATAAACATTGCCAACTGACTGGCCTTTATCAGCTTAGCCGCACTTCTCTGTACCTTCTCTACAGTGGACCACAAAAATATATCTGTAAAATCTGGGAAACCTTAAAATCCGGGAAGGAAAGAAGATCACTTACCTGCACCAAACTGCAAAGAAACACAGTCATATCCAGGAAATACAATATCTAGGTACATAAAAGTGGGGTTCCACTGTATTTGTAAACACTATACCTTCTAACACTCTATCCAACAGAACCCTTTAACAGACTTCCTGCTGAGTTAGTTAGTTAGTTAGTTAGTTACTTAGAACTAAACCCGCTCCTAAAGAGAGTCCCCATCTAATAGCCCCCATTTGCCCTTCTCCCCACATAGTCCACTATTTAGAAAAGTTTTGCAGCGGAGCTCATGGGCGCCATCTTCGTATTCACTAAAGGATCGCCGACACTACATTTTATTGCAGATGCGCAACTGGAGCTGTTTGGTGTCTGTTTGGTATACACACCTACTTTGCACGTGTGTAGCAACGCTCCATAAATAGGCGAAGTTAAGAAGAGGATCTGAAGATGGCGCCAGTGAGCTCTGCTGCTCTACTCTGCATGGAAAGGTCTGTGCATGGAGGGGGGTCAATGGGAGCTACTGGATAGGGACAGTGTCGGACTAGGACACCAGGGGCCCACCAAAAAACCTTAGTCCAGGGGCCTACTCTCAGTACTATTATTCTTCCACTTCTCACTTAGCCTCCATTCTCCTAGTTTCTTTTCTTTACATAATATAATCTATTATTCCATCTATTTAGCCTCTTTGTTCTTATAGAAATTGGGAATGGCCATGAAATAGGCCAAATGTTTAGCAGCACGGGGGCCCACTGACACCTGGGCCCAACAGGAGTTTTCCTGGTATCCCAGGGGACCAGTCCGACACTGGATGGGGATGGGGTTTAGTTCTCCTTTAAGTGTAGAGAAAGGCAGGGCCTGCCTGGATACTGAGAATCTTGCGTTCGGCCCACTGTGGGACAATTCCCATCACCGCAGAATCAAGTCACACAAATACTGTATGTTATGTTGTGGTCATCTGAAAGGGAAGTTTGCGAAAGAAAGTCTTGTGATGTTGCTCTGCTTAGAATATAAAGTTAATGAGCAGAGATGCGTCACCCAACATCACACGACTTTCCTTTTTTTCCGCCAGAATGTACTATTGTCTAATTTAAGGAAGGGAGGTTGCTTGTTTTTTCTGCCATAGAAAACTCGATATAGACAGTGTGCTTATTGAGATGGATTATGCCGGAGCGCTTAACATCGTGTTTATCAGTAGATCAGTAAACTATTGAATGAGACAACGCCGAGCAACCCCCTCACCAGAGTCCAATGAAGACAACCGCCATTTCCATTTATTAGGGATCAGACACTGTTTAATGAAATATTTATTTATAAACAACAGGACAAACAGCAATAAACATAAGGCTTGGCTCTCATGATGTGGCTATAAGGGATAACACATCACAGGGTATTGCTACATAATTACCAGGGAACAACTTTCTTCTCTATAACAAACTCCCCGTGAGGAGAATGTGCATTGTTGGGCAGTAGAGCTAAATACACAGGTGTCTCTGCACCTTCATCTGGGGATTTTGGGGCGTTGGGCCCAGCCATGTCAGTCCTCACCCATCCCGGGCAGCAGGCGTTGAGCAGAATTCCATCACTTTTCCTCTTCTCATTCAGCTCCCTGGCTTGGATCCGGGATAGAACCGTCACCCCAACTTTGGACACTCCATAAGCCGTGTTTGGCCACCCTTCCTTCTGATGGATTCCCTTCTTGGCATCTTCCACAAACTTCTCCATTAATGTAACCAGCTCCTCCTCTGTGATGTTGTCTCTGCGAAACACCTTCTTCAGTTCTGGGCTACAGCCTTGGAGAGCACTGCTGCTTAACACACTGGATACATTCACCACTCGGCCTGGGGGAACACCACAGTGTAATTTCTGATCAAACCAGGGCTCATACTGACCATCACCATTAAGCTAGCCATACATGCCCAGATAGTTTTGTTCATTTTGACTGTACTACACTGCTCAGTAATCTAGAGACATATGTGAAGCCCACTAACTTTATAATAAGGCTACAGAAAATTTGGGGTAAGCACCCTTCTATAGTTCCAGGGGTATCCAAATATGCACTCACCCCAAATCTCCCAGGCTGGGCCCCCTTATCTCATAACAAGGTTACTGATATATAGAAACATTGGGGTAACAGTCACCCTGCTATAGTTCCAGGGGTACCAGGGAAGCAAATGAGCACTAACCCCCACATCCTCCTAACTAATCATTGTGCAGGGCCACCTAGAAGGGCCAAGCCCACAATTTGGCTACCACTGCCTTGTAGAGAATATATATTATTCCGTGCCATGTACTCACCTTGGGGCTTGATTTGTGGCAGCAGTTCATTACATATATCCCTGGTGGCAAAGAAGTTAGTTTTCAGTGTCACATGAGCCTGGATACCAAATGGTGTTGGATCAGCACCTAATAATGATAAAAACAATTCTTAGGTATATTCAGAACTATAGGCCTATGTGTAGGTCAATAATCTATCCATCCCAGTTTCTACTATGCCTAGAGGCTGATCCCAGCACTGCTGCACTAGCACCAACTCCTGTCTGGAACTCTTTTCACTCTTTTGCCAACTGTGTTGGATTCTCATGGGCTCTGATCTAAATGTTGAAGCACAGCTGCCCCTTTAGAGCGAAGCACCGGAAATAAATCAGCCCAGCTGCAACACTGCTTTCATTCATTTTGTCTATAACATGCTAATACATACTAGCAATGCTATAATATTAGTAGATACTGGGAACTTTTTTCCAGCGGACCTGGGAGTCAGATCACAGTCAGGTACTGTATCTGTATGGGTGTTATTTGTTATGGATACAATGTTCTACATACAAAGTGTCACTGCTGGGGTTGCACTTACCTTTAAATGCAATGCCAGCGTTATTAATGAGCACATCGATCCCCCCGTACTTCTCCTTTAAGAAACTCCCCAGGGTCCTAATGCTCTGCAGGTCATTGATATCCAGCTGGTGGAAGAGAGGGGACAGCCCTTCCTTCTCCTTCAGGGCCTTGACAGCTTCTTCTCCCAACTTGGTGTTTCTGGCTGTCAGGTACACGTCCCCCTTGAAGTGTTTGCAGAGAGCTCTCACTATGGCCAGTCCGATCCCTTTATTGCCCCCTGTTACTACTGCCACCTTTACACTGGCCATTCTGCCAACACAGTCTGTAAGAACAGCAGCTACTGCCTGCACCTCTCTCCCACAGCAGCACCCGGTTATATTGTCACTTACTCCCCTCCCTCTGTAACCAGACCCAGCGTAATGACGTCTCCCCGCCTCCAGTGTCTACCACCCCCATAGTATCAGGCTTCGTGCCAAACAGCGCCACCTGCTGCATTAAAGGGGTGGATCACCTTTATGTTGAATTTTACTATGTTATAGAATGGCTAATTCTAAGCAACTTTTCAATTTTTTCTTTATAGTTTTTGAATTACTTGCCTTCTTCTTCTTCTGACTCTTTCCAGATTTCAAGGGAGGGTCACTGACCCCATCTAAAAAAACAAAGATTTTGAAAAGGCTACAAATGTATTGTTATTGCTACTTTTTATTACCCAACTCAGTCCAATGTCCTCTTCTACTTTATGACGTCTCCCAGTCTGACACCATTCATATCACCCACCAAAGGGGAGGGCTTGGAACTATTACATCATCAAAGAGGAGGGTCTTTGCTTGACCCACCAGAACCTGATACTCGCTGTCTTGACTGAATCTGTCCATTCCACAGGTAAACCCCAGTCTGAATGAATTTAAGCTTTCTGCTTGCTTTGTATCATAGAACCTCCTGGCCGCAGGGACCCCCTCCTAAGTAACATTTTGCAGTGATAAACAGGACCAGTCTCTTAAGCCAAGAACCACTTTAGTTTTGCCTTATAAATATGACCCAGAGGATGTTAGGGCTGATAGAAAGTATCAGGAGAGCACAGTCCAGCTGCTATTGAACTGCACCTCTGAACCAATCGTTAAAGGGGTGATTGAACTTTAAGGTATCTTTTAGTATGATATAGATTGACTAATTCTAAGCAACTTTTCATCTGGACTTCATTTTTTGTTTATAGTTTTTGAATTATTTGCTTCTTCTGACCCTTTCCAGCTTTCAAGGGAGGGTCACTGACCTAATCTAAAAAAAGAAAGATTTATGAAAAAGCTACAAATGTATTGTTATTGCTACTTAATTATCTTTCTGATCAGCCCTCTCATATTCCTATTGCAGTCTCTTATTCAAATCAGTGCATGGTTGCTAGGGTAATTTGGAACCTAGCAACCATATTGCTGAAACTGCAAACTGGAGACCTGCAAATTGTCTCGGAATATAACTCTGTACATCATACTAAAAGTAAATTTGAAGATGAGCAGCGTCTTTAAGGCAGGATATTTCTGTATGGTCCAGCTGAAGTTTTCCTGTAGTGTCAGTTGCTCATTTCCAAATTAGATCAGTGGTTAAGTTATTCTGTCAGCTTCAGTCTTATCCCTTAGGTCCCCAGATGATGTTATACTACTATAGGCTGCCATTTAGCAGGGGCAAGTGAGGGGCAACAATCATAGATAAAAGCATGCTGGGATTTGTAGTCCTGCAAGAGCTGGGGAACATCAGCCTATATATATCAGATCACCTCCATCTCTGATGTTTAAAGGGGATGTAAACCCCAAAATGAAGTTTTGGGTAATGAAAGAAACTCTCTGCCTCCACTGGCTGAGACTCTGCATTGGTATTTACCAAGTAGAATAGGTCTGGGCTTGATTTGTGCCAGCTGGAAGCTGATTGGCAGATGGAGGCAATTATTTGGCAAATCATTCTTATAACCTAAGATGATCTGTGCTGCCTGTGTTCTCATGTCAGCATGACTCTGCCTTTTCTAATGCTGATCCACCAGGGCCTCATATCTGAGAGACAGACCCACAGCAAAAATAGGAATAAACTAAACCATATGTGCTGCTGTTCCCTCCTCTTCTCAACTAAGCAACTATTGGGCAAAACCAGCTTACTAAACCTGTCCCATATATACTTAGATATGGAGAACACCTCATAAAGACTGATAAGGAAACTAACCCTTACCCATGAACAAAGGGAAGAGGAACATATCCCCAGTCTAAAACATCTGTACTGATACCATAAACCCATTACATCATAGGGATTCCCCTGTACTAAGCACAATTCAGCAGGAACAGCCCCCTAAGTTTGCTCATAGTCTGTACAGTGAGATACCATCAAGCTCTACCTATATGGGTATTGCTTTGTACTAAGCACAATTCTGCAGGAAAATCAGAAGACATAAAGTCTTTCTCACTACCTTCCTGTTGTGTTTGCTTTCTGTGCATATGCCAGTCAGTGGATTTGTAAAGAGCGTTGTAGATAATTCTGTGTTGCATGTGTTCTTGAGGCTGTCATCATGACTCAGGGGTTTCCTTCTGTTGCTCTACAATGCAATTAGTTCCTTATGAACAGAAGTACTACTATAGTTTATATAAGCTGCTGTGTAGCCATGGGGGCAGCCATTCAAGTACAGAATACACAGTAAATAACAGATAAGCACTACTATAGTTTATATAAACAAGCTGTTGTGTAGCCATGGGGGCGGCCATTCAAGTACAGAATACACAGTAGTTAACAGATAAGTACTACTATAGTTTATATAAACAATCCATGGGGGCAGCCATTCAAGCACAGGATACACAGTAGATGACAGAAGTACTACTATAGTTTATATAAACAAGCTGCTGTGTAGCCATGGGGGCAGCCATTCAAGCACAAGATACACAGTAGATGACAGAAGTACTACTATAGTTTATATAAACAAGCTGCTGTGTAGACATGGGGGCAGCCATTCAAGCACAGGATACACAGTAGATAACAGATAAGTACTACTATAGTTTATATAAACAAGCTGTTGTGTAGCCATGGGGGCAGCCATTCAAGCACAGGATACACAGTAGATAACAGATAAGTACTACTATAGTTTATATAAACAAGCTGCTGTGTAGCCATGGGGGCAGCCATTCAAGTACAGGATACACAGTAGATAACAGATAAGTACTACTATAGTTTATATAAACAAGCTGCTGTGTAGCCATGGGGGCAGCCATTCAAGCACAGGATACACAGTAGATAGATTAGTTCTACTACAGTTTATATTTAATGTGTGCCCTGGGTACCCCTGGAACTATGGCTGGATGACTGGGACCTATCTAAGGGATTTAAGGTGAGTGCTTGGGAAACCTGAACTAGAGTCACATATTTTCTAGATAATCCAACAAAGATTTAAAAACAGGCTCCCCAGCGGTTATGATCTCCCCAAAAGTTTAAGGTTAACGCCCTTGTTTCAGTTGATTACGAGTCACACACTATTTAGACAATTATGTTTTATTTCCAATTGAACTGAAATAACACTTGTGGTGGATGGAATGACATAAGGTCTCGGGTGCTTATGGCAGAATCTTGTAAAGAGGACACACAGGTGAGAACTGAGTGGCCGGGGGGGGGGGAGCAGGGGCTTTATCAATTTACCAGGGAACAACTTTCTTCTCACTCACCAACTCTCCGTGAGGAGAATGTGCATTGTTTGGCAGGAGAGCTAAATACACAGGTGTCTCTGCACCTTCATCTGGGGACTTTGTAGCGTTGGGTCCAGCCATGTCAGTCCTCACCCATCCCGGGCAGCAGGCGTTGAGCAGAATTCCATCACTTTTCCTCTTCTCATTCAGCTCCCTGGCTTGGATCCGGGATAGAACCGTTACCCCAACTTTGGACACTCCATAAGCCGTGTTTGGCCACCCTTCCTTCTGATGGATTCCCTTCTTGGCATCTTCCACAAACTTCTCCATGAATGTCACCAGCTCCTCCTCTGTGATGTTGTCTCTGCGAAACACCTTCTGCAGTTCTGGGCTACAACGACCCAGGGCCCCGTAACTCGCCATACTGGACACATTAACCACCCGACCTGAAGGAAACAGAATGGAATAAACCAAATCTGTATCTAGGAGGCACCTTTTGTGACGAGAATGGGCTACATAGAGTATTCATTGACTATCTCCAGACTTTGGAACTCACAACTTTCTAAACCCAGATATTCCGTGACCCATGATGATACAAGGTATATTTTATAATTACACAATACTCACATTTTGGTGAAATTTTTGACTATTCCAGATCCATAATTCCATGGTTCCCACAAGTTCTAGGATGACACTTGGTTCCAGGGGTTTAAATGTGTCAAGTCACTTTGAAGGACCTACTCTAGGTATCAGCTCTGGGTCTGTCCTGGAAACCTGTCCTGACGAATGCCAAGACTCCAATACCCACAATGCTTTGGGATTCTCCTTCTCTATCCAGGTCTGGGGGAGGTTTTACTTTTCCTTTATTTTTACTATGCAACTTTATATTATAACCACAGGCAGAACATTCCCTGACAAGTACCAACTGACTGACCGTATACTGAAAACAGCTGTGTTTTCCCTTTATATGTGAAAATAACGATAGGAAAGACACTTAGAGGGTCGAATTTCAAAGTAATGGGAGTTTGTTTTGAACTCCCATAACTTTGAAATTCGAATTAAAAACGACCAATCGAAATTTATCAAAATAACGAATTTTTTTGTTTTTCGAATCAGATTTGAAGTTTTTCCAAAAAAAAGTCACCAATTGACTCCAAAAAGGTTCTAGGAGGTTCACCATAGGCTAAAAAGAGACAGTACATGATGAATTTCAATATTCCAAAATTTTTCAAATTCGAGTCCCCTTAGGGTCCCAACTAATAACTCACCGTGGGACTTAATCAGCGGCAGGAACTCATTGCATATGTCTCTGGTGGCGAAGAAGTTGGTTTTCAAAGTTACCTCGGCCTGGGTGCCAAATGGGGTGGTGTCGGCGACTGGAGAGATAAAAGGAGACACAATGAGATCAGGATCTATTAAACTTGTCCATTGTTTCATAAGCAAAGCACTAGTCCCAGCCAGGGCCAACATTAGAATCACAGGGCCCCATAAAACAATTCCACTCCACACCACAGTTAAAAGAACACACAGAGATCAGAGCTAAAAAAGGTAACCCCCCCACACACACACAAGTTATAAAAAGCTATTGATGGTCAGGGACCCTTATAAGTTAAAAAAAAAAAAATTGGCGCCAGGGTCCCCCATAAAAGTTTTTTTTTTTTTTTTTTAAAAATTGCTAGTCAGAGCTCCCCTACAAGTTAAAAAAAAAAATTGGTGACCAGGGCCCCCCTATAAGTTAAAAAAAAAAAAACATTGGTGCCAGGGCCCCCAATAAAAGTTTTTTTGAAAAAAAAAATTGCTGGTCAGAGCTCCCCTACAAGTTAAAAAAAAATAATTGGTGACCAGGGCCCCCTTATAAATTAAAAAACTAAAAGAGAATATTTTTTAAAAAAAACATTAGTGCCAGAGCCACCCTTACAAGTTAAAAAAAAATTGGGAATCCAGAGAATATTTTTAAAAAAACATTGGTGACCAGGGAATTAAAAAAAATTAAAAAAACAAACATTGGTGTTCGGTAGAATTGAATTCGTGGCTTCAGGACTTCAACTTCACCTCCTTTATGTGACTTTGGGTTATTTATGCTTCAGGACTTTTCCATGACTTCAGGTCTTCGGAAGGGCGGCACAGCTTCAGTTGTACCCCCTGATAGCGGGCCTGGTCCCACCAGCTGTGTGCAGTTTAATAGGGACTGTCCATTAAAGTCACAGACTCGTGCAGTGGGCCGGACTAGGGAACTCGTACAGCAGCTTCCAGGCCCAAATATGTTGCAATATTAATAAACAATATATTGTGTACTGCAAGACTTTCCCATGAGCCCCCAGTGCACTTACCTTTAAATGCAATGCCAGCGTTATTAACGAGCACATCAATCCCCCCGTATTTCTCCTTTAAGAAACTCCCCAGGGTCCTAATGCTCTGCAGGTCATTGATATCCAGCTGGTGGAAGAGAGGGGACAGCCCTTCCTTCTCCTTCAGGGCCTTGACAGCTTCTTCTCCCAACTTGGTGTTTCTGGCTGTCAGGTACACGTCCCCCTTGAAGTGTTTGCAGAGAGCTCTCACTATGGCCAGTCCGATCCCTTTATTGCCCCCTGTTACTACTGCCACCTTCACACTGGCCATTCTGCTGCTAACAGCGATCTCAAGCGACAGAGAGCTGGAGACAACGGCTGCTTTACTCACTGACAGTATACTAACTGCACCCCCCACATACAACGGTAAAATCTACGCTGATGTTGATAATTAAACAGCGCCACCTGCTGCACATCAATGGAATTATCTCTATCAACGACCAGAGTCAACTAACAAGCGGCAAGGATCCGCCGCTGTCTAGCACACTTCCTGGTTGAAGTCAAGTGCAACGCTCAGCCAATAAAAAGCGAGGGGCGCGACTAAAGAACCCGGAAGTGGAAACAGCTTGATGCACGTGTTGTATTATGTAGGTCCCAGTGTTACTGGCCGCTTTGTCTGTGCTGAGCGATGTGATGCCTCATAGAGACCTCTTAACCCCCGGCTGCCTGATGTAGGAATGTGCTGCTCAGGTCTGGACTGAGGATCAAAATAGGCCCTTGTATTTCCAGCACACAGAGGCCTAATCAGCCCAATAAAAAGTGACAGTCGTTGGCACTTTATAGCAGCCCCTCTGGCATTTGCCAGAACTCACAGATTGTCATTGGGGGGTGCTGCTCATTGAAGCTCACACAATAGTCACTACAATGTACCCCATGCTCAAGCATACATCCCAACATTTTGGAAATAAAAAGAGGGACAAAAAGCATACCTCCCAACTGTCCCTTTTTCAGAGGGACAGTCCCTCTTTTGACAGCTCAACCCGCAGTCCCTCATTTGTACTGGAAAGTCCCTCTTTTCTCTGCACTGAACAGCCAGAAAAAGAAACAAAGTTTCTCACTTAATTGGCTTTTAGGAGAGAGCCCAGAACAGCTAACAGGTGCAAATAAGATACTTTGTAACAATTTTGAGACACAAAAACACAGTTTAGATAAGGAGAAATATTTTCAAACTTTCATAATCTGCCAGATTTTGTAAAACAAACATGGTAATTAGGGGGTGTTGCCACATAAAGGGGTGTGGTCAAACAATTTGCTGCGCTACATGCGGGAAAATTTTTTTGTCCCTCTTTTTATTCTGTGTTTTTTTTTCCAGTTATTACAGTTTTGCTAATGAAGGTGAATTGCCCTTTAAGCGGTGAGTCTAATCTTTCCTAAAGGACCAGTTATCTTATATTGTTACAATTACTTATTTCCTTATCGTGAAATTGTTACAAAAGTATCTGATAAGCAGCTGTGGCTGTTCTGGGCTCTCTGCCAAAAGCCAATTAAGTGAGAAACATTGTTTCTTTTTCTGGCTGTTCAGTGCAGAGAAACTCCATGTTGTAGCTCCCACCCTTCCCAACTATAGTCAGGTGATCCCACTGGTGTCTAATAAAAGGGCAGCCAAGTTTGGGAGTTTTACTTTGAAAGCAGCAAGTAAGTTGCAGGTAAAACTTAGTCCCTTTGTAAAATGTATAATGAAGCAATAGAATTCTTAATGAATCAGATAAAATTGAGCATAGGACTGGCCAGATATGGGATGACTTAGTTGTCCAGCTTAAATATATTGCAATATATGGACAAACAATCCCTGTTTTGTTTAAAGGGTAAGGCATTTTTCAGTAGCAGTATGCACAAAATGTCAATGTCAATGTCTTAAATATATTAATAATGGGTTGAGTGCAGAGGACTCTTGTGTGTGTGTGTGTGTGTGTGTGTGTGTGTGTGTGTGTGTGTGTGTGTGTATACGTCACAGTCATCCCATATCTGGCCAGTCCTATGCTCAACTTTCATCTGATTCATTAAGAATTCTATTGATTCATTATACATTTTATACAGAGACTAAGTTTTACCTGCAACTTACATGCTTTCAAGCTTAAAACTCCCAAACTTGGTTGTCCTTTTATTGGCCACCACTGGGATCACCTGTCTATATCTAAAAGGGTGGGAGCTACAACATGGAGCTGGTCACTGCTCCTGTATAAATTATAACAAACAAGGGGAAGTTGTGCTCACCACTAGTTTTTTTAAAAAAAATTAGGCGGGGGTGCAATGAGGTTGTGACCACAAAATACATATAGACAAATACAAGAGGTTTGCACTCAACCCATTAACAATATATTAAGGACATTGAAACATTTTATGCCTTAAGATACTAAAATGCCTTCCCCTTTGAACAAAACAGGGATTGTCCATATATTGCAATATATTTAAGCTGGTCACCTACGTCAAAATCACAGCACTGTAAAATATGTTGGCGCTATATAAATACATTTTAATAATAATAAAGTCATTCCTGGTCAGGCCAGTCCTACAACTTATTTAACTCAATGTTAATACAGTGTCAATCCCTGGATTTTACTTGTGTAGAAACAAAAGGCTGGTGCGACTGTAGGAACATGTCAGTATCAGTTTAATATTGCCATTAGGTGAAGTCATAGGGGAAGGGACAGTTTCTAGTGCAAGTGTAAATCTGTATAAGGTTTCCTTTTGGTCTTTTATTTTTTAGCCAGGGGAATTGATCCTTGCACTGCCTGAAACTTGTCTGATCACTACAGAGACTATTGTGCAGAGCTACCTTGGGAAATATATCAGACTGTGAGTGCCCCATGCACCCAGACATGCTGCCAAATGGTTATTATAGGGGGCATTTGGTTTGTATTTAGCATTTTTCTCTCTAGGGCCCAGTTTCCTACCCTTAGGTCCAAAGGTGGTGCTGTTCAGCTTATTAAAGTATTAATACAAGTGGTATGCTGGGAGCTGTAGTCCACCTATATTTGCGCACCAAAGCTTAAGAAATATCTTGGGCATGCTAAGCATGTTTGGACACTAATTTACCTTTAGGTTTTTAAAAGGATGCTTTTCACAAGAAAATCTTACTGGTCAGTATAGTGTCCCCTTAATGATGGCTGGTTTTTGGAAGGAGGGGCCAGCACTTTATCATTTAGGGTTCATCATGATTTCTATTCATGTACAGATGGAGCCCCCAACTCCCCACTGCTGAGAGAAAGCAGCTCCCAGTGGAAGCCTTACCTGTATATGATACCCAGCACCTACAGCTGCCCTATTTATTGGGATATGGACATAATCTGCTGCCTGAACCCATCCGGCAAAAAGCTCTGGGGCAAAAAACAGAGGGTCAAGAGCCACATAGGGAATCCTTGGCTTTCTTCAGCGCATTACAGCCCTTGTTTTGTGAAAGTGTAGCAGACATATACGTATAATGCCCTGTGCTGGGCCTGGTGCACTGTAAATACAAGGACCGTATAGATGAAGCACACATAGTCGGACAGGCTCTCGGCACAGCAGAACGTCTATGCCTTGGCGCCATACTTATACCGACTAACTAAACCATAACCCAACAGTGCAGGTGAATTCATTTTTTAAGTTGAAATACTAGGGCTACACTCGGCTCTAGCATTTTTGCTTAAAAGTTGATGAAGGCAAAAGCAGATTTAGGTTTGTTGCTCCTCTCTAGAGCCCTGATAAGATTCTCCATTTCTTCCATAAAGATGGAAGCCGCGTTCAGTAAAGTCAGACGGCGCTAGGATATCAGGACCAACAGCGGCTGCCAGAAACACGACCAGGCGTTTATATGTTATGGACCCCGCAATATCCAGTGGCTCCTGCTAGAGCAGGGATCCCCAACCTTTCTTCACTCGTGAGCCACATTCAAATGTAAAAAAGAGCTGGGGACCAACACTAGCATGAAAATAGTTCTAGGTAGTGCCAAATAAGGGTTGTGATTGGCTATTGGTAGCCCCTATGTGGACTGGCAGACTCTGTTTTGCAGCACACCTGTTCTTTATGCAACCGAAACTTGCCTCCAAGCCTGGAATTCAAAAATAATCTCCTGCTTTGAGGCCACTGGGAGCAACATCCAAGGGATCGGTGAGCAACATGTTGCTTGTGAGTCGCTGGTTGGGGAACACTGTGCTAGAGTATGAATTTGTAGTGGTCAATAATCTGCAACGGATCGTTTATGTGACCAAAGGTTCAGTAGCTATAAAACTTTCTAAACTGTCAAACCCTTGTACTGAGAGGAGTAGAGTGTAGTTTAATGTTGCTCTTCTTCAGTCTGTTATTAATATTACTACAGGTACTGTACCTGTTGTTATCCAGGAAACTCGGAACTTGGGGTTATCCAGATAACAGATCTTCCAGTAGTCTTCATACATTTCGCATGATAACATTTTTTGCCTCAAGTTGGAACAAATCCATTGGATCACCAGATCACCAGATCACCATATTAGCGGTTACTTTTCTTAGGAAATAGGCCAGAGTATTAGGCTTGTCAGAGAATTATTTCCCTCAGTAGCAATCTTACTTTGAAGTACAGTTATAAGACCTGTTATCCGGAATGCTCCGGAACTGGGGTTTTCAGTATAACTGATCTTTCCATATTTTGGTTGTCTACTAGAAAATTATATAAACATGAAATAAACCCAATAGGCTGATTTTGCTTCCAATTAGGATTAATTATACCTTAGGAATAAGGATCAAGTACAAGCTACTTTTTTATTATTACAGAGAAAAAGGAAATAATTTTTAAAACATTTGGATAAAACGGAGTCTATGGGAGACAGCCATTTTTTGTAATTTGGAACTTTCTGGATAACGGGTTTCCGGATAATGGATCCCATACCTGGCTGTATTACATTAATTTATTAAATCCAAGCATATTCTGCAATTCTGTACATAGTCACTGACATTCAGACAAACTCATACAGTAGACAATGAGTCCTTGCCCCCAAGGGCTTACAGTCTAGTTTCTCCCTCTGCTTCTTTGTTCTGATAAATTGGAGCTTATAATTGCACTGTAACTGTCTTTGCTTTGGACTGGGGGTGCCACCTGAGGAAGGTGAACAGGGGTCTGGGTCTCAGGGTTCCAGCAGGTGAATGGAACATACAGTATATGTAATGGCCAGTGCAGCTGTGAGAGATGGACATGCCAGGAGCATGGGCAGCCCTGTGTGCAAACGTGATGTAAGAGAGGGGTAGACACTCTGCCAGTTATAGTTGCACTGGGTGTTTTAGGTGAAAAGTGTCCTAAGGAATTAGGCTGCAAAACCCCAAAAGGTCCTAGAAGTACCATGTATGTAAAAAGTGGATTTCTCTGATTTTATTATTAATTATTATGATAATAACAAAATAATGACACAGAATTCTCAGGATTCCCGCCCTGTCTCATTGGGTCCTGCCCTGTCTTATTGGGTCCCATCCTGTCTTATTGGGTCCCGCCCTGTCTCACTGGGTTCCGCCCTGTCTCAGTGGGTCCCACCCTGTCTCACTGGGTCCTGCCCTGTCTCATTGGGTTGCGCCCTGTCTCACTGGGTCCCGCCCTGTCTCAGTGGGTCCCGCCATGTCTCAGTGGGTCCCGCCCTGTCTCAGTGGGACCCGCCCTGTCTCATTGGGTCCTGCCCTGTCTTATTGGGTTTCACCCTGTGTCATACCTTCCAACATTTTGGAAACAGAAAGAGGGAGAAAAAGATTTGCCACACGGATTGCTGCCATTTTTGTGACCACGCCCATTTGGCGACCACACCCCCTAATTACCATGTCCATTTTACAAAATTTGACAAGTTATGAAAGTGTGAACACATTTCTGTGGTTTTTAAGTGTTATTACAGTTTTGCTATTGAAGGTGAATTGCCCTTTAAGTATCTTAAGTATCTAATGTGGGCTCTCTGCCAAGAGCCAATCAAGTTAGAAACTTGATTTTGCCTGTTTAGTGCAGGAGATGAAAAAGAAACTTGAGACATATCGGTACAAATCCAGGACTGCGGGTTGATCTGCGGGTTGATCTGTCAAAAGCGGGACTGTCCCGCTCAAAACGGTTGGAAAGTATGCTGTCTCATTGGGTCCCGCCCTGCCTCATTGAATCTCGCTCTGTCTCATTGGGTCCCGTCCCGAGTCCTGCTCTGGCTCAATGGGCCTCGTCCTGTCTCACTGGGTCCCACTTTGTCTCATTGGGTCCCTCCTTGTCTGCTGTTGGAGAAGGGATTTGCTGCCACCAACAGGCAAAGAAGTGGATGCCATTGAGCCTGATTCCCTGGAAATTGTCTGAAAAATCAGTTTTTACTTGCTGGATTAAACCTCCCGCGTCCTTAAAGAGGCAAGTGTGTGCTGCTTTGAGTATTACCCTTTAAAAATATAAAGGTGATACAGGTGATATACGGAATAAGAAGTACAACGTTTGTCCAGGTTTAGTAACCAATCAAATGCTTTGTTTTTAGCCAGATGAACAGTGAATGCTGCCTGCTGATTGGCTGCTCAAACATTACAACTTCCGTTATATAAACCCCTTAGGGCTAGTCCACACGGGGAGATAACGACGAAAATGCCTCGCCAGGCTTTTTCAGGCGACTGTTGAAAAGCGCATCGCCTCGTGTGGTTAGCACAGGCATTTTTACATAGGCGCCCATACAAAACTGTCGCCTGCGCCGGTTGCGGCGACTGTCGCGGCGCTTTGTCGCCGCGACCGCAAACGCGTGGCTATCTCCCCGTGTGGAATAGCCCTTAATTATGGGCTTATGGTTTGTACAACAGCCTTTAAAACAAGAGTTATACAGGGAACTCTGAATATCACTCATGTATTATAAGGGATAATGTACCCCCTACTGTAAATGATAAGGATATTAGAAGTCACTGAGGGGTTTTGTGACCATATAAAAACACAAGGCTGCAGGCTAAGTTATACATCACTCATGTATTATAAGGGATAATGTACCCCCTACTGTACATGATAAGGATATTAGAAGTCACTGAGTGGTTCTGTGACCATATAAAGGCACAAGGCTGCAGGCTGAGTTATACAGGGAACTCTGAGTATCACTCATGTATTATAAGGGATAATGTACCCCCTACTGTAAATGATAAGGATATTAGAAGTCACTGAGTGGTTCTGTGACCATATAAAGGCACAAGGCTGCAGGCTGGGTTATACAGGGAATGTTGAGTATCACTCATTAGAAAAACAATGCAAATCCCACAAAGAACAGGAAACTGGTTAAAAAAAATTAAATGAGGAAAAAGTGACGAAGTGACATTATAAAAATGTAAGGTGATGTTAAAATATTAAAGGGGTGGTTCACCTTCAAGATAACTTTTAGTATGTTATAGAATGACCATTTCTAAGCAGCTTTTCAATTGGTCTTCATTATGTATTTGTTATAGTTTTTGCCTTCTTCTTCTGACACTCTCCAGCTTTCAAATGGGGGTCACTGACCCAATTTAAACAACAAATGCTCTGTTAGGGCAAGGTCACACGTGGCTTTTTTACGTTACATTTTAAAAAACGTACAGCCGATCGTAAATACGCACAAAATGAAGCCCTATTGAAAATATTAGAATAAGCACTATAGCAATTCCCACGGGACGCTTGCGAGCCAACATCCGCCACAAGATGCCAGTATTTGCATTTTTAAGCAGAAACGCCAATACGCCAAGGAAACACCATATTATTGAACTCTATGGGATTCACAGGTTTGGAAATACACTTTGCTGAAATACGCTTCATATTTTCAACATGGCAGCCAAATTCTCGCGAGATGGATTTCGCATATACGTATTTACGGCATTGTATGCTGGTGACATAATTACGTTGCTCATTGACGAGCAGCACGGCTACATTCTGCATCTAAATTGTTTTCCACTTGCCTTTTTTCACAAAAGTTTACTAAAGTTCTTCTGGGTTGAATACGCTTGGCTGCCCGTTTTTAAAAACGCAACGTAAAAACGCCGCGTGTGACTTTGCCCTAAGGCTTCCCATTTATTGGTATTGTTACTTTTTATTGCTCATCTTTCTATTCAGGCCCCCCTCCTATTCATATTCTAGTATCTCATTTAAATCAATGTATGGTTGCTAGGATTACTTGGATCCGAGCAACCAGATAGCTGAAATGGCAAACTGGAAAGCTGCTGAATAAAAAATTAAATAACTCAAAAACTACAAATATTAAAACCATTTGCAAATTGTCTCAGAATATCACTCTCTAGTCTACATCATACTAAAAGTTAATTTAAAGGTGAATAATCCCTTTAACATTTTGTTTTTGCTTAAAGGGTTTACCTCAACTTTTATTATGTTATACAATGTCCCTTTCTCATCAACATTGGTTTTCATCTTCCCCCCTCTTTTTAAATTATTTTCTACTTCAGGCTGCTTTTAAAGGGGAAGGGGGGGGGGGTCGCTGACCCTGACAGTCAAAACCAATTGCTCCATGAGGCTACAATTATTTTGCTTCTACAGCTGAATTACTTTTTATTTCTTAACTTTCTAGTCAGGCCCTGTCCTTTTCATCTTCCAGTCTCTCATTCAAATCAATGGCTAATAAACAATTCTGTTTATTCCATTCCTCCTAGTGTCTCAATTAATACAAATCTACCAATATCGTGTTGCGCTGTATTATCCTTATTTGTCCTGTGGGTGGCACTAGACGTCCACATTCCCCTCCTCCCACACACACACATGGAGCCACCTCTGAACTGAATTTATGAGAAGTAATGAGGGGAAATGGTTCGCACATTATAAAGCATGTAGCAAACTCTGAGGGCTTCCCATGATGTCAGCCTGAAAAAAAACTCAGCTAAACATTCCAGTATTCCAGCGAAGTGCTTGGCATGACTTACCCTTTAATTGGCAGGGAATGGTAGCTGAGCTACTGTCTGATGGGAGGTGAGAGGTGCCGGGTCAGGATGCAGGAGTTTTACAGCTGGGAGCTTGTGAATATGGCAGCCCTGTTTTATTACCATCACTGAAGTTCTGATGAATCCCATTGTATACTACCGAGCTTATCTGTTATCTCTTGTGCTTAAATGGCTGCCCCCATGGCTACACAGCAGCTTGTTCATATAAACTATAGTAGTACTTATCTGTTATCTATTGTGTATCCTGTGCTTGAATGGCTGTCCCCATGGCTACACAGCAGCTTGTTTATATAATTTATAGTAGTACTTATCTGTTAGCTACTATGTATCCTGTGCTTGAACGGCTGCCCCCATGGCTACACAGCAGGTTGTTTATAAAAACTATAGCAGTACTTATCTGTTATCTACTGTGTATCCTGTGCTTGAATGGCTGCCCCCATGGCTACACAGCAGTTTCTTTATATAAACTATAGTAGTACTTATCTGTTATCTACTGTGTATCCTGTGCTTGAATGGCTGCCCCCATGGCTACACAGCAGCTTGTTCATATAAACTATAGTAGTACTTATCTGTTATCTACTGTGTATCCTGTGCTTGAACGGCTGCCCCCATGTCTACACAGCAGCTTGTTTATAACTGAAAATCATATCATACTTACCGAGATTTTCGTTTCCTGGACTGAAACATGGCAGTGGGCACATAGCCCCTGCCCACTGCCATGTTGAAGGAACAGGAAATAAACTATATCAGTACTTATCTGTTATCTACTGTGTATCCTGTGCTTGAATGGCTGCCCCCATGGCTACACAGCAGCTTGTTTATATAAACTACAGTAGAGTTTCTGAAGCAAACACATCAGTTTAAATAGTGCAACACAACAGTACATGTATGTATATTTTTATTTGTATAGCGCTCCTTGAGGGCAAAGCACTGTACATTATATTGTCATTCCATGAAAACACTTTAATTTTTTGTTGTTACTGTACCTTTAAGGGATACGATGAAACTATTTTCTATCAGTACTTTATAATAGTATTTTTCAATGAAAATACATTTTTAATGCAAGTATTGCACTCTTGTTTAGGCAAATATCCATGTATGGAACAGACAGATGGAATAGGAACCAATTTTTGGATTTTGCTAAACATTCCCCATAGTGTGTATTTATTCTGCACATGCTGCTTGTTTATTCTGTTGCTGCTTGTGTATACTCTGCATGTCACATACAGCTTTGTCCCCCAACACCCCCCAATGTGTCCAGTGATTTGTTATCATGTTTTGCTGCCACGTTTGTCCCCTGCAGCTAAACCGCTTAACTACTGACAGGCGGCCGTGTCCCTCACCAGGGTCTTGTCTCTCTGTCCCAAATGTCAAATTGTAACGTGTGATTTCCTCTTGTTCCTTTGATCTGCGCAGTCGCACCTTCACTTTTACTTCCAACTGATCTTTTTCATCTTGAAAAAATAAAAATTCAACAGGAACAGATCCTGCTGCAACGTTTTTTGAGAATTGAAATCATTTCCCTTCGTTTTGGTGCCAGAACTTCAGACTGATCTGTAATGCAGATTTAATATTGCCCGTCCAGTACAGCGAGGATATAGTTACACTGAGTCATTTCTTCTGCTTCACAGAGAAATCGTAGAACTGGACAGAACAACTTGGTTGATATAAGTTTCCTGTCATTTTACTGTGGATACAACAGTTCAACAATAATTATTAGGTCTATCAATAGTTGTAGCAGGGCCAGTTCCTGATATACAGTTGCATTGTCCTACCTATTGTTCTTTAGCTGCTTATTAACTATAACTCTATTAACAGGGCTCTCCCTAATATTCCCACTATCCCACAGTCACAGTCCCTTATCCCACTGTTACTATAGACATCATCTCTCCCTACTATACCTGCTATCCCACAGTCACACTCCCTTCCCAGAGACTATTATCCACTGTTACTATAGGCACCATCTCTCCCTACTATACCTGCTATCCCACAGTCACACTCCCTTCCCAGAGACTATTATCCACTGTTACTATAGACACCATCTCTCCCTACTATACCTGCTATCCCACAGTCACACTCCCTTCCCAGAGACTATTATCCACAGCCACAAAAAAAAAAAGGAAAAGAAAAGGAGGGACAGGACTTATTGAACTTTGTGAATTTATCCTCAGTTAAAGTGTCCCCACCACAGACATCAGTTTTGAGTAAAGGGTTGCCCTTTGCCCCTACCCACCATTTTAGTTTATCCAATACCCTTTTGGACGTGAATAGATTCGTCCACAAATTGACTCTTAGAAGGCATTTTGGGACAGGTGGGGATGGCGAAGAATCCAGAGGTCCCTTTAATGAGTACAAATCTACATCTAGTGTAAACATTGATAGTGGCACATTTAGAGAACATTGTTGCCTTATAGACTTACGTATGTTACAGCATAAAGGTGGGATGGAGGCCTTAACAAGAAACTTAATTCAAATTTTTATCCCTTACAATCCAGATGTTCTTCAATGGACATGTTCCAGGACCTTGTTGAAAATGATCTGAGAAAACTGAATACCAATAGTACACAGAGACGTCCATGGAACATGTCCATCGAAGAACGACAGGCATTGAATTCATTGAAAGAGATCACATCCATCACCATCCGACAGGCCGACAAAGGAGGTAGCGTGGTGGTGATGGATACTACTGATTACATAGCGGAAGCCAGGGGACAATTGAGTGATTTAGAAACATACACTACATTATCCTCTAATCCTCAAGGTGAGTTTCTACAGGCCATTGAAAAATTGGTTTCATATGGTATATCTTTGGGAGTGGTGAGCACTGGTGATTGGGACTATTTGGTGAGGCGTATGCCTACCATCCCGATCTTTCACCATCTCCCTAAGATACACAAATCTATGACCTCCCTAGAAGGAAGGCCCATCGTTGCGAGTATAGGGTCAGCCAACGAAGGGCTCTCCGATTGGTTGGACCTAAGCTTAAAATCCCTGGTTCCACAACTGGGATCCTATATTAAAGGAATAGTTCAGTGTGAAAATAAAAACTGGGTAAATAGATAGGCTGTGCAAAATAAAAAATGTTTCTAATATAGTTAGTTAGCCAAATATGTCATATATAAAGGATGGAGTGAACAGATGTCTAATAAAACAGCCATAATCCATCTTCCTGCTTTTCAGCTCTATGGCGCAAATTCACTAAGCGCCGAAGCGCCGAACGCTAGCGTTAATTCACTATCGTTTGGCATTTTCGTTACTGCGCAAATTCACTAACGAATGCTGGCGTAGTTTCGCTAGTGTTACTTTGCATCCTTACGCCAGGCAAATTTTCGCTAGCGACGTAACTACGCAAATTCACTAACTTGCGCAGTGTAATGAACGCTACTTTTTACGCTAGACTTCCTTCGCCACCTCAGACCTGGCGAAGCGCAATAGAGTAGATAGGGATTGTTTCAAAAAAAGTCAATTTTTTTTCTAAGTCCCAAAAAACGCTGGCGTGTTTTCTACATGATGGGTGATAGGCTGAAAAAGAACGAAACATTTTTTGGGGCTCCCCTCCTTCCCCCCTACATTTCCTGACTCATGGCAACTTACCTAGACAGTGGGCACATGTGTAGGGCAAAATAAAATTTTTATTTGCTGATTTGAAGGTTTTCTAGGCATTTGTAGTGCTGATACATGTTCCTCCATTGAAATTTGAATTTCGCGCTGTATGCAAATTAGCCTTCGCTAGTGTAACTTCGCTTTACATAGCGAATCAACGCTAGCGCAACTTCGCAACCTTACGCTACCCCTGTGCGCAACTTCGGATTTTAGTGAATTTGCGGAGCGCTGGCGAAACTACGCCTGGCGAAGTGCGGCCTGGCGCAACTTCGCATCTTAGTGAATTTGCCCCTATAACTCTGAGTTAGTCAGCGACTTGAAGGGGGGCCACATGGGACATATCTGTTCAGTGAGTTTGCAATTGATCCTCAGCATTCAGCTCAGATTCAAAAGCAACAGTTATGACCCATGTGGCCCCCCTCAAGTCTCTGATTGGTTACTGCCTGGTAACTAGGGTAACCAGTCAGTGTAAACCAAGAGAGCTGGAAAGCAGGAAGTAGTGATCTGACTGACTTGTTATAAATCAAATCACTCCAGCCTTTATACATTGCATTTTTGGCTAACTAACTATATTAGAAATATTTTTTATTTTATAATATCTATTTGCCCAGTTTTTATTTTTACACTGAACAATTCCTTTAAAGATTCAGGACACCTTATAGAGAAATTCTCCACACTTAAATGGCTGAACACATATCACTGGGTGTCCATGGATGTCAAATCTCTATATTCCATGATTCCACATTGTTGGGGTAACCGTCTACTGACGCCCAGGGGTCCCTAAGACAGCACGTCCATAGGTTCTTAGGATCCGGGAGCTTGTACAGAGAGACACTAGCAAGCAGTGAGACTCATAACAAGTTCAGTTTATTGGTAGTGTTACAACAGCTTATATTGAGTACAAAGACAAAGAACACTTTGACGTATAGGAAGCATAAGATCTGTAGCATAGGAATAAGACACATCTTGTGACAGGATACATAGCTTATCAATAAGTAGTAACATTTGCAGAGAAGAAACAACATGTTATGCTCAGAACAGCATATATATTAATTGGCTAGCATTGTGTAACATAAAGGTAACCCTTCAATCATGATCATCATGAAAATCATAATACACAAATACAAAACTAATATACAGTTAAGAAGGTTTATAGAAGTGGGTATGAAAACGAGCTAATTGGGACTGTTCTGCAGTATCAATTAGAGACTTAACAGGGGTACGAAAAGAACAGAGAAGATATAAATCAAAAATAACAAGAAGAACCAAAACAACAGTAACAATGAGAATAGGATAAAAAATAGCGTGCATGATTTGAGAACCAGTGGGAGACCATCCAGTGAAAATGTCATACCAATGGTGTTGCAAATCATCCTGTAATTGGGAACCTATAGAAAGTAATTTGTTTTTTTGTAGCAATAGTTTTAACCACTGTATCATACAATTTATCAGTGTGTTTGCAGCAACAGTGTCAGTATGATGATGAATAAGTGTGTGGAACAGAGAAACAGGGAGTTGATAATTAGCAATAGGTAACACCGGTGGGAAATGGGTAAGGCAATGATAAATGGAAGGAATAGGAGAATAGTAATACAAATGGGAATACCATTGTAACATAGTAATATTAGAGAGACAGCCAGCAAAGGGTAAATTAGAATCAACAGAAGGAATCCCAATGGGAAGAGAGGTAACTAAACTGGTATGATTTAAGGTGGGTTAGGGTGGTTTCCCACCATAACCAATTAGAAAAGAGTTTTCAGTTTCAGAAATAACTAGTATAGAATGACCGTTCACCTAGTCCTGTGTAATGGGACAACAGAGGCACAAGTTGTTTGTTTAAGATGATAGAAAGGATGGCACTTAGTGTTATGCTGACATACAATGTGGTTTCTGCTAATAGAAAAAGACTTAGCTTAAAGTGGTATACAACCATGTATTAGATATATGTGATTATAATAAAGGCCACCTTAACATTCCCCCTTTTGGTCACACCCATGACCAAAATTAACCTAAACTATAAACTTACCTAAATGCAAGTAACCGTATTGAGACTTCTATGCTCTGAAGAGGGGCTAGGCCTGTCTTCAAAACCAAGAACTCTTTCTTGACCAGCAGAATTAACACAACTACATGCTGGAGAATTCCTAATCCATCCCAATCTTATTTGCCTAACTATACAAACTACTTCAGTTTAAAAGAATTAACATGAAGTATTACATATCTAATTCAACCAACGCCCAAAAGATTCCATGCCATATATTTTGAAATATTGCGTTTAGTAAACATAAGTCTCTTTATCCATGTTCCAGTGCCGTTTAGAAAAGATGGTTTGAACCTATTTATAGTAGAGGCATCTGCAAAGGTATTATCCCAAGTATAGTTCTTAGAAGTGATGAACTTAGTATACTTGCATCTCCATGATATAGTGGTGTTCTTGTAGAGACAGGTGTCAGCAAACACTTTCTTTAAAGTACTTTGGAAAGGAGACATGGAAAAGACGTCCTTAATTAAAGGGAACTGTGAAATAGGAATGGTTCCCATCTATCACAGATTTCGAATTATCAATAGTGTTTAAAAAATATTTGTTGTTACATTATCCCAATCTATAATTGCTATGGCAGGAGCTGAAGTAGCAATAATACAGGTACCATAGCTATTCTCTGTTAACCAAACATAAGCCCATGCACCACATTTAAAGTAGTAGGCAGATTTCTATGTAATTAATTCATAAATAGCTAATTCTATTTTAGAATAGAATAGGTTCCAACACTCTATACTTTTCTTAAAGTTAGTATCTGTCAAATTAAGAGTTGTTTTATAAATACCATCTTCTGCTCGTTGCTAAATTCATTAGCTTCATCTTTGGTTGCCTGTAAAAACACACTTAGACCAATCATTATTTTCCATGTGTCATTTAAACTTGTTTAATGCTTTAATAGTGCTATTTTCCGATCTGTATATTTTATATACCATCATTTATGCTTTCAACCTTCCCAAAACTCTGAGGGTTATTTTTTATTTTTTTTATTTAAGACATTATTTGCCCTGTAAAGTGTGTACCCCTATCACTTTCAATGTAGGTTGATAAAGAACACCTACAGATTACTTAATTTAAAGTTTCTTAGCAGTTGCTTTTGTTGTAGCCTTAGCAACTTGGCCTTGCCTCAGGCCATCCTGAGAACATGTCAACACATATTAGTATATATTCATATGTACCTACTTTAGGCAGTTGGCTGTAATCTATTTGTAATCGTTGAAAGGGTTATTCTGGTTTAGCAAAGTGCTGTCTCGGAGATTTGACTACCTGACCCGGATTATGACGTAAACAGGTAACACAAAAAAAAACATATTTTGCAACAAATGCTGGAAACCCAGGTGCTATCCAACTTTTCTGAACTGAAGCAGCCATTGCATACTTACCTGAGTGGGCAAGTCCATGAGTTAGGTGTGCCATCATAGCATACACTGCTTTTGATAGACAGTATAATAGGCCATTTCTCCATAGACCCATGTCATCCTTGGAGGCTCCCAGCTTCCACCACTTTCCTTTTTCCATCTCAGGGGCCTAGTCCTGTATTGTAGCCAGGATATCCATGTCCAGGATGCAACTTACTGTCATTATAGGCAAGAGGGCAGCTGACTTGGCTCTCTCGTCAGCTTTTGCATTTCCTCGTAGCTTCTGGAGTTTGAAGCTTTGTGTGCGCTTGTACTTTAAGAATGGCTACTTCAGTTGGAAGCTGTAATGCTAACAATAACTATTTTACTAAATTTGTATTTTTATTCTTATTTGGTTTACCTGATGATGTTGTCAAATTTCTGGCCCTCCAAATCAGAAGATAGTCGAGACAAATACCAATACAGTACCTGCTATCAGAAAGATGTTCTGCCTTTGACCTTCCGCTAGTGTGCATGATGTGATGAGTGCTTGTAGCTCAGCTTCTTGAGCTGACATGTGTGGAGGTAGATTCTGCTGAACCAAAACATCAAACAAATGTTACAATAGCATATGATATTTAAAATCCTCAGTAGAGTAGCGAGAACCATCAAAAAACAATTCACAATAAGGATTTAACACAGGTTCATCTTTTACATTATCAAACCCATGTACCTCACTTTGTCATGTATTTCAACAGATCATCCCCCCCTTTCTCAGGTATTAGTGTGGCAGGGTTGAGGACATTACATCTTTTGATGGTGTTAGTAAAGCTGCTTAATACTTTGTTAGTCTTCCTGCTAAAAGATATTTACTTTGTACACAATTTAAGATTTTTATTATTGAATGAAGATTCAATATCTTTAAGAAAGATAGGTTGAGTATGTGGGCGTATGTATGAAGTGCAATCTACAAACCCAACGTCTAATTTGGAGTCAGCCCATACTGTGTGTGGAATTTCCTTAAAGGAATATATGGTGTTTATTTCAGAACTTTGGTGCTTTCTGTCTGTGTTAATGAGACATGCTGCAGGGATGCCCGTCTCCCCCCCTTTTTCTCTAAGGGTGGGGTAGAGCTTGGCTGTGAGGCTGAGAACTGCCTGTATCAGCTCTGCTGAAAGATAAATTGTCTCTTCTCTCTATTCACTATTTTCTAACTTATCCCTTCTGCTAGCAGCTTTTCTTGTTCTTTTCTTTGCTTTCTAGCTTCCTCTGATTCTAGGGCATTTTCCTGACCTTCTTGTATGTCAATTACCTGACCTTCTTCTACTGCACTTATGACGGGAAACATTCCCAGCATAGGGAGTTGATGGATCTACGTATGCCATATTAGTTACAACCACTCAACTCTTGTAGGGCTAGAGCTTCTAATACATAACTTTAACTTTCCCATTTGATTCGATAGAGACTTTCTCATACACTTCAATAAGACTATGACCTAGACTGCTCATGATTACACTTTACAAGTACATTAGAGGACATTATAGACAAATGGCAGGGGACCTTTTTACCCATAAAGTGGATCACCGTACCAGAGGCCACCCGTTTAGACTAGAAGAAAAGAACTTTCATTTGAAGCAACGTAGGGGGTTCTTCACAGTCAGGACAGTGAGGTTGTGGAATGCACTGCCGGGTGATGTTGTGATGGCTGATTCAGTTAATGCCTTTAAGAATGGCTTGGATGATTTTTTGGACAGACATAATATCAAAGGCTATTGTGATACTAAGCTCTATAGTTAGTATGGGTATATAGAATTTAATTAAAAGTAGAGGGGTGTATGTATGGATGCTGGGTTTTCATTTGGAGGGGTTGAACTTGATGGACTTTGTCTTTTTTCAACCCAATTTAACTATGTAACTATGTAACTATATTAAATACTGGGAAGTGAACGTTGAGGCGATATGCCAAAACGTCTGGGACGTTAGACAAAAGGTGTTTTCTGCCTAAATACTGTTCAGGGTAACCTCCTGGTCTAACTTTGGCCAATCTCCAGCCCCCCCTCAGTAATTCCAAACAGAAGACCAAACACACAGTCAGGACAGGACATAACCTCTAATCCAATGGGATTTATGGGGTATTACGATGTACAGAGACAGAGTTGTCTCAGAGTCCTATCGACATCTGGATACCCTGTCTCTATCATCAAAACTCCCCTGTCATCCAAATCACTTGGAAAGAGAATATCACAAAACAAAAAACAAAAAACACAAACCGGGTAATAGATAGCTCTATACAGGTTCAATAAAGAGCTGCAGGCAAGAAAATACCTGTCTTTGCTGGCTGCCAGGAGTCGATTTAGACAGGTATGAACAATAATAGGTAGCAGGTTTGACACGAGTAAGAAACTAAAAAATAGGTCTTCCCGTGTCCCGGAGGTGATCAGTCTATTGGTCGACCTGGGTCCTTTGTATCGGCAGATGAGCAGTCAGAACCTGCAGCCCCACTTTGGGCATCAAAATTGATAAGGACACAAACAGTCCTGAGGATATCTATTCCCGTCCTAATTAGATTATGGGTGTACACCAGAAGAACCACACTGACACAAGACACATCGGTACATTGGTTATTTCAAAGATGATGAATGAATCACAAAAATACACACAAGATTTTATACACTACAACTTATTAGTTTTAGAATTTCTACTTACACATCATGTTTTTTCACTTCGACGGGCGCTACTACCTTCAGAGACAAGGCACTGCAATGGGGGCATCTTTCACCCCTTCCTATGCCAACCTATATATGCATTGGTGGGAGCGGTGCAGCGTCTATGGATGTGATAACCCCTTTAGTGAGCACATCATCTGGTATGGTAGATACATTGACGACCTGTTGTTTATAGGGGAGGGCACGGAATAGTCTATACAAGAGTTTCATAAATATCTTAATGATAATTCATATAATCTTCAATTTTCACTGTCACATCACAGGGAAGAGATTAACTTTCTAGACCTGAAATTGATAGGGAACCTCCAAACGGGACATTTCGACACTGAAATCTTCAGGAGACCCACAGCGGGAAACATAATACTCCGATCGAACAGTTGTCACCTTAAACACATTTTAAACAGCATCCCTTACGGCCAATTTGTTAGATACCGGAGAAACTGTAGTCAGGACGAAATATACACGGGACATTCCAAACAACTAGGGGACAGACTGCATAGTAGAGGATATTCTAGAAAGTTGATTAGAACCACATAGGAGAAGGCTAATACAACATTAATATACAAAAGGACAAACAATAGGATCACTAAAAAAGAGTTAGAAACACCTGGAAAAGAAAAACAGAAAATATTTTTTTATAACCGAGTACAGTGAGTATAAACAAATTTGCGGTATAATCAGGAAATATTTACCGGTTTTAAATGGCAACTCCAGAATGCCGGAGATTCTATCTCAGACTGATGTGAAATTTGTCTCAAAAAAGGCACCGACTCTGGGCAAAACACTAGCCCCAAGCCAAGTTTCCTCGCCCCGACTGAATTCAACCGGCAAGTCAGTAAAGGGCACATACAGAACCCAGAAAGTGTGAAATAGAAACGAAACGCAACAACTTAAAGACTTGAGGATAGACATAGGAACATAGATGCACACTGGGGAACTCACCAAAAACTTGCCATGGATGCTATAATCTTAATAATAGAAAAATGTAATATACTGGTGAGACCTTTTGTCTAGAGCGCAAATAATACATACACAATACTGTTTGGCTGTCATATAAGTGAAATGAAGACTTTGCATTGATTTTAATTGCGTAATTTTAACCTTTTTACCAAATGTTTTTTTTAAAAAATGTTTAAATAAATCCAGCACTTTTTAGATTACCCACTAGGGGTCACTAGACTCAATTGGATAAGAGAGCAGCTGTGTGCTATTGAGGGTTAGCATATGACTAAGGGATCCATTCCCCAAATGCGTTAGACCTGTACAGCTAACCTGCCAATAAAAACCTTGTCCAGAAGTGCCATCCATATATTTTTTGTTGCCCACAGCCACAACCCTTTCCCTGTTTGGATCCCACATCTCATTGACATTCATTATATACACAAATAATAGATGGTAAATGGAATAAATGGAACTGAAAAACCTATTTCAAGGTATATATATTCAGGTGGCACCTTTAAGTAACACCTCTAGTTCCTGTTAAAAATAAATAAATAAATGCACCCTTGCCCAGACTGCTCCACACTATTGTGGCTGTGGGGACAAATATTTATTTTGCAAATCAATCACAGCCAGTCTGGGAAAGTGCTCTAATTGATGAGAGCAAGTTGGAAGCGAGTGCTAGAATACAGCTGTATATACACAGTGAGAGCCATGAAGTCAGTACGTGCAAGTGTTATGAGGTGACAGCAAATCTGTTTGCAGATTAGATCCACTTGGTGAGGGCCCCATAGTGTTGCCGGAGACTGAAGGGGTGTCTGACTGAATTGTGTCAGCTCATACCATTTGGAAGACTTGTATATTTAAAGCTCATAATGCATTTCATGTAATCCACCTGGCAGCCAAGTATATATTTCTGGTGGATCAGAGAGAACATAAAAATAATATTTATATCCTTATCTTTGCCTTCCCCCAAAGGGGTGCCAACCAGCATTTTGGGAATCTATACCATTATATTCCATTTAACAGGCTGAAAGTAAATTTTTCTCTATGGGTGTCATTTATCAACACTGGGCAAATTTGCCCATGGGCAGTAACCTATGGCAACCAATCAGATTGCTGCATTCATTGTCCTACTTGCAGCTGGCTTCAAAAAGCTAATCACTGATTGGTTGCTATAGGTAACTGCCCATGGGCAAACTTGCCCAGTGTTGATAAATGAGCCCCTATATGTGTATGTACAGGAACTCAATACAATCTGGATAATAATCTCTAATCACTGCCGTAAAGGCCATAATGTACCATACAAGCACTCCTCCATAGAAGTTTGTTTTTGCAAATGAGACTTCCAGGAAAGTTTCCGTATTGGCAATAGGGCTCATCACATTTGGTTTTGTGTTGAGTGCAGCTGCCCATGCAATTAACTTTAATGCTATATATACGTATATATATGTGTATGTATTATGTATGAAACCTCAGTTACATTAATCCCTCCTAAACAGTTGCACAGAAACCTGCTCATTTTGCCAAAACAATAACTTAAACATTTGGTTTATTATAAGATCCCTGCTGTTATCCTTTTGCCAATGTGTCTGTCGTTTCATGACACCTGATAGGAAGGATTGGTAGAACTTTCCAGGAACGGAAGACTATTATTTACAGTGATTGTGTTCAGAAGGACAGTGCACTTTAGAGGGCACAAACACAATTTATACTGGGTTTTCTAACAGCAATTTATATAGAAAGTTCATTATTCATATCAGTCGCTGCCCCCAGGGGAGTAACTACAGAGGAAGCAGACCCTGCGGCTGCAGGGGGGCCCAGGAGGTACAGGGGGCCCATGAGGCTCTCATTGATGAGCAATTTGAACATATATTGATAAAACAGGACAAACACTGGATATGTTGGGGGCCCTAAAATTAATTTGCTGTGGGGCCCAGCAACATCTAGTTACGCCACTGGCTGCCCCAATGGAGCTTGCAATCTAAATCTATACAAACAAACCCACAGAGGCCCTAACAAAACATTCAATGACCTTCATTAAAGTGTCCTGGTCAGAATCAAACTCAGGAGGCCAATGCAATAAGGCAAAAGTGCTGCAACCTGTGCAATTGTGCCAATTTGTCTTTGGTCCAAAAAACCAGTGCTTGCCTACTGAGCCATCTCTGCACTTGAAGCAGTGGCGTGATTTGTCTGTACACCAACTTTACTGCAGTGATCCCCAACCACAACCAGTGGCTGGTGAGCAACATGTTGCTCACCAACCCCTTGGATATTGCTCCCAGTGGCTTTAAAGCAGGTTTCTTTTATAATACCTGGTCTGTAGGCAAGTTTTGGTTGCATAAAATCCATCTGCACTGCCAAACAGAGCCTCCTGTATGCTGCCAGGCCAAAAATGGCCTACCACATGACCAATCACAGCACCTACTTTGCACCACCCAGGAACATTTTTGATGCTTGGCTTGCTTCCCAACTCTTTCTACATTTCAATGTTGCTCATGGGTAAAAAAAGTTTGGGGACCCCGGCTCTACTGGATTCTTACTTTCCTGTAGGACAACCCTTCTTCTACAGTAGAGATGGCGCGAACTGTTCGCCGGCGAACTTGTTCGCGCGAACATCGGGTGTTCGCGCTCGCCGGAAGTTCGCGAACGTCGCGCGACGTTCGCCATTTTGGGTTCGCCATTGTTGGCGCTTTTTTTTGCCCTCTCACCCCAGACCAGCAGGTACATGGCAGCCAATCAGGAAGCTCTCCCCTGGACCACTCCCCTTCCCTATAAAAACCGAAGCCCTGCAGCGTTTTTTTCACTCTGCCTGTGTGTGCTGAAGAGATAGTGTAGGGAGAGAGCTGCTGCCTGTTAGTGATTTCAGGGACAGTTGAAAGTTTGCTGGCTAGTAATCGTTTTGATACTGCTCTGTTATTGGAGGGACAGAAGTCTGCAGGGGTTTGAGGGACATTTAAGCTTAGGTAGCTTTGCTGGCTAGTAATCTACCTTCTACTGCAGTGCTCTGTATGTAGCTGCAGTGGGCAGCTGTCCTGCTTCTGATCTCATCTGCTGACTGCTGCAATAACAGTAGTCCTTGTAAGGACTGCTTTTATTTATTTTTTTGTTGTTTTACTACTACTACTACTACTACTACTACTACTACTATAAGAGCCCAGTGCTATTAGTCTAGCAGTGTTGGGGAGTGGGACTGGTGTGCTAATCTGCTGCTCCTAGTAGTTCAGCAGCACCAACTGTAATTTTTTTTTTTTAATATTCATTTTTTTTTTATTTTACTTTTTTTTATTTTACTACCGCTGTAGTAGTGTATAAGTTGACCTTTTAGGCATTATTTGCCCTGTAGGCATTTTTTGCCCAGTGTGTTATTCAACCAACAGCCATCTAGCTGTGTGACCTTGTTCACATTCTGTCTAAATATCCATAATATTACCGTCTCCAGAAAAAACACCGGAGTGACTTTTTTCAAGCAGCCATAATAAATTTTACGTAATCCGTATCCATCGCTGTAGTAGTGTATAAGTTGACCTTTTAGGCATTATTTGCCCTGTAGGCATTTTTTGCCCAGTGTGTTATTCAACCAACAGCCATCTAGCTGTGTGACCTTGTTCACATTCTGTCTAAATATCCATAATATTACCGTCTCCAGAAAAAACACCGGAGTGACTTTTTTCAAGCAGCCATAATAAATTTTACGTAATCCGTATCCATCGCTGTAGTAGTGTATAAGTTGACCTTTTAGGCATTATTTGCCCTGTAGGCATTTTTTGCCCAGTGTGTTATTCAACCAACAGCCATCTAGCTGTGTGACCTTGTTCACATTCTGTCTAAATATCCATAATATTACCGTCTCCAGAAAAAACACCGGAGTGACTTTTTTCAAGCAGCCATAATAAATTTTACGTAATCCGTATCCATCGCTGTAGTAGTGTATAAGTTGACCTTTTAGGCATTATTTGCCCTGTAGGCATTTTTTGCCCAGTGTGTTATTCAACCAACAGCCATCTAGCTGTGTGACCTTGTTCACATTCTGTCTAAATATCCATAATATTACCGTCTCCAGAAAAAACACCGGAGTGACTTTTTTCAAGCAGCCATAATAAATTTTACGTAATCCGTATCCATCGCTGTAGTAGTGTATAAGTTGACCTTTTAGGCATTATTTGCCCTGTAGGCATTTTTTGCCCAGTGTGTTATTCAACCAACAGCCATCTAGCTGTGTGACCTTGTTCACATTCTGTCTAAATATCCATAATATTACCGTCTCCAGAAAAAACACCGGAGTGACTTTTTTCAAGCAGCCATAATAAATTTTACGTAATCCGTATCCATCGCTGTAGTAGTGTATAAGTTGACCTTTTAGGCATTATTTGCCCTGTAGGCATTTTTTGCCCAGTGTGTTATTCAACCAACAGCCATCTAGCTGTGTGACCTTGTTCACATTCTGTCTAAATATCCATAATATTACCGTCTCCAGAAAAAACACCGGAGTGACTTTTTTCAAGCAGCCATAATATATTTTACGTAATCCGTATCCACCGCTGTAGTAGTGTATACGTTGATCTTGTGGGCATTATTTGCACAGTGTTTTCTTCAAACCGCCATCTAGCTGTGTGAGCTTGTTCACATTTTGTCTAAATATTGATAATATTATCGTCTCTAGAAAAACCACTTGAGTTACTTTTTTTCAAGCAGCATTCTTATATTTTACGTAATCCGTATCCACCGCTGTGTATACGTTGACCTTGTAGGCATTATTTGCACAGTGTTTTCTTCAAACCGCCATCTAGCTGTGTGAGCTTGTTCACATTTTGTCTAAATATTGATAATATTATCGTCTCTAGAAAAACCACTTGAGTTACTTTTTTTCAAGCAGCATTCTTATATTTTACGTAATCCGTATCCACCGCTGTGTATACGTTGACCTTGTAGGCATTATTTGCACAGTGTTTTCTTCAAACCGCCATCTAGCTGTGTGAGCTTGTTCACATTTTGTCTAAATATTGATAATATTATCGTCTCTAGAAAAACCACTTGAGTTACTTTTTTTCAAGCAGCATTCTTATATTTTACGTAATCCGTATCCACCGCTGTGTATACGTTGACCTTGTAGGCATTATTTGCACAGTGTTTTCTTCAAACCGCCATCTAGTTGTGTGAGCTTGTTCACATTTTGTCTAAATATTGATAATATTATCGTCTCTAGAAAAACCACTTGAGTTACTTTTTTTCAAGCAGCATTCTTATATTTTACGTAATCCGTATCCACCGCTGTGTATACGTTGACCTTGTAGGCATTATTTGCACAGTGTTTTCTTCAAACCACCATCTAGCTGTGTGAGCTTGTTCACATTTTGTCTAAATATTGATAATATTATCGTCTCTAGAAAAACCACTTGAGTTACTTTTTTTCAAGCAGCATTCTTATATTTTACGTAATCCGTATCCACCGCTGTGTATACGTTGACCTTGTAGGCATTATTTGCACAGTGTTTTCTTCAAACCGCCATCTAGCTGTGTGTATTATCGTTTCCAGAAAAACCAACTGAGTTTTTGTTGTTGTTGTTTTTTTAAAAATAATGCCAGGCAAAGGCAGGCCGCCACGCAGAGGCCGTGCTAGGGGCCGTGCTGCTATGCAATCCTGTGGCCCTAGCAAATTGCCCAGTTTTAAAAAGCCAATGACCCTGAACTCCCAAAATGCTGAAGAGGTAGTTGACTGGCTTACACAGCACACCCCATCCTCTACCGTTTCTAACTTTACCACAACATCCTCCTCATCCTCCACTGCTATGGCCACCCCACGTAACACTTCCTCCACCACCGGTGCCCCTTCTTCACTGGAGTCAGAGGAGTTATTTTCCCATGAGTTTCTTGAACTGAGTAATGCGCAACCATTATTGGCAGAAGAAGATGAAGGAGATGAGGACGTTACACCAGATTTAATTCTGGCAGAGAACACGACAGAGATGGACATAATGATGAGTGATGAGGAGGAGGTCCCCGCTGCTGCTTCCTTCTGTGATGTGTCAGAAGAAATTGATGCATCTGAGGAGAATGATGATGAGGAGATTGATGTTTTGTGGGTGCCTAGTAGAAGAGAGCAAGAGGAGGGTAGTTCAGATGGAGAGACGGAGAGTCAGAGAGGCAGTAGGAGAATAAGACTTAGAAGAAGCAGGGAGGACAGCCCGCAGGGATCAGTAGGGCAACAACATGTATCGGCACCTGTGTTCAGCCAGCCAACGCACCCGCCATTGCCGCCAATGCCGCCAACTTCTACTGTTACCGCCAGATCGCACACTTCCAAAAAGTCAGCAGTGTGGGATTTTTTTAATGTGTGTGCCTCTGACAAAAGCATTGTAATTTGCAATGAGTGCAGTCAGAAACTGAGCCTTGGTAAGCCCAACAGCCACATAGGTACAACTTCTATGCGAAGGCACATGAGCGGCAAGCACAAAGCACTTTGGGAGCAACACCTCAAAGGCAACAGGCAAACTAAAAGCCACACTCCTTCTGGTCCAGCATCTTACTGCTCTACCTCTGCTCTCCTTGACCCATCTGAACCACCCTCCACTCCGCCTTCCACCTTGACCACCTGTTCCCATTCCCAGTCATCTGCCACCAGCCAAGTTTCTGTGAAGGCCATGTTTGAGCGTAAGAAGCCAATGTCTGACTGTCACCCCCTTGCCCGGCGTCTGACAGCTGGCTTGTCTGCACTCTTAGCCCGCCAGCTTTTACCATACCAGCTGGTGGACTCTGAGGCCTTCCGCAAATTTGTAGCAATTGGGACACCGCAGTGGAAGGTACCCAGCCGCAATTTTTTTTCTAAAAAGGGAATACCACACCTGTACCAACATGTGCAGAGCCAAGTTACCGCATCTCTGTCACTTAGTGTTGGGCCAAAGGTCCATATGACTACTGACGCATGGTCCTCCAAGCATGGTCAGGGCAGGTATGTCACCTACACTGCCCACTGGGTGAACTTGGTAATGGCTGGGAATGGGAAGCAGGGAATGGGTAGCTCAACAACAACAACAACAGTGGAGTTGGTGTCACCGCCACGGATTGCACGCGGTTCTGCCACCACCTCTACTCCTCCATCGCTCTCTACCTCGTCTTCTTCCTCTTCTTCTTCTTACTCTGCTGCTGGGTCCTCCTTCTCCTCCTCCACACCTGTGCACCCCCAGCTCCCCCTAGGCTATTCGACGTGCCAGGTACGCCGTTGTCACGCTGTCTTGGGGATGACGTGCCTGGAAAGCAAAAACCATACCGGATCTGTACTCCTGTCATCTCTGCAGTCACAGGCCGATCGGTGGCTGACCCCACACCAACTGCAGATCGGAAAAGTGGTGTGTGACAATGGAAGCAATCTGTTGGCAGCGTTGAGACTGGGAAATTTAACACATGTGCCCTGCATGGCACATGTGTTAAATTTAATAGTCCAACGTTTTGTCTCCAAGTACCCAGGATTCCAGGACGTTCTCACCCAGTCCAGAAAGGTGTCGGCCCATTTCAGACGTTCCTACACAGCCATGGCACGCCTTGCTGACATTCAGCAGCGCTACAACATGCCAGTCAGGCGTTTGATTTCTGACAGCCAGACTCGCTGGAATTCAACGCTCCTTATGTTGGAACGTCTGCTGCAACAACAAAGGGCCGTCAACGAGTACCTTTTTGAACTGGGTGGTAGGACTGGATCTGCAGAGCTGGGGATTTTTTTCCCCCGTTACTGGGTGCTTATGCGCGATGCCTGCAGGCTCATGCGACCTTTTGAAGAGGTGACAAATATGGTCAGTCGCACCGAAGGCACCATCAGCGACCTAATACCCTTCGCTTTCTTCCTGGAGCGTGCCGTGCGACGAGTGACAGATGAGGCTGTAGACCAGCGTGACGAGGAGCTGGAAGCGCACGATTTATGGTCGCAATCACCAGAACGAACCCAGGCACCTGCTGCAACGCAGGGAGAGGTGCCAGAAGTGGAGTCAGAGGAGGAAGGTGGCTTTGTGGAGGAGGAGGAGGAGGACCAACAGGAGCAGGCTTCCCAGGGGGCTAGTGGTGACCTTTTGGGGACCCCTGGTCTTGTACGTGGCTGGGGGGAGGAGACCGTGGATGATGCAGTCCTTGATAATGAGGAAGCGGAGATGGATAGCTCTGCATCCAACCTTGTGAGAATGGGGTCTTTCATGCTGGCATGCCTGTTGAAGGACCCCCGTATCAAGAGGCTTAAGGAGAAGGACCTGTACTGGGTCGCAACGCTACTAGACCCTCGGTACAAGCATAAAGTGGCAGAAATGTTACCAACATACCACAAGTCCGAAAAGATGCGGCATTTACAAACCAGCCTGCAAAACATGTTGTACAATGCTTTTAAGGGTGATGTCACTTCAGGAACTCATCAACATTCCAGGGGCAGAGGTGCCAGTAATCCTGCCACGAGCACACCTGCAAGGACAAAGCCCTTTGGCCGGTCTGTAACATCAGACATGCAAATGTTTTTCTGTCCAAGGCAGCGCCACAACCCTTCTGGATCCACCCTCAAAGAACGCCTCGACCGGCAGGTAGCGGACTACCTGGCATTAACTGCAGATATCGACACTCTGAGGAGCGATGAACCCCTGGACTACTGGGTGCGCAGGCTTGATCTGTGGCCAGAGCTGTCACAATTTGCCATGAACCTCTTGTCTTGCCCAGCCTCAAGTGTGCTCTCAGAAAGGACCTTCAGTGCAGCAGGAGGGATTGTAACTGAGAAGAGAACTCGCCTAGGTCACAAAAGTGTCGATTACCTGACCTTTATTAAAATGAATGAGGGGTGGATCTCGGAGGGTTACTGCACGCCGGAAGACTTGTTCTGACTTCTATGCAGCTGTCCTTCTCTTCAAGCCTCATGACTCCACACACAGCTGTCCTTTAGCGTCCTCCTCCCTCCGCCACCGTTACAAACTAGGGTGCAAACCCTACTGGTTTAATTTTTTCTGGCCTCAGTGGCTGCAACCAAAAAAACTGGGCAAACAATGTCTACAAGGTCAACGTATGGCGAAAAATGACTATTTTCAGCATTTATATGGCATATTTTTTCTGGCAACTGTGCTTCAGTGGCTGCGTCCAAAAAAATGCATATTTTCTGCATTTATATGGCATAATTTTTCTGGCCTCTGTGCTTCAGTGGCTGCAACCAAAAAAATGCATATTTTCTGCATTTATATGGCATAATTTTTCTGGCCTCTGTGCTTCAGTGGCTGCAACCAAAAAAATGCATATTTTGTCCATTTATATGGCATAATTTTTCTAGCCTCTGTGCTTCAGTGGCTGCAACCAAAAAAAATTATATTTTCAGCATTTATATGGCATAATTTTTCTGTCAACTGTGCTTCAGTGGCTGCGACCAAAAAAATGCATATTTTCTGCATTTATATGGCATAATTTTTCTGGCCTCTGTGCTTCAGTGGCTGCAACCAAAAAAATTTATATTTTCAGCATTTATATGGCATAATTTTTCTGGCAACTGTGCTTCAGTGGCTGCGACCAAAAAAATGACTATTTTCAGCATTTATATGGCATATTTTTTCTGGCCTCTGTGCTTCAGTGGCTGCGGCCAAAAAAACTGGGCAAACAATGCCTACAAGGTCAACGACGTTGACCTTGTAGGCATTGTTTGCCCAGTTTTTTTGGCCGCAGCCAATGAAGCACAGAGGCCAGAAAAAATATGCCACATAAATGCTGAAAATAGTCATTTTTTGCCATACGTTGACTCAACGTATATGGCAAAAAATGACTATTTTCAGCATTTATATGGCATATTTTTTCTGGCAACTGTGCTTCAGTGGCTGCAACCAAAAAAACTGGGCAAACAATGTCTACAAGGTCAACGTATGGCGAAAAATGACTATTTTCAGCATTTATATGGCATATTTTTTCTGGCAACTGTGCTTCAGTGGCTGCGTCCAAAAAAACTGGGCAAACAATGTCTACAAGGTCAACGTATGGCGAAAAATGACTATTTTCAGCATTTATATGGCATATTTTTTCTGGCAACTGTGCTTCAGTGGCTGCGTCCAAAAAAACTGGGCAAACAATGCCTACAAGGTCAATGTATGGCAGTTGTTTAAAGAGAACAGTAGATTACTAGCCAGCAAAGCTACCTAAGCTAAAATGTCCCTCAAATCCCTGCAGACTTCTGTCCCTCCAATACAGAGCAGTATCAAGCAGATTACTAGCCAGCAAACTTACTATCATCTGTCCCTGAAATCACTAACAGCTCTCCCCCTACACTATCTCTTCCAAGCACACACAGGCAGATTTTTCAGATAAATTTTTGCCCTTGATCCCCCTCTGGCATGCCACTGTCCAGGTCGTTGCACCCTTTAAACAACTTTAAAATCATTTTTCTGGCCAGAAATGTCTTTTTTAGATGTTAAAGTTCGCCTTCCCATTGAAGTTTATGGGGTTCGCGAACCGTTCGCGAACCGCTCGCATTTTTGCGCAAGTTCGCGAATATGTTCGCGAACTTTTTTTCCGACGTTCGCTACATCCCTATTCTACAGTCCAGCCACCCAGAAGTACTTATGTAGGACTACTAACCATTACAGGCTAAGTAAGGTGACCACAGCTTCATACTTTACTCGCCTCCATCCCATCCCCACCCGTACGTAGAAAAACTAGAATTTGGTTAATTTGACAGCTCTGTACAATATTCAGTCATCCTGCCAAAATAGAAACATAAATCTTGTTTACTTAGCTAATCCCAGGCAGAATAACTTTCTTTGTTCGAGCAGCAGGGGAAAAAAAAGAGAAATGTATTATTCACCTCCATGGGAATGAATGGTCTGGGGCTGTCACGCTTTTTCTGTAACACACTCACAATCACATGGAATCCGTCACTGACACAAAGCATAAATCCTGTTTTTGTGAACACACAACTTACAGTAATTTCTCAGTCGAGGAACAGAATTCCTTTTATCATGCTATCTTCTCTCACACTGTTCCTTCCACCACCCCCTACGCTATTTTCCAGTTTCAGCATGGCTCCCCAGCAAATGGTATTTGTCAGAGAGTAATTGGCAAATGCTGGAGGCAGTTTTCAAGGCTGTCTGAATGGAAAATCTCAAAGCAGTTGTCTGCTTTGAAAGAAAATATTACATTTGATCTTTTTTTTTCATGATGTATGTCTGCATTCTTTAGCTGGAAGACTAACCCTCCCCCCCAAAAAAGCCTTATAGGAAGTGAAATTGTGCCCTTAATTCGCAGCTTGTCTGTGGCGGGGACACATAATGCCAATGGAAAAACAGAAAGAAGCTCATTGAGCCCTTGAAATAATCGTTTAATAACTTTTGAAACTGGGCTTAGTAGCAACATTCTCAAGGGTCATGTTTTGGGGTATGAGGTAGGACCAGACCAATGAAGAAGAACTTACCAAATAGTATAGGGAGGTCCAGGAGCACATGCCTCAGACTTTTATCAACCAGGAATGAGGAAGGGCAGGCACAATGTGGATGAATGCAGGGAAGAACGTTGCATGTAGAGGGATAACATCTCACAGACAGGCCCAGGCTTTTAAACAAATATGCCCATCCAAATCTAAAGAACAGCACTTAACATTGATGTATCATATCTTTGAGATATGTAGGAATTTTGGTGTATTTATCTTTTAACTGTCTTCCTTATGAGCTATGATGCCACAAGTAGTTCTACTATATGTTAACTTGAGGGACACTATGACTAATGCCTTACTTTGATTTGGCACCAATTTAAAGGATGAGATTTATGTACTGTATACACTGTTGGGGTTGTCATCCATCCTGGAGAAAGGTTTCAAGGGAGGCTTTGGTTCTGTGTAAAACATAAGTGCTTTTTCATTAACTCCCACCCTAGCACCCAGGTGTGTGAATTTTTAAGTGCCACCATTATTTGCTGTAAAATAACTCAAAGGGCAAGAGCTTGTACTAATGATACCGATGAAGACGTCAATGGGCCTGAGATAGTTGTGTTTGGATCAAGAAGAGGATGATACCATTGAGGTGTAGCATCAAGAAATATTATATCTGCTGGTTGGGGCAAACAGGCAGAGACTATGAAGAAGAAGGGCACAGTAATATGATGTTCTACAGGCTGCCAAGTGGAGAATGAGATAGACATCCTGTTAGTCAATAGCATAGCTAAATTCCCATGTACCTTGCTGTACAATTTTGGTCTGGTTCCCTTGTGTAGGAAGAGACCATCCACTAGTAAAGCAGTAGCCAAAGTTTTATAAAACTTAAAAAGTCTTCATTAGGACATATGCAAGCCTAACGCATTTCGTGCCTGAAGTTGGCACTTATAGGCTGGAGTAAATGCCCACTTCAGGCACGAAATGCGTTAGGCTTGCATATGTCCCAATAAAGACTTTTTTTAAAATTTTAAAATACTTTTGCTACTGCTTTACTAGTGGATGGTCTCTTCCTACACTTTAATTTTGTACATATTACAAAAATGATTGGTAAACCCTTGGACTGGGGCAGTGTTGGACTGGCCCACTGGGATACCAGGAAAACTCCCGGTGGGCCCAGGTGTCAGGGGGCCCTTGTGCTGCTAAATATTTGGCCTATTTCATGGTCATTTCCTATTTCTTTGAGAGCAAAGAGGCTAAATTGATGGAATAATAGATTATAGTATGTAAAGAATAGAGCCTAGGAGAATAGAGGTTGAGTGAGGAGAGAAATAATAATTGTACTGTGAGTGGGCCCCTGGTCTATGGTTCTTTGGTGGGCCCCTGGTCTAAGGTTTTTGGGTGGGCCCCTGGTGTCCCAGTCCGACACTGGACTGGGGGTTACCTAGGTAAGAGATCTTTCTAGAAGTTTATTTTTGTTCCTGGCTACTGGCTGTTTTAGGCAATTGCAATGTCTCCAAGAGGAACATCAACAGTGGCCTCAAGAAACATGGTCATATAATAAGAGAATCAAAGTCTGCTACAAGTAGAAGTAGAAGTTATTCAGATATTTGAAACCAAACGTGATTGGTTGGAATGGTTGGAAGATTTAGGACCTTGGTCAATAATAAACCAATTTTGCTGGGTTGTAGCATACACATTTTCTGCAATCACTTCCAATGATGACAAGGATGAACTGCAGCCAATGAGGCCTAAAGCTTACCCGCCAGTTAGTAAGACCAAAGGGAACATGCAGCTACATAACATGCTCTCCTTATATCCAGACTTTTTAAATTACATTGAGCCGCTCGTGGAGAAAAGTGTTAAACCGCTACAATGTAGAAGGGCAATTTAATAACCAGTAACACATGGAGTGAACGAGTTAATTGACATATAATTGGCATATTTCTAAACCACACCAACAATTATGTATTATAAAAAAAGTTACTTTCAACATTCTGTTTCACTGAACTGATTTATTTCTGAAAATGGCTAATGTGGCGGCAGAATCTATTTGCTTATCTTTTGGAACTGTTTGGAGACCAAACCACAATGGTGTTAGGTGAAATAGCTGAGGCTCCACAAGCACACACTCCTGGCTCACCACAAAAACCTCAGGCTGATAGAGGCTCCTCCATAAACAAAGGAGTTTGCCTCTGCACTAAAGCTCGGTAGGGCTCACTGAATGCAGTCCTCTACCTGTTTATCTGTCATGCACAAACGCTCCTTGCTTAAACGTGTTTCGACTGATTGTTGGCTGAAAGGTAATGGATACGGGATTGGTCCAAGGCTTGTGAATTCTATTTTCAGCTGAATTCAGCAAAGTTCATGCTGTGGAATGTCTACGGTTGTGGCACAGCTGTGGCTCCCACACTGGTCCGACACTCAAGCAAAAATAAAAACAAATGAATTATTTTATCAAGCTTCATTTGTCTTTTATTTGCCTGTGTCTATTTGGGTGGGATCAGCTATTTTAATATCCCTTTCACCCTTTCTGCCTCTTCTCATTCAACTTCTATTCTCCGTCTCTTTTCTTTACATACTATAATCTATTATTCCATCTATTTGGCAGCAGATACAATTGTATTCCTGGCCTTTTGAGATTGACACCTGAATGTATCATACCTCCCTATGACGCCATTTATATATATATATAGTATTGTATATAGTATAGTTGGACCTTGGGGACACTGAAAGGGCTGGAGCTTTGTGACAAAGCGTCAGTGTTTGGACTTTGTCAGGACAGAACAGGGATGTAAGGTAAGTTGATAATACCAATGCTGGGAGGTATGAAAAGTGTACAAAGTGCCATTCTTTGTCTTCCCTGCTCTCGGAATTATAGCAGGAGCAACAGAGACCTGTGGGTCAGGAGGGACAGGTAGGCATGCCCCCTCCCATCCCATTCTAGTTTCCTAACTTGTGTGTCATTAGTTAGGCAGTGATGGGAGATTCAGGCTGCAATGGGGCCCTGTAGGTAAAGCTGATGCTCTGCACTTTGTACCAGATTCTTTTTCTGACAAGGTAGTAGAGAGCAGCCAGTATCCAGACAGAAATTCTAACAGCCCGAGTACTAGGGGGTGCACTTTTAGTAAATGATGTCCATGTTAAGATTGATGCCTGAGGGTATCGGTGTAATCATTGCTGTGGGACAGTCTTGTGCTGTTATCTACAGTTTGTTTGAGGTATCAGTGTAACCTTGGTAGTGGATGACTCTTGAGTTCTGATCCACATCCAAGCAGGTCCGGACTGAGAATTAAAATAGGCCCTGGCATTTCAGGTACACAGAGGCCCAGCAGCCCACACACAGGCCCAAACAGCCCCCACGAGCCCACTAAATACTGACTTTCTATGGCACCTTATAGCAGCCCCTCTGGCATTTGCCAGAACCCACAGATTGCCAGTCCCGGCCTGCATCTAAGAATATGAGCTTGGCCATAGTAGTGGCACAGCACTTGTATCCAGTCTTAGGGTATCAGTGTGGCAACACAGTGGAACAGCTGTTGTGTTGTATTGATACATCTAAAGATATCAGTGTAGCCACAGCAGTGGGACAGCTCTTGTGTTGTGATCTATGTTTGAAGGTATCAGTGGAGCCAGGACAGTGGGACGGCTCTTGCATTGAGATTGATCCCTAAGGGTATCAGTGTAGCCATGGAAGTGGGAGGGCTGTTGCCAGGGGCATAACTACAGCGGAAGCAGACCCTGTGGCTGCAGGGGGCCCAGTAGGTATAGGGGCTCCATGAGACTCTAATTAATATACAATTGGAATAAATATTGGTAAAACAGGTCAACCTCTAGACATTTTGGGGGCCTGAAAAATAATCTGCTGTGGGGCTCAGTAATATCTGATAGACATCTAAGGATATCAGCAACAGCAGCAGTGGGCTGCTCTTGTGTTGTGTGCCAGAAATGTTGTGTTGTGTGCAGGAATGGGCGAATTTGACCCGTTTCGTTTCGCCAAAAATTCACCGCCGGCTAAATGTCGCAGACTCCCATTAAAGTCTATGGGCGTCAAAAAAAATTTGTCGCGTGGTGAAATGATTTTGTTGCGCGTCTTTTTTTTTGACGCACGTCTCCATACAAGTCTATGGGCGTAATTTTTTCGGCGAAACGAGGCGAAAAAATTCGCCCATCCCTAGTTGTGTGTGTGCCAGTAAAAACAGAAATTTCTGTCTGTCTTATTTTTACTATGCGTGTATTTTATGTTGCCATGTGTCCCTTATGTTTAAAGAATGCCTTCAGTCTCACTTTAAAGGGGCAAGGCAACAACCCATAACAGCACTGGCTCTACACCTGCGCTGTCTTTACATATCTGTAAAACTAAGAAGCATTTTCTGTACTGGCCATATGTACTCACAGGATGTTATTAATCAGAGAGATTCATTTTAGGGTGGGAAAGCAAAGGCAATTGTCAAGGGTTTGTAGTCTGAAAGGAGGTCTGTTTATTAGCATATGGCAAATGAAATAACGAGGCACTAATTAATGGCTACGTATAGTACAAACCATATGTCAGAGGCTGTTGAACTATAATTCTGAGGAGATATGTTTTTTATGAGGGTTTAACCATTGCCAGCCCTTTAGCATTAACTTTGCTATTACTTCAGATCTAACACATATCAGTGAGGCAGCTGTACAACATTTGTCATTTTTTACTGAATTATAAAGGTCCTGAACAAAAGTGCCGTCTGTTCTGTATATTGTTCTCATTGGAGGTTTGACCTCATTACTGGAAATCACAATAAGAATTCTCCTTGATTTAACCTTGTGGCTTAAGATGTTCCAGCACTCAGGGAAGGGTCATTAGAGGAGACCATGGCTGTTAAATAGTCATTGCCAATTATTAACCCCATGGCCTGCCCTTGATGGGCAAATACTATCAGATTTCAGACACAGCAGGGAAATGCTGATATTCTTTGTATTTAAAGAGAAAATGTGTTAAAGCTTATTTCTCATTTAGAGACATACCGGTATGCATCATTTCTCATTTAGCTACAAGTATGGGACCTGTTATCCAGGATGCTTGCATCCTTGGGTTTTCTAGATAAGGGGACTTTCTGAGATTTGAATCGCCATACCTTAAGTCTAAGGGATCATGTACAAGGTTTTGCTTTATTATTACGGATAAAAAGGAAATCAATATTAACAATTTGAATTATTTGATTAAATTGGAATCTATGGGAAAGGGGCCGCGAAGTTGGAGTGTGGACCCCAGCTGTGACAGCCCCAGTGGGCACCAGACACCCCAGTCCGACATTGAATGTAGGGTTGTGCTCCTGGATGCCACCCTGTAGTATTCTGTATTGCCTGGTGATGGCAGCATTGAACATATAGTGCATTTTCTGCAGAAAGGGTTGAACATATGGAGGCGGAAAACCCAAATACTGGGGGCATGGCAGAAAATATAGCACTTTGATTTTACCTTTTTATTAGCATTCAATAAATAATTTTCAGTAGTGATGAGCGAATTTATTTGTCAGCCATGGATTTGCGGCGAAATTCCGAATTTCGCCACGTGCAAATTTTTTTGCGAAACTGTGGCGGAAATTCGCAGCGAAAACATTGCAGAGAAAAAATGCCCATGAGAAAAAACGACTACTGACTTAAATATATTTGGACAAAACAGTCGCTGAGACAAATAACCACCATAAGAAAAAAACGGCCATTGACTTAAATGCATTATGACAAAAGTCCGCCAAAATAAAAAATGCCCATTGACTTCTAATGCATTATGACAAAAGTCTGCCAAAATAAATAGCTCACCCCACCACTACTGCTCCACCATGAACTGCCTGCTTTCTTCTGGAATCTTTTAGCCATCCTTCAAATCTCATGAAGGCTGAAGGCCTGGGTCTGTAGGAACCATGAAGGGCACATTGGGCTTTTCTCCTGCTGTCCCTCTAGTCCAGTCAAGCCCTGGCTCCCGGCAGAATTACATAGAGAACAGACACAACATAGCACCTGTGTTTTTTTGCATTTTCATAAACGAGCCCTTTTGTCTTCATACTATTATTCACTAAATTCACTAAGCGCCGAAGCGCCGAACTCTAGCATTAATTCGCTAGCGTTTGGCATTTTCGCTACTGCGCAAATTCACTAACGAACGCTGGCGTATTTTCGCTAGTGTTACTTCGCATCCTTACGCCAGGCGAATTTTCGCTAGCGATGTAACTACGCAAATTCACTAACTTGCGCAGTGTACTGAACGCTACCTTTTACGCTAGACTTCCTTCGCCACCTCAGACCTGGCGAAGCGCAATAGAGTAGATAGGGATTGTTTCAAAAAAAGTCAATATTTTTTCTAAGTCCCAAAAAACGCTGGCGTGTTTTCTACATGATGGGTGATAGGCTGAAAAAGATCGAAAAATTTTTGGGGCTCCCCTTCCTCCCCCCTACATTTCCTGGCAACTTACTTAGACAGTGGGCACGTGTGTAGGGCAAAATAAAATTTATATTTGCTGATTTGAAGGTTTTCTAGGCATTTGTAGTGCAGATACGTGTTCCTCCATTGAAATTTGAATTTCGCGCCGTATGCAAATTAGCCTTCGCTAGCGTAACTTCGCTTTATATAGCGAATCAACGCTAGCGCAACTTCGCAACCTTACGCTACCCCTGAGCGCAACTTCGGATTTTAGTGAATTTGTGGAGCGCTGGCGAAACTATGCCTGGCGAAGTGCGGTGAAGTGCTGCGAAGTGCGGCAAAGTTGCGCCTGGCGCAACTTCGCATCTTAGTGATGAAGTTTGCCTTCTCTGATGGTTAAACACTCTATCACTGTAACTTGTGGTTTGGAAGTAAATATGAAAATTAAAAACAAAGATAACATTGTATCTAAGGTCAACCACTACCCAGGCCTTTTATTTCTCCATAGAAATTAAAATGTTTGTTCAGCTAAGGCCAACATTAGTGCGGGCGATGGACAACAAATGCTAATACAAAGAAACTTTCACAAGTGACTGGGGATATTTATTCTGCTATTATTGAACGCCACCTGCACTGGGTTGACAAAGAGGGCATGCAGCCTTCCAAAAGCTTCCTCACTTTAAAGGAATAATGTTGCTGAGATACGGGGACTTGCATTCAGCGCAGGGGATAAATCTAATTGTTTACCCTCTTCGCTTAATGCCAGGATTTGAAGTTAGATCATACGTCTGAATAATACGAAAGTCCATTCCAGCTCTTTATATGCTTAGGTCAAAGCAGGGAAAAAAGAATTGCAAAACACCATTTATTTATTTAAATAAAATTATTAAAACATAACTTTGTTTGCTTGTTTTCAAATATTTTTATGGACACATTACCACCCTTGACTGCAGTGATGTGCAGGTCAACTATTAACCCACTCCAACCTGAACTCACCCAAATTCAGCCGAACATTTTGTGCTAAATTGCTTTATTACCAGCATCCAACCTGTCCATGTCTGGCTTCAACTGTGGCTGCAGGACAGGTACGAGTTTATAAAAGATGGAGGCCAGAAAGCAGAAGATGGAGATGAGTTGGGCGGAGATGTCAATGGAAGGAGACAAAGAGACATAAACACAGAACCACCAGCCGCAAAGCACTGGGTCCATAATTGGTCGACCTGAACCCCATATGCCCTGAAGGGAAAAATTCATAGTGAAGGAAGGACTGTTTTCAAGCAATGAGGACATTAGCACCATTTTTGTTTTAAGGACCAAACACCATGGGTTGCTTTAAAAACCTCTACTTGGTTAATGGATTGTCAATATTTTGGACATGGTTGGTTTACATCCCCAGATACTCAATTTTACATACAGTCCTTAAAGGGGTGGTTCACCTTAAAGTTAACTTATAGTATGTTATAGAATGGACAAATTCTGAGCAACTTTTCAGTTGGTCTTCATTTTTTTTATAGTTTTAATTATTTGCCGACTTTTTCCACCTTTCAAATAGTGGTCACTGACCCCATCTAAAAAACAAGTGCTCTGTAAGCCTACACTTTGCTACTTTCTCATTTTTCTATTCTGGCCCTCTCCTATTCATATTTCAGTCTCTTATCCAAATCAGTGCATGGTTGTGTAGGGTCATTTGGACCATAGCAACCAGTTTGCTGAAATCGCGAACTGGAGAGCTGCTGAATAAAAAGTTAAAAAAACTCAACTCTTTACATCATACTTAAAGTTATCTCAAAGGTGAAGGAATGTACTTGATAAAAGCATGTTCTTCAGATACAACTCCAGATCTGAAGTTCCTCTTCAGGCTTTTGGTGGTTGCATTTTAAAGTCATGGTAAGACGACTAATATAATGTTTTAATATATTAGTAATCTTGCTAGTAGTAGGGGGAGGGAATCATGAAAAAAATTTGGATCACAAAGTCAGAAAACCATGAGGGTAGACATTCTAGACAGAACTCAAGGGCGGTTGTCTCTTATAAGTAATTCTAAAACAACTGGACTTGCTGAGTAATCATTGAAGACATTTCACTACTCATCTGAGCAGCTTTTACTAGATATACCATGACCTGGATGAATGAAAATCTTCATAGTCATCAAGGGAGGTTGGTTTGAATGGAAGTCTGGTGGGACTTCTGCACTTGGACCATATTGACAACAAGCCATGAAGGGGTGTCTCCTCTATTGCCCTCCTTCTTGAGACTGTTTGAAACTCAAAATGAATGAACACCCATCTATTATGCATCCAATGTCCTCTTATCTTCATGCACTTTAATCTACATTAACACACACTCCGTATAACCCTCTATTTAAACGATAAAAAAAAATCACCAGCCCTATTTGCACAGCTGCTCTCAGTTCTCCCAGTACTACCTAGATTCCCTTGTAGAAAGATTTGCCTGCAAAATAAAAAAGGTGCAAATATTCCAGGAACTCACAGTGTTTAAGTACATAGAAAAGAAAACATTATGATGAGTAATCAGAGTGAAATCAATGATAACCTTTCCTGCATTATAAATGATAGAGTTTGTGTTTAATAGCTCTCAGACAAAGTGTGGGTGTGGCGGTTTGAAAAGCACAAGTGCCTGAGACCTGTCAGCCTGTAAATACAGAAATGAATGGCTCTCTTAACATGCATATCTCACATCTGCCAATACAAACCCTTCATATTTATACAGTAAAACTAAGGTTAAGAGTGTTTTGGTGTGACCCATTCTTTCCACCATCAGTCACTATGGAGAAAAACCTTTCTGTGAACACATTTCAGTGGCACATGGGGCACTGAAAGATGATATTGCCTTGGGTTTCATTGTGCCAGGTCAGGAGGAAAAGTTCAGGTTTTGGATCAGGTTGCTATGAAACTAGCATGGCATAAAAAATTGGTAGAGAATTAAACAAATATTGGGGTTTCCTAGAGAATCAAGTTTGGTTACGCTTGGATCAACCTCATTTATTTCTTTGTATCTGTTGCAGTCGTAACTGATACAAAGATCAACAAGCTGGGGAAATTATAGCTATAACTCATCCTATGTCCAGCAAGAACTAGCAAGAGTTTATTAAAGGGATACTGTCATGGGGGAAAAAATGTTTCAAAATGAATCAGTTAATAGTGCTGCTCCAGCAGAATTCTGCACTGAAATCCATTTCTCAAAAGAGCAAACAGATTTTTTTATATTCAATTTTGAAATCTGACATGGGGCTAGGCATATTGTCAATTTCCGAGCTGCCCCAAGTCATGTGATTTGTGCTCTGATAAACTTCAATCACTCTTTACTGCTGTACTGCAAGTTGGATTGATATCACCCCCCTCCCTTTTCCCCCCCAGCAGCCAAACAAAAGAACAATGGGAAGGTAACCAGATAACAGCTCCCTAACACAAGATAAAAGCTGCCTGGTAGATCTAAGAACAACACTCAATAGTAAAAACCCATGTCCCACTGAGACACATTCAGTTACATTGAGAAGGGAAAACTGCAGCCTGCCAGAAAGCATTTCTCTCCTAAAGTGCAGGCACAAGTCACATGACCAGGGGCAGCTGGGAAATTGACAATATGTCTAGCCCCATGTCAGATTTCAAAATTGAATGTAAAAAAAATCTGTTTGGTCTTTTGAGAAATGGATTTCAGTGCAGAATTCTGCTGGAGTAGCACTATTACCTTTACCTGGTGCGTTTTCCGATGACAGGATCCCTTTACGTTTGTAAATGACATTTTAGAACCATTGCTTCCATCAAGAATCAAGTGTGTATTCAGGAAAGAGAGTTGTGCTAGTGGGACAGGTCAGTAGTCCAGCAAGATGTGACAAGAGTGTTCTTTAGGTGGCCAATGTTATTTTAGAGGCACCACTCCATCAGGGACAAAGTATATCTTTGGGAAAGAGCTGTACCAGTAGGAAAGGTCAGTCGTTCAGCAAGATCTGAAAAGAGTGTTCTTAATTTAGGAGCCACCCTCCATCATGCACAAGTGTGTCTTCTGAGAAGAATTGTGCTTGTAGGGCAGGTCAATAGTTGGGGCAGCAAGATCTCATTACTGATGGCTGAAAAGTCCTGATTGATTGATTTGAATGATGAAATGGTTGGTCATTTGATTTTGGTATTATAGCATTTGTATTCCAGGCCAAGAGCCATTGCATACAGAGCCATCCCTATATCATGGATCAGTGGTGAATTCAAGAAAGAGTTGTGCCAGTAGGACAGATCAGTTGGTCCAGCAAGAACTGACAAGTGTGTTCTTTAAATGGCTAACATTATTTCAGAGCCATCACTACATCAAGGATCAAGTGTGTCTTTAGGAATAACTTGTACCAGCAGGAAAGGTCAATCATCCAGCAAGAACTGGCAAGAGTGTTCTTATTTGGCCTATGTGTTCTCCAGCTGGTGGCCACAGAGTTAAAGACATTATCAACATTGTGTGACGTTATTAATTTAATACAATTTGATTAGTGGGATTTTCTACATGGAAATGTGCTATGGATTTGCATACAGTATTTCATACAGTAAATGCATATTAAATATATCTAGTATAGGTCAATCTAAAAACAACTGGACTTGCTGAGTAATCAATGAAGACGTTTCACTACTCATCCGAGCAGCTTCTTCAGTTCAACTGACTGGTGTGGGAAGTTCTTGGCATATAAACTCTTCCACTAATCCATTTACAATGGCACATTGTAACTCTTCAAAGAGGTGACATCTGAAGAAACTCACAGAGGTGTTGATTCTGTGTAGTTGTGATAGGATTATCCAATGTGTCACGCAACTCCTAGATACAGGTGTTACTTGTGAGAGTTGCATGAATGGATGTGTGAAGTGTTCTGAATCCGCCGGGGTACAGATGTTAGAACAGCATTGTATGTAGCAGACAGGTAGTGTCGTAGGCCCCCACCTCTGTTCAGAGATGGTCTCTCCACCTTGACATGAATCGCCTCTTTCACGCCTCGTGTCATAATCACATGACACGTGGAGTATATTTCCTATTAATTAATTAGTTGCAGAGAGTGGTACGGTACCCCTATGGCCATTATTGTAGGCATTGACAATCTTTGGGGCTGCATTTGTTACAGACCTACAACTGCCAGAATCTCTTTGGGACGGTAATTGGTGGGCAATGGTGAAAATTAGGGATGTGCAAACACAATTGACAGCCATACACTTGTATGGCATCGTGCGACAAAAAAAAAGACACCTGTCAAAAATATTTTTTTGACGCCCACAGACTTTAATGGGCGTTGGCGACATTTCGCCGGCGGCAAATTTTTAGTGAAACGGGTCAAATTCGCCCATCCCTAGTGAAAATGAACATTCTGCCTACTAGAATGAAAATCGTCGCGGGATGGCACTTGGAGCACTTCATTTTCCAAAGTCGCCTGAAGCGACTTCTGACGACTTTGGAAAATGAAGCTCTCTGATTGCCATCCCGCCAGTGATTTCCATTCTAGCCGGGGGGGGGAGGCAGTTCGGGGGACTAATCTAGTCACCCCGAAGAAAAGGAGATTTGTCACCGGGCAACTAATCTTCCCGAATATGACAGTGTGTCTCTTCTCTTAAAGGTCACCCCAAAAAATAACTCAAAATCCTATTTTATCACATTAGTCAAGCAAAATAATCTTTAATTACACTATATATATTATTTGAATCTTGTTTCCTTCAGTCTGGGAATTCATAATTATAACAAGCAGGCAGGAGCCATTTTGTGGACACTGTTATTAAGGCAAGTTTTTCATCAGCTCAGAATCTTGTTTGTGCACCAGAATGGGGGACCTGATGTCCATCCCCATGCCCTGGCTACACAATTAAATGGTTAAGAGGACTGTGGAATGTGGGGAGAGCAGCGATTTCTAGGAAGTGCTGAATGGAAAGTAAAAGTAATTGTCTGCCCCGCCTCTATGCCCAGGGCATAGACACTTTCCAAGATGGTGACCCCCTGTGACAAGTTTGAAGTCCTGGATCATTGCTGCTATTGACAAGCTGAAACTTTAGGCTGGTGCAATAAATTCAGTTCATAAAATCAGGGTCGGACTCGAGGGCCTGGGGCCCACTGGGGCTGCTGTTCTAGGGTCCCCTCAGGCCGTCACCCTGCTGCCGTAGCACAGGTGAGATTCAGCTCATGTGTGTGAGTGCATAATGTTTTTGCCGACAGGCTTCTGCATCGCGGTTCTGGTGGGGATCTTGTCTGACCCTGCATTAAATATGGCATTTTTAGCCTTATTAATTTTTAGGGTTTAGTTCTTCTTTAGAGGGCACCTGTTGGCTAATCATGTTATCCCCAACCAAAGGTTCAGGTTAATAGAGTTGGGGATAACACAAGTTTATTTTTTAAAAAAAATGCCCCCCGTCAGCGATATGCTACCCGCAACGGGATGGAGCTCCCTGTACGAGCAGCCATGTCCAGTCACTCGTATGCACATAACGGGCATGTCAAGTGCATACTGAGCAATTTAAGATCATACATGTCTATGTAGCTTGTATCAGACAGACTCTCATTCAGAGTCGATAGTATCCTATTATTCATCTAAGACCCAAATGTATTTCCTTGGGATGAAGGCCGTGTTCTTTGTACTTTGCCAAACTGATTTCCCATTAACATGAGATGTGACATAGTTGAAAGAAAAAGCCAGAATCGTAGACTCAACAGTATGGACATGATGGCACGTTTATGCTGGCAGTGTGGACACTCATTTGTGGCACTAAGTGGGTTAAATCTACAATAAGTTTTATGCCTTTTCAAACTGTGCCAGTTTCCCCATCTGCAGCACATTATTACACAGAGCTTGTAGAATACCTTTTCCAGAATGTTTGCTTAATAAAATCTTTACTAACAGCGTAATAGCTCTGGACGTCTGTAATGTAAATGTTATAATGACTTTAAGGTTAGTAAATTTGTTTTAATTACAAGAAGAAACCTAGTGATTCAGCCAGGGGTGTAGAGTCACTGCAAATATGAATTCTGAGCTGTGAATAGACCTGTGAAGAATTTGCCTCTTAAAGTGGCCCTCTGAGCAGCTGTTGAGAAGCTAAGCTTAGGGGTCGTCACTAATGATCAAGCAGAAAATAAGGTTGGTCTGTAATATAAGCTGATGCTACAGGGCTGATTATTTAATTATGATGCTAATTGCACTGGTTTCTGTGCTGCCATGTAGTAATTATCTGTATTAATTACTAATCAGCCTTATATTGTGAAATTTCTATTCTATGTGTACTGTATATTGTGAGTGGCTCCCTAAGCTCAATAAGTGACAGCAGCACAGAGCATGTGCAGTGAATCAGCAGAAAAGAAGATTGGTAGATTTTTGGAGACAATTACGGAATGGCCATCTCCCATAGACTCCACTCTATTGGGTTTATTTAATGTTTACATGATTTTCTAGTAGACTTAAGGAATGAAGATCCAAATTACGGAATTCCGTTATCAGGAAAACCCCAGGTCCAGAGCATTCTGGATAACAGGTCCTATACCTGTATATCCAAGTGCTGTATGTAGTGTTGGCATTATATCTGAGGTTCACATGGTCAGATTTATGATGTAATATATATATTCTTATAAATAGTGTTCCCTGATGTCATCGATTGTAACAGTCGCTTCATGACTTTGAAATTTTCAGTCTGTGGCCTCTATAAAAGTGCTTGACAAGTTGTCTTATAATTTTAAATGGTCAAAGAACCCCTTAGTGACTTCTGATATCCTTATCATTTACAGTAGGGGTACATTACAACAGGGGGTACATTATCCCTTATAATACATGAGTGATACTCAGAGTTCCCTGTATAACTCAGCCTGCAGCCTTGTGCCTTTATATGGTCACAGAACCCCTCAGTGACTTCTAATATCCTTATCATTTACAGTAGGGGGTACATTATCCCTTATAATACATGAGTGATACTCAGAGTTCCCTGTATAACTCAGCCTGCAGCCTTGTGCCTTTATATGGTCACAGAACCCCTCAGTGACTTCTAATATCCTTATCATTTACAGTAGGGGGTACATTATCCCTTATAATACATGAGTGATACTCAGAGTTCCCTGTATAACTCAGCCTGCAGCCTTGTGCCTTTATATGGTCACAGAACAACCCCTCAGTGACTTCTAATATCCTTATCATTTACAGTAGGGGGTACATTATCCCTTATAATACACGAGTGATACTCAGAGTCCCCTGTATAACTCAGCCTGCAGCCTTGTGCCTTTATATGGTCACATAACCCCTCAGTGACTTCTAATATCCTTATCATTTACAGTAGGGGTACATTATCCCTTATAATACACGAGTGATACTCAGAGTCCCCTGTATAACTCAGCCTGCAACCTTGTGCCTTTATATGGTCACACAACCCCTAAGTGACTTCTAATATCCTTATCATTTACAGTAGGTACATTATCCCTTATTATTTTGTAAAATGAACATGGTAATTAGGGGATGTGGCCACGAAAATGGGCAACTATCTTTCTATTTCCAAAATGTGGGGAGGTATGGTGTGTTTAAAAGCAGCCAAAGTAGTCACAGATACATGTGACATGAGCATAATAGTAGGGTGAATCTTCTGTAAGAATACAGGTATGGGATCTGTTATCAGGAAACCGGTATTGCTTTAACTGATCATTGTGCACTTTTATCCTAGGCTGCGCTACTGGGAGTTGACAGCAGGTGTCACCAGGTATCTATGATATAATATAAAGAGCACAAGCTTTTCTATAGATACACATAATGTGCACAATGATACCTTAAAGGCAAATCACAGCTGAAATTCATCTGTTACTATAAACTTGTAAAAAAAGCTCTTGTAACATACACTGCAAAACATTTATTCTCAAGCGTAAACGGCTACACTATATTAGTGCTGTCCAATCATTTAGCACAAAGAACAGTCTCAAATATTGGAGGTGCAATAGCTCATATCCTTGCCGAATTGCACAGGGACGGCTCCTGTAGGGCTGAAGACTTTTCACAAAAGCTTTGTTCATTAGATGACATCATTTATGAACAAACCTGTTATCCAGAAAGCTCTTAATTACAGGAAAGGCATCTACCATAGACTCCATTTTAATAAAATAATTAAATTTTTTAGAAATGATTTCCTTTTTCTCTGCAACAATAAAACAGGACCTTGTACTTGATCCCAACTAATGAATCCTTATTAAAAACAATCCTATTGGGTTTATTTAATGTTTCACTGATTTTTAGTAAAATTAAGGTATGAAGATCCAAATTACAGAAAGATCCATTATCCAGAAAAGCCCAGGTCCTGAGCATTCTGGATAACAGGTCTCATACCTGCATTGTTCTTTAAGTAGCATTGGGAAGTATAAATAACAAATAATTGTTTTCACCAGGCATGGATTTGTGGCAAAATTAAACATCAGCAAATTGTTCTGCAAAACCAAAAAGGCAACGAGAAGATGCTCAATTTACTTTGAAGCAATTGGAACGAGGAAAAAACTTGAGAAATAAAAACAGCCAGTGACTTAAATGAATTTGGACTGAGAAAGAACGAGAAAAAAATACCCATTGTTTTTAATGTAGTTGGAGTGAGAAAAAAAAACTAGAGAAAAAAAAGCCTATTAACTCCTTAAGGGGTGGTTCACCTTTAATTTACTTTTGGTAAATTATCAAGAATTATGGGAAGCCCGTCTGCCATAGACTTCATTTTATCCAAATTTTTTAAAAATTATTTCCTTTTCTCTGTAATAATAAAACAGTAGCTTGTACTTGATCCCAACTAAGATATAATTAATCCTTATTGGAAGCAAAACCAGCCTATTGGGTTTATTTAATGTTTATATGATTTGCTAGTAGACTCAAGGTATGAAGATCCAAATTACAGAAAGACCCATTATATAGAAAACCCCAGGTCCCGTGCATTATTATTATTCCTTTTTCTCTGTAATAATAAAACAGTACCTTGTACTTGATCCCAACTAAGATATAATAATCCTTATTGGAGGCAAAACCAGCCTATTGGTTTATTTAATGTCACATGTTTTTATAGTCGAGTTAAGGTATGAAGATCCAAATTTCAGAAAGATCCATTATCCGGAAAACCCTAATTCCTGAGCATTCTGAATACCAGGTCTGAAACCTGTGGGATGGCCAATTCTAAGCAACTTTTCAATGTGGTCTTTTTTTTTTATAACTTTTGAATTATTTGCCTCCTTCTTCTGTCTCTCTCGGGAGCAGCCAACATCTAAAAAAAACAAATGCTCTGTAAGGCTACAAATGTTGTTAACTTTTTATTACTCATCTTTCCAATCGGGCCTCTCCTATTACTATTCCAGTTTCTTATTCAAATCAAGGCATGGTTGCTAGGGTAATGTGGCCTGGGTAGCCAAACTTAAAAAGTCATTGTAGGGATATGAACATGCTCATCTCTAGCTGCTGCTCCCACCCACCCAGAGCTCTAATCCATCACTGCCATAGTGAATATATTTGCCTGGAACAAATGTAATTGCTCTGTTATATTACAAGTCTGTGAAAATATTTAATGTACTTTAATGAACATCTATAGTCTGTCTTGTCTTCCCTCGAGCGATTAATGAGATGCCATTTTATTAGGAAGAGTGTTTGTACCTGTGACTAATCAGGAAATATCTGTCAGTCAAGTACTTCCTGTCTGCCCAGCCATCATCATGTTCTGCGCAAAATGTGTAATTAATTATGATTGGTAATGACTACCTTGTATCATGCTTATATGATAATAATCATTTTATTCACTCATGTGCTCCCTATGTTATTCCCAGCCCAGGCTTGTCCTGTTATAGTCAGCCTGACACAGTTAAATACTGTTTGCTAGGTTTGCTTTACTCTCCAGGCTTCACGCAACTTTCGTTGCATTTGATGTGAGATCTACATCAGTAGGCCCTGCTGGTAAGATGAATGAAGTTCCATCAGGGTTGAACTGGAGGGTTGGAATGGCCTGCAAGAGAACCACATGAACGGAAAGACAATTTCCATAAAAACTTTTTATATTATCTTAATTTGGCCACCTGTATATAACACTGTTTGCATCTAATTTTTGTGAAAGTGGCCAACAGAGGTCAGGTTCTTTGGGTGTCCCCTGGAAGCCCAGCCAGAAGTGAGTTCCAAAGTGATGTCTATAAGGATATAAGGTCTATGTTTACATGATCAGCCTTATTTACAAAATGTCAAAGTAGAAATGGTACCTTCTGACACACCGTGACATACTACCTGGGGTTTCTGCATTGCCGCTGCTCAATGTGGGTGGACAGCTACGGCCATGTCTGGACTGAGAATTAAAATAGGCCCTGGCATTTCAGGTACACAGAGGTCCAATCAGCCCACACAGAGGCCCAAACAGCCCCCACCAGCCCACTAAATACTGACTTTCTATGGCACCTTATAGCAGCCCCCCACATTTACCAGAACCCAAAGATTGCCAGTCCTGGCCTGGCTATGGCCCTGGTTCACTCCTATTGCTTTTCTTGTAATTGCAAGTAAGCTTGGCTTTGTTTAACCTGTTACCAATCCGGCCACAGGTGATCTGTGTCAGCCATTATTCTGGCTATAGAACCTACTACCCTGCACTGACACTTTGCCCAATGTAGGTCTATTTCCTAATAGTTCCTGGTGTGATTCTTCGTCTGATTGTCTGTTCCTGACATTTTCCTGTTTTGACCTTGCTGTATCACTCTTCTTGGTCCCGATTCTGTACTATGTTACTGACTGTTTTTTACCCTGGCCTGTTATCATGACTACACTTCTGGTTCCTGATTCTGTTCTGCACTGAGTGTTACTGACCCAGCCTGTTCCATGACTATGCTCCTGGTTCCTGATCCTGTACTGCACTGTCTGACTGGTACTGAACTGGCTTGTTCCTCGACTTCACTCCCTGGTCCCAGTTCCTCCTGTATACGTTATGGTTCCCTTGCTTGCCCAGAACTTCTCCCTTGATCCCCTCATTTTAAAGAAATTGTTCAATATAAAAATAAAAACTGGGTAAATAGATAGACTGTGCAAAATAAAAAATGTTTCTAATATAGTTAGTTAGCCAAAAATGTAATGTATAAAGGCTGGAGTGACTGGATGTCTAACATAATAGCCAGAACACTACTTCCTGCTTTGCAGCTCTCTTGGTTTCCACTGATTGGTTACAAGGCAGTGACCAATCAGAGACTTGAGGGGAGGCACATGGGTCATCACTGTTGCTTTTGAATCTGAGATGAATGCTGAGGATCAATTGCAAACTCAATAAATAGTTATGTCCCATGTGGCCCCCCTTCAAGTCACTGACTAACTTAGAGCTAAAAAGCAGGAAGTTGTGTTGTGTTCTGTTCTGTTAGACATCCAGTCACTCCAGCCTTTATACATTACATTTTTGGCTAACTAACTATATTAGAAACATGTTTTTTTTTGCACATACTATCTATTTACCAAGTTTTTATTTTTACATTGAACTGTTCCTTTAAGACCTGGTGGCATCTAAGTAGCGGAGGGTTCCTCCCGAAGCTAAAGGTGGTTGATAGAGGCAGAAGATGGGACCTTGGGGTTTGTTCTGGGTTTTGGGATACCATACGTAACACACACTTCAGTGTTGAGACTGAACTGGTGAACGGATGTCAATAATACAAAGTAAAAGATATCAAACATCCTGAGTAACACCCTTGTGTAACAGACATTAATAATAATCATGTCAGTGATGGTTGCTATTAATCATTTTTCTTCTTCTTTTTCCTTCTGACAGCAGTTCTTCAGCATACTGAAGGAAATAATTGGATATTGCCAGGTCTAGCTTTCAAATTACTTTTTATATTATTTTGGTCAATGATGTCAACAGTGTCATTGGCTCCTTGCGACCACAATTATAGGAATCATCCTGTATTATGGGTAAAAAATTGGTGTCTGAGCTGGAAATTAACCTACTGCACTTGTGGTTGTAAGTGCTCTCTCGAAGGGTTATTCCAGTTATCAGATTACTATCCCCAGCTTACTGCAATATGAGCTGGAGCAGAAACAGAAGACTTGTCAGGCTTGTTGGGTAATTCTGTGGCCCAATTATAAATTCCCATTCTTATTACCCTTCATAGCTATAGCTCCAGCATACAGTATTCCATAGCCCTTTACAGAGATTATCCATAATTCACATCAAGTCCTGCCCCAGAGGAGCTTACAGTCTACACAACACAGACTATGATCATTTTTTTGGGCGGAACCAAATAACATTTCTGTGTATTTTTGAAGTATTGGCGGGAAACTAGAATACCCACAAGAAACCCACCCTTAGGGGAAAAGATACAAAGTAATGGCATTTGTAATTACAGTAACCCCTCAAGGGGAGGAATCGGGAGGAGGGTTAATTTCTGACATTTTTGACAACTTAGGTGCTTTAAAAAAAAGAAAATTAGGGAAAAACTCTAGAAACTCTCTCTGTAAACTATCATTTTTGCTCTGGAATAGTATCTTATAGCAAACAAACCCTTTATCCAGAAAGCTCCTAATTAAAGGAAGGCCATCTCCCATAGACTAAATTTTAATCAAATAATTCACATTTTTAAAAATGGTTTCCTTTTTCTCTATAGTAATAAAGCAGTACCTTGTAGTCGATACCAGCTACAATATAATCGATCCTTATTGAAGGCAGAACAATCCTATTGGGTTTAATAAATATTTCAATACATTTTTAAAAAAAATAAATGATAAAATCCAAGGTCCCATGCATTCTGGAAAAAAAGTCCCATAGCTGTATTATGCATTCATTCTTCCCACACTCATGGCAATTTAGGGCACTTTGCCTGCCGTGGTTCCTCCTCGCACAACATGACAAACAAAGCACTTAAAAAGAATTTTCTCCAGTTCAGAGACGACACAGTACTAATAAGAAAATAATCCATTCATGATCTGACAATGTGTTTTGCCTTTAAGGCACATACATTAAAGGCTACACAGACTTTACGTTTTTCCTCTTGTGTTGACACTGCTATAAAAACAATGGCATTTCCATGGAAAACAGCTTCAAGTTGAGATCGACTACATTTTCCCATCTGCGGCCAACCCTTATTGTGGAACAGCATAAACACTGCTTTATTGGGGCTTAAGTTAATTACTCTGTGAATGCTCCTTTAGAAGAACAGGGGCTTTGTCAAGTCCTTTGGATGCAATTCGTCAGCCACTGAGAAGTGAGAGGATTCTAAGTAAATAACAATCCAAATTCATAAAAGGAAACTGCAATTATATTCTTAATGGTCCCATTACGCTTAATAATTGGTTACAGCAACTGAGAATAAGTTTTATGTTTCATTGCTCGGGCACTTTTGAATAGGGTTCTGTGTTGGGCTCTTTGATTTGCTTCTGTTACTTATCTCCTCTCTTCTAAAAATAATTTCAAAGCCTGTATTTAAATAAATCAATGTGAGAAAAAAAAAATTAGAATGCCTTGATCTTCAAAATAGAAATCTGTCGACAGTGGCGGGTAATGGAAATCCATGCCATAGTTCATCATTAAAGGGAACTTTTTTTTTTTTTTTGGTAAGAATGATTCTGGTGCAAGTCATGTGACTTCCGGCAATGGTGCTGATTAGGGATGCACCAAATCCACTATATGGGATTCAGCTGAATCCCCGAATCCTTGCCGAATACCGCAAATATATGCAAATTAGGGGCAGGAAAAGAAAAAGTGGGAAAAAAATCTTCTTTTGTGATGAAAAGTCATGTGATTTCCCTACCTGCCCCTAATTTACAAATGCAAATTAGGATTTGGTTTCGGTTCGGCCAGGCACAAGGATTCGGCTGAATCTGAATCTTACTGAAAAAGGCTAAATCCTGGCCGAATCCCGAACCAAATCCTGGATTTGGTGAATCCCTAGTGCTGAAGAGAATCAAGTACCATGTAAAACTGGGAGTTTATTGGTATATGGAAAAGATGGCTTGCACAGTCAAACTGCCCACCGGGATACCAGGAAAATTCCCGATGGGCCCAGGTGTCAGTGGGCCTCTTGATTCTAACCATTTGGCCTATTTTATGATTATTCCCTATTTCTTTATGGCAACAAAGAGGCTTAATAATGGAAGAATAGAGAATAGTATATAGAGAAAAGAGTCTAGGTCAGGAGAATAAAGAGTGAGGAGAGGAGTTATAATAGGTTGGAAAGTGAGCCCTCAGCCTAAGACTGTTTGCTGGGCCCCTGGCATCCCAGTCCAACACTGGGCTTGCAGGTTGCTTTGGTGTCACCATGTGGCATGGAGCAATTTCAAGCAGAAGGCCATGGTGGGTAGTGTTATATTTATGATCTGGTGGGAGTGCATTGTGCAAGACCCGAGGTAGATTAGAGTTTTGTGTTAAAAATCCCAAGTCCTAAAATACTTAGCAGAGCCCTCTATGGCTACAACTTGGATGCAGCCAAGTCTGTAGCATGTGAATGCTACAGGCTGTGACAATTAATTGCTGTTAGGGAAATCTCAAGCTTCCAGTCTTTATCACAGGCCATAGTGCTAATGGACTGACCAGAGGGAAAGATACTAGAGAAGATGCAGTTCAGGTGCCAGAAATCATAAATTCATTGGGCTAATCTTAATCCACAATGAGCAGGGCTAATCCTGAGCTGTTTCGTTTGATGTAGCCCAAAATTCAAATATTAACCTGGGATGGGATAGAATGCCAACCTGCAGTGATACATATTCTCAGAAATGTACAGAACCTAGAGAGAATCCAGATATATTTTAATAGTACCTGAATGGTGAGATCTATATTGGGCTTTGTTGTGGCCTGTGCCCACTGGCTCTCCATAATCTGTGCATATGAATGACATACAAGTTGTGGGATGGGAATGGGTGAGGATACACTTATAAGCTCCCCCGGCCCTGACATCACTATGATACAACTGCAGTGCTTGATTCATGGGGGTGCAGAGTGCAGAGTCCTGTAACACTAAACTCACCAACTCTAAAATCACGGATGTCATAGAATTTATTCAAAGATCCGACTATAAAAAAGTAAGATCGAAAAACAAGGCGAATACAGGTACAGGACCTGTTATCCAAAATGTTTCGGACCTGGGGCGTTCCAGATAATGGATCTTTCCATAATTTGGATCTTTATGTCCTAAGTCTACTAGAAAATCATGTAAACATTAAATAAACCAAATAGGCTGGTTTTGCTTCCAATAAGGCTTAATTATATCTTAGTTGGGATCAAGAAATTGCCTTTCTATAATTCAGAGCTTTCTAGATTACGAGTTTCTGGATAACAGATCCCATCCAACAGATCCCATCTCAAAATCTCAAAAAGTCAAACTTTAAAAGTCCGAAACGGTCCAGTAAAAAAAAGAAAGGCAGCTTCCATTGACTTCTATCGGACCTCAACAAAAGTCCTTCCTTACATATTGGATTTTTTCCGATAAACATAAATTATTTTTAGACTCCTGTGAGTACAATCATTTGGTGCCTTTTATTTTACCTTTGCCGGCACATATGTTATTATATTTTCCAAGTCGAGGGCTTCCGAAACAAAAAGATAATTCAGATTATTAATGAAAATGAATATGTTGTGCAGTTAATTTCCATTTCTAAATGGACAGTGTCTGGTCTGACTAAATGAAAAAAAAATTCTACACCGGATTATTTCCTCTCCATCACTGACACATGAGGAATAAATATTATTGGTTTGGTTCCTAAAATAGGTTTTCAGAAAGGATCCATTCATCGGCATGTTCCAATTTGAAATTAATGTCTGAAAACAAAAAAAGAAGCACTAAAACTGCATGAAGCCTCCTTCCAGTTAACAACATGTTGCTTTGCTGGAATTTCCATAATTAATGAACCGGCTCAATGTGCTGAACTATTTGACTTTGATTCATAGGAGTTTGAGTGTTCCCAGTGGGACTGTGGCCAGGTTACTTAGTAAGCTCTTATTTCTGTATCCAGGGCATGTGTATGGATCAGTACTCTGGCTTTTGGCTTCGGATACTGGCACAGTTTGGTCTGGCCTTAGTCATCCTGACTCCATGCAATAAAAAGCAACAGGGCTGCGTCCCATTAATAATACAGTCACAACAAACAGGACAAAGGTATGTCATCTCGTCCACTTTAAAAAACAACTGATTAAATCATCTCCCTTGCATGACATTAGTGTTTCATAGGGAATTATTTTTATTCTATAGGATGAGGATGAGGGGCAGATTTATCAATGGTTGAATTGAATTTTATGGTCAAAACTGTCAAATTCGACTAGGGAGTTATTCAAATTTAATTAGCGTTTTTCAAAAAATCAAAATCGTCTTCTGCTGACATAGTCAAACATCAACAAGCAAAATGCAAGGCTTATACAGACAGAAAACGTGGTACAAGAAAAGTGCACTTTCAGCCTGGATCTTTACTTAGAATCAAGAAACCAGGAATACTGAAACAAGGACATTCTAAATTTACTACACCACTTGAAATGAGACGCCAGTGAGGACCATCCACATATGAACTGTCTGATGGACGCATATGGAATGCAAGTCGTCTTGCTCCTGTTAGATATGACTTTGGAGAAGCTCCATTTGATGAAGGACAATTTCCTACTCTGAATGCCAACTGCAATAGGCCTGAGGAAAGTGAACCTATAAGGTGTACTGAGAGAATCAGAAAACTACCTGCATGGACCAAGAACTATATGATGTGAAGAATTTATTATTATTACTTTAAGATGCATTGTTGGTGTTTTTTACATTTGCCCAAATGCTTTCCTACTATAGGGGGAATATGTGGTGTTTATACAAATGGCCTGTAGGTGTCACTGTGCTCATGAGTTGTGCTGTGCATGCACAGTACTTTCTATACAGCTTGGGGTATTAGAGTGAAGCTACTGTTGATGTATAATGGCTGCATGAATCTGCTAATAAAGCACTGCTATACTCTACTCATTCTCGGCTACCAAAACACAACAGAGATTTATTATACTCTTTGTCATATGGCCCTTTAAGAACTTGAATTCAGCTATTCACCACCTAAATCCTGCTGAATTGCTGTTTTAGTCAATGGGAGAGGTCCACGGATCAATTTGGAATTGTTTGCAGCCTTCTGGACATTTGAGTTTTTTTCGGAGAAAAAACTCTAATTGAGTTTTTAGAATTCGATTTGAGTTTTCGGTTTGATCCTATTCACTCGAGTTTAAAAAATTAAATTTTTATAATAAATGTTTTTTTTCTTAGAAAAAACTAGAATTTCAGGAAGGCTGCAAACAACTCCAAATTGATCCCTGGACCTCTCCCATTGACTTTAACAGCAATTCGGTAGGTATTAGGTGGTGAATAGTCAAATTCGAGTTCTTAAAGGACCAGAGTATGATAAATCTCGAATATTGAATTTGAATTTTTCTAAAAAATTCAAATCAAATTAGAATAACTCCCTAGTTGAATTTGACAGTTTTGACCTTAAAAATTTTCAAAAAATTCGAATTTCAATTTCAAATTTTTAATTCGACCCTTGATAAATCTACCCCTTAATGTAGCTGTGGATAAAATCCCACCCACTCACATGGCTTCCCAGTGGAGGATGCAAATTGAGTTTTTCTAACTGGAAGAAGAATGAAATGGAAAGATTCTATTGAAAAATATAAAGAAATTAGTATATGGTTATTCTTCTATTTTCTTGTTTGCTTAGTTGATTAAATAAACTTAACTTCTAGTTCAGACTTGACAAAGCCTCCAATTTTCACAGGCTAGTTGGCTACAGCCGTCCTTTTTAGCTCCCATAGCCGTCCCCTTACACAAAGTCAGGGGCATTACCTTGTTTCCATCAGCTAAAAGTGAATGTTAATGGAATACTCCAGTTATATAATCACAGGAGCAACAGGAGATAATATTGAGAAAATTGAACATTTCAGTAGAAATGTTTTGCCCATGAGGCATACAGTATATGTATGTTAATGCTAAAGTTAAGAGTTAAGAGAGTAGATGTACTCAGGGAAGAGAGAATGAATACAAATATTTCAAATAGAGAAGAAATTCGTATTTTATGAACATCCTGATAGAAAGTCAGTAGAAAGTCTTCTTTTTAAAGAAGATGAAGTAATACAGGGTGTTAGCACTAAGGACAGACTTTAATGACTTCAAATAAAATACTCAGTAAGTAACAGTTTGCGATTTCTACCTACCCAATGAAGGCCCTTATTAGGTAGGTTGGAGAAGGGACATCTGTTTACAATGTTTTTAATGAAGAACCGTTGTGCTCTAGTTGCTTTTCTTTTTAGGTTTAGGAGCTCAACCCTGATGAGATCCATTCAATCCTATAAGTACTAGGGATGCACCAAATCCACTATTTTGGAGTCAGCAGAACCTCTGAATCCTTCACGAAAGATTCGGGCAAACAACGAACTGAATCTGAATCCTAATTTGCATATGCAAATTAGGGGTGGGAAGGGGAAAACAATTTTTGCATCCTTGTTTTGTAACAAAAAGTCACACAATTTCCCTCCCCGCAGATTCGGATTCAATACGGCCCGGGCAGAAGAAGGATTCGGCTGAATCCTGCTGAAAAAGGCTGAATCCTGGCCGAATCCTTGTAGGCCAATGCTACTTGGCCTGGCTCTGCTCCACGTACTCTTGATGTCTTGATTTTCTTTACCTTGAAATTCAATGTAACCCTAGAGCCATTCTCATGCATTTTCATTCCCAAGGAAATTCAAGTAAATGATTTACACTTTCCCATGATTTTGTCCTTGGCTAACCCTCATTTTGGTGTCAGTGGCACTGCTCATGGTCAGTATGCTTTTAGGTGCTGTAAGTTCTTATTGGACTCAAGTGCTGATCACTCATGGCTGTGATCCCCAACGAGTGGCTCGTGATCAACATGTTGCTCACCAACCCCTTAGATGTTGCTCCCATTGGGCTCAAAGAAGGTGCTTATTTTTGAATTTCAGGCTTGGCTTTGGTTGCATAAAACCAGGTGTACTGCCAAACAGAGTCTCATTTAGACTACCAGTGTACATAGGAGCTACTAAATAGCCAATTACATCCCTTATTTGGCACCCCGCAGAAACTTGTTTAATGCTTGTGTTGCTCCCAAACGCTTTTTACAATTGAATATGGCTCACAAGCAAAAAAGGTTGGGGACCCTTGACTTATGGTGTCACTTGGATGGGTCATACAAAGATTGCAAAACGGATATAAAAATTTAAAGTGGCAATTTTAGAGGCCTCGATATAAACTTATAAAGCCCCATGCATGTATTCCATACAGGCTACATTCTAGTCATTAATTCTTTGTGAAGTTATATTTTAGAGCCAGTGTTGGCTGTTTGCTTTCTTCTGAAGATGACCCTGGATGTTGCTAAAAGAAAATAATGTAATGAGTTCATATTAGCTGATTTAAACAGACATCTTTCTTCAGAATGAGCTGCAGAAGTCCCCTTTCTTTCTGTCAGCATGTCTAAAATGGAGAGGGTGCTAATTATGGTTACGGCTCTCGCTTATGTAATTAGCTCTGCCTGTCTAGCCAACTCATGGCGCTAGCCAACCAGAAAACCTACATGGTCACCATGCCCTTTTGACCAGGATCCAATTTTAGAAAACACAAGTACAGGAATGGCTGGAACAGACTGATTTGTGTCTGTGAGAATATTGTAGGTTAAGTTTGGATAATTAAAACAACAAAAAATAGTTCATTGTACAGTGAATATGGAAAGAGTTTTAAGTTCATAGTTTTCTATATACAATGCATTCTTATTATGCTCTTTGGGAGGCAATTGTCTCTTTGGCCATAAAGGAGCATTTTCAGAATGAATTTGTACTGTTATGTAGATGGTAAAAATCTGCAATTGGTCTTCCTTTGCTCTTTTCACCCCATTCACTGCCATTTCTATGTATTTATTTATTTATTGTTATCTGTATAAAGCCCAAATAATGATAACAAGAATATCCATATACCACAAACAAACTCTATCACTAATGATTGGTTATATGCAACATAACTGTTGCCTAGCATAGTTTTATGGCCTCTCTTTGTACAGGCAACAGGGAATTGACTATAGAGTGGGGGTCCCCATCCTTTTATACCTGTGAGCCACATTCAAATGTTAAAAGAGTTGGGGAGAAACTCAAAACTGAAAAAAGTTCCTGGGGTGCCAAAGAAGGGTTGTGATTGGCTATTTCATAGCCCCTATGTGGAGTGGTGGTGTACAGGAGGCTCTGTTTGGCAGTACACCTAGTTTTTATGCAACCAAAACTTGCCTTAAGCCAGGAATTCAAAAATCTGCTTTGAGGTCACTGGGAACAACATCAATTGGGTGAGCAACATGTTGCTCGCAAGCCACTGGTTGGGGATCACTTTTATAGAGAGTATGGGACAGGAGAGGGGTCATCTACGTACCATACCATTTTTGCCCCTCATTCCCAATAATAAATGACCCCTAGGCCTAAGTAATACCTTAGAAGTTCACATTATTTGCAGTGCTGAAAATGTTCCATAGGACCATACCACAATGAAATGGATATCAAATACCTGCCCAATCAAAGATTATCAGCTGGAAACCGGAGTTAAAATGATCAAGAATTTGTGTAGGTAAAGGGGAACTAAGGGGTAACATTAAAAAACAATCCCATTATTCTAGGAGGAGGGTCAGTTGTCTGAAGTGCAATCTACACATTATTGAGATGAGTGGGAAGAATTCTGTTTGGCAAGGGCTCTATTATACAGCTTCAGTAAGAGACATAACTTCCACTACATGTCCCAAATAATTGAAAATGATATTGATTGAAAACAAATGACTGAACATCCATTAGCACTCAATGAATGACTTTGTGTTAAACTTTTATTTAAACTTAATAAATTACCCATTAAAAAAGAATTAAATAAAACAGGGTATAGAACGGCAGCACTCTCTCATCTATTTCCAATAAGCTATTAATTGAAATGTGACATGTTTGTTGTAATGCATCGTCGGAGAGCGAGACAAGATAAGAATTAATAGCCGGGAAGTTTGGCTTATGTCACCGTGTGGCTGTGTCAGCTAGGAATAGCTTTTAGCTTTGCCTTTCTAGGCAGCGATCTGGAGCGAGTGAACTGTTTTATCCATATTTAAACTGGGAAGGATTTAACTGAAATGAAAAGATGAAGATGTTGTTACTAAATAGGACTTGTTTAGGACTTACGCAAGACCATCAGCTTTTGCAGGTTAGTCCACAAGCCCAGGACCATCAGCTGGTTGGTCAATGTTCACATGCTCAAGACCATCAGGCTGACACAAACTGGAACCCCGTTGCCAACTGGTTCATTGCCCCAGTTGGCAGTGGTGGTCCAGTTTGGGTCAGCTTATGGTCTCCAAGAAATGTACAGCAATTAAAGAATCAGACTCGCTTAGGACTCGTCTAAGACCATGACCTTTTGCACGTGGGTCCACATCACATGCTCAAGACCTTCAACTTGTTGTTCCATGAGTATATGCTCAGGACCATCTTACTGACACAAATTAGACCAGTTTATTGTTTATGGGCTACAAGAAATGTACAGTACTTAAAGAATAAGGATCTAGGCTGACTTTTCAAATGGAAATTGAAGGAAACGGGTTCTGATCAACCACATTTTCTACATTGCCCCGTTCTGCTGCTATATACAGTGGCAACTAATGCATGTTGGTTATGTCAAAATGTTAGCACCGCCATGCTTCACCATGGAGATGGTGCACTCCAGGACATGGGGAGGGGTTGAATAATTATGCAATCAAGGTATTCCATTTTTTTACAATGTGCAATTTTTTTACAATGTACAATGTGGAAATGTGCAGAAATGCTCCCGCCACTAATTATGGACTCTCCTGTGTATATCAGTGACATAAAATCACAATTAAATGCATTTAATTCCAGGTTGTATCAAACCAACCAGTAGAAAAGACCCAGTGTCTCATGCAAAGTTGTTCAAGTAATGGTAAGCAGGGGGCAATTTCATTTATGACACTCTACAGGATGAAACAAAATAATTATGTTCTCTCTTGCACAATGGCTGTCTTTCCTAAGCCACTTAAAGTTTAAAACAGCTGTTATACTAAAGTCGCAAACGGCGATTAATTAAACTTTTTTCAATCAATTGTAGAGGCAAGACTCACCTAAATTAGTCTAATAATAAACATATTTCTGTTCATATTAATTAGTCTTTTGAATTATTTTAAACGGCTCACAGGAGCGAAACTACTAAATATATGATGTATCAGTCAATTAAAATGGTCAAGATAAGCAGATCAGCCAAGTGACTTATGTGGGAAAACTCCAGGTGACGATGTATCAGTCTCCCCCTGAGTCAAGGTCTTCAATCCGCAATATGGTATTATCTCACAGAAATCCAACAGAAAATATACATGTATGTTTAACACTTTAAAGGAGAACGTTTTATGTTATAGTTACATCATTGAATGAAGAAAGACTCGTATTCATATAATTACTAGGAAGTCCACAGAGCAAATAGGAAACCCTTAGACATTGCCCATTGTGCTCCATTCCCAAAGAGATTGTGAGCAGCCACTAGGAAAGCAATGATACAGTATAAGCAAATATTGTAAAAGCAAAACTATTTTAAACACCATTATTGAAAGATATTTAACTTGTGTAAACAATTCTAGAATCTTTTTAGACAGAATGGCAAACTGGCAATCTGGGCAGCTAAGTGGCAAATGAGATTCAATGTTGATAAATGTAAAGTCCTGCACCTGGGATGTAAGAATATCCACTTATCCCCTTAATGGGACTACACTAGGCAAATCCATTATGGAAAAGGACCTTGGAGTCCTTGTAGATGATAAACTTGGCTGTAGCAAGCAATGCCAGTCAGCAGCATCAAGGGCAAATAAGGTCTTGAGCTGTATTAAAAGGGGCATAGAGTCAAGGGAGGAGGGGGTCATTCTTCCACTGTATAGAGCACTTGTAAGGCCCCATCTAGAATATACCGTACAGTTTTGGTCCCCATCACTCAAACAGGACATTATTGTATTAGAAAGGGTACAGAGAAGGGCAACTAAGCTGGTAAAAGGTATTGGAAATAGGATACACAGTAGATAACAGATAAGTACTACTATAGTTTATATAAACAAGCTGCTTTGTAGCCATGGGGGCAGCCATTCAAGCCCAGGATACACAGTAGACAACAGATAAGTACTACTATAGTTTATATAAACAAGCTGCTGTGTAGCCATAGGAGGTTCTGACACAAACACACCAGTTGTACCTGTGCAGGGCAACAGTATGTTATATTTTCACTACTTTAAACTATTTCATTTTATGGTGTTAGTGTTCCTCTAATGAAACTGACCTCAGTGTGTAAGTCCATGTGACAGAGACCTTAGATTATAAGTTCTATGTTGATATTTGCTAGATCAGTGGGGTGGGATAAACAAACATTGTTCAAGAAACTTAATAAACACATTTTTTTTCCTCCATCACTGTAACAAATAACTCCTACCTCTCATAGTTTTATGGCAGGTAAGAACTACTTGTTTACATGGTTTTCAACACAGTTGTCATTGCCCAACATGGAAAATAATATACCTGTTAATATTATAGGGCACGTTGCTATGTGTCCAGCATACCATGATTTTATTCTTATCATCCCACCAACAGTATAAAAGTATAAAAAGTACCCCGAGGGACAGGAGGTTTAATAAACTTCAGTCCTCTTGTAAATTAAATTGTACTGTACCTTTTCTTTAGTGTTTACTATGAGCCGGGTTAATAGATCTCTCCTAATTGCCATTCACTTGAAGTGAACATGTTCCATTTTAATGCAGGGCTTGAACCCAATGCCTATTCCATTTCCATAAAATCTGTTCTTTTTCCCCTTGAAAAGGAACCTCTGTGATAAATTGTAACAAGTTACCTTAAACACTAAAGAGCTGCTACTCTTTAAAAGAAATCTGAATTATAACTACATTTTTAAAAGTAAAATTCACTATAATATCATTCCATTATTCCAGATATAATCAAGCTATACCTCAGATAAGTCTTTGGTTATGGACTAAATACTATCCAAGTTATCAGATGCATTTTTATGCTACAGCCAGGGCTGGGCCAAGTCAGCTAGATGCCCTAGGCAACCCGGATGGCCACGCCACTCTCTTACCCACACACGAATGTGTGCACGCATACGCCATAATAGACAAGAGAAAAGGGGAGGGAATGGAGAGTGGCAGAGAAGCGGTAGGGGAGAATGACAGAGGGGTTTGTTGGGTTTAGGCAACTAGGTATAAGCTAGGTAGCTACAGAACTGTAAGGATGTGAGGTTGCAAATGGTGAGGCTTAGCAGACATTCTTTATGTTATAATATTGTTATATTGCTCAAGGAGAACCAATTATTTGTCTCTATGCTAAGGTTGGGCTTGGGGCGTAACCGAGGACTCCAATAGACCTAGTGTACTTGTGTGGCCAGTGGGTCTGTATGAACCTCTTTTGCATGAGTAAACACTTGGTTGACCTGCTGAGATACCTGGTCATGGTTGGGTGTATATGGCCCTATGCCAAATGACCTGTTAATATTATCCTTTTTATAACACCAGCTATACATCATTTCTTGCCCCAGTGGAGCTTACAATCTAAGCTTGAGGAAATTAGTACCTGGAGGAATCCCATACAAGCACAAGGGAAAACATAAATTCTGCTCTCCGTTTGGGACTCACAGCATTAGTCATTTGCAACAGGTAAAAAAAAGAAATATGGGTTGAGGGAGCTCAGTAGAAAAAGAAAACTCAAAAACTGTAAGTTAATTGAATAAATAATATGCGGGAGGACACTCATAAAACAATCACAAGAGGATTGTGATGTATGACATGATCTGAATTGTTTTTCTTTTTAGGGTAACTAATGAGATTCACTGAAGTAAGGTCGCCACCTGGATACATTTTTAAGAGCATGTCCAGAAAAAAATTAACCTTGATGCCATGTTATTGTTATGAGGAAACAATTAACCATATGAGAAATAAACAGAACAGCAGTATGACTATTCAGATGAAGATATTGTTGTACAGAACACATCTGGAGGCTTCTCTTCAGTCCTCTTCACTGCGTGTGATTTACGTGACTGCCACGAGATTTATCGTAACATTTCGCTTCTATCTTTTTGCACAAATAAAATAAATTGTTGAAGGATTTTTGGGGAAATGAGAGTATGCAGGTCAACCATATCTCTCGGGCTGATTTAGAGTTTGTTAGGTACAGATGGATTCTCTCTCCTTATTTTTAATCTGGCTTGAAGTGCTTACATGGAATTCAATATTGGTTTCTTCATTAGGAAAGGAGACCTACAGAAACGTTTTATGCTCCTCGCATATGTTTTGATCATAGAGCTTGTAGTTATGGTGCTTCCATACATTTCTGTGAGGCTCCTAAAATGCATATCATTTTTTTTTGCGATTTTCAGATCTAATTCAGATCAGGGAACATGTAGTTTGGTGTGAGAGCATCCAGTGCGGCCAAGAGTGGGGGATAGGAAAGAGTCCTGCCAGGTGGAGTCCAAAAAGAGGCCCATTCTGCCATAAAAGTGGCAGGGCTTCCACTAAAGAAAGAAAGATCAGAGCCAGGTGGAAATATTTGATCCTACAATTCTTAAAAAAGACATGTAGTATAAGGAAGAACTCATCTAATCTTGTAGGCAATACATACTAATATACTGTATGTGTCAGCTTTCACTCTGGGTTAAAAATTATTATTCTGGGCTATTTTTAAAAATGTCTACATTTTTGGAGCTCCCCATAGATCCCTTTTTCAAATAAGGGGTGGGTATGTTCTAATGGTCCCTTCCTGTAGTACAGTAAGAGGAAGATATCCAATCCCAGCCCTGCAGTCACACAAGCAAAGATAGGCTTCATTTCCCTATGAGGTCCACCTAGCTCCTCATTGGTTCCTATCCTCAAGTGCAGTGTGCTGAGTGCAGGCAGCTCCCCTGCACAGCCTAGAAAAGGGGGCAGAAGGAATTCAGCAAGATTTTCAGTGCTAGTATTCATTTTTTTTAAAAAAACTGTTGAAATTCAGTCTGCAAAACCTCTATCTGGGTGGTGGGGGGGGGATCTGGGCTGTTTAGTTCTGGGGACAAAAATAAAAAGTAAAATAATCCTCTATGTTATGATATTTTTAGCAATGTCACTTCCAGGTCATGTCATTTGGCAGGGGGGTGCAGAGTTAAACTGGTGTGTCTGGGGCCCACAGGGGTTGCCACCTCTGGACCCCCTACCACAGATTCGCACTCCAGCTCCAACAAACATGACCCCCCCACTGCACCTCACCTTCTTCCTATTTGCAGATGCCAATGTGAGGGAGGCAGTGTCGGACTGGCCCACAGGGATACCAGGAAAACTATTGATGGGTCCAGGTGTCAGTGGACTCTCATGCTGCTAAACTTTTGGATTATTTCATGACCATTCCCTATTTCTTTGAGACCAAAGTGGCTAAATAAGTGGAATAATAGATTATAGTATGTAAAGAAAAGAGACTAGGAGAATAGAGGTTAAGTGAGGAGAGGAAGAAAATAGTACTGAGGGTGGGCCCCTGGTCTAAAAACTTTTGGTGGGCCCCTGGTCTAAGGTTTTTTGGTGGGCCCCTGGTGTCCCAGTCCGACACTGGAGGGAGGGAACCCTCATGTCTGAAGATTCCAGCAGGGGGAGAGGGCATGGGTCAGCAGGGCCTGAGGGTCCTATAAGGGCCGGGTCCCACTAGGTTATTTTCCCAGTGTCCCGCCCGCCCAGTCCAACTTGTGGGGGGGTGGTTGGAAAGTTGAAATTTGGATTTGGGCTGCTTTAGAGCCAATGGAAGATGATTATACCCATAAATATTATAAGAAATGACAGCTGCACAAGTAGGGTACACAATCTGGGCAGGGGGTGGGGCCATGGTGTCACAGGGCAGTTCAATGATGTTGTGGGCGGGCATTGCTCACAACAATGATCGCCATGTCAGTCAGGGAGATCCTGCCCGGTTTTCCTTATTTGGAAAACTGGCCAGACTGTCTTGACCTGGAGCCCTTCTGACAACCTGGCTGTCTGGGTCAAATCTGGACGTGTCCCAACCCTATGCACAATGAGCTCCGTTCCAATATGGGTGGCATAGCACATCGATGGAGCATTTTATTGGTTAAAATAATATTTCCTCCAACTGGAGTTTAGGATCCATTAGGCCGCACCTCTGGTGGGGGAAATTAATTTGCTATTTTGGCCTAGTGTTCATTATCCTGGCGCTATTGTGCAAGGGATCATGGCACTTTCTGAGTTTCCATTGTAACTTTATTTGTTTGAGGTAGAAGTCATCAGTCACAAACTCCAAGTTGAGCTGGTGACACCGTAATTTTCGGTAATTAATTTCGGAGGAAAGGAAAAACGCTGAGCCCGACGACGGAAGGAAAATGGAATAGGATTAATGTAGGAAAAAAACACAAGAGTTAGTTAAACAGAAGGCAGGCAGCAATCCCACCGAAGGCAATCGTGTGTAACTGCACACATGAAAACAGTGGCCCGGCAGACATCTTACCTCAGCCTTCAAGTGCAACCACAACAAAAGCAGCAGGAGAAAGGTCAGACCTGTGAAGTGCTATTTGTTTTCACTGAAACCCCATCCTGCACTTATCACCAGCCTAACCAGCACAGGAATCAATTACCAATTGTCAGGCCGAAACCTGACCCAAGAAACAAAGGAAGGACACGACCTCCACAGGGAAAAAAGGAGGGAACTGGGAGCACTCACTCAGGCTGCAGGAAGGGTTAATGGGGCTGAGCCACTCTGTTATTTTCCCTCTCTGTAACCAGGATCAATATCACTGCCGTGTAATTTGTGCCTTCATGTATCAGAGATGGACAGTGGATTGTGCAGACTCAGGCTCAGGTTTCCTAAATGACTTCATTTAATAATTGAAGACAATCATATCCCACTCATTTAAATCATTTACATAAAATGAGGAGGAAGAAGGGGGCTCCTCCATTTCTACCAGCCATGTCAGTTTGCAGGGAAATCTTTTTCCCTTGTTTTCACTATTTTATATTAAAAGGATATTCCCTTACAGAACAAGGCTCACCTCACTGCCCTGTCAGAAAAAAACAATAACTTCCCCAGTGTCTAAAGAGTCTGGGACCCAGTCCACTTGTGCTAACTGTGTACATAAAAACACCACAGTAAACTCCTTTATATTAAAGGAAATTTATATGCCCTGAACAACGTAGATCTGTATAAAAATACATTGCATAAACCAGCTCTCATATGAAAAACCCTGCTACAGCTAAACAAACTATTTTTATTAAAATATACATTTTGAATGGTATGTGCCATTGGACAATCCTAAACAGAAAATTGCCATTTTAAATACTAAGGGCTGCCCCCTGGGACCATACGATTCATGGTGCACACAAACAAGCCATACATGTTAGGTCACATGAGCCAATTAACAGACAGAGTTATGTCTTTTGTTCCCACACTTCTTCCTGTTCCAGTTAGAGCAGAAATGTGTTCAAACTTTCATAACCTGCCAAATTTTGTAAAATGAACATGGGAATTAGGGGGTGTGGTCACAGAAATGGGCGTGGTCAAAATAATTTGGCCGCTCTCCGCGCTGCAAATTTTTTTGCCCCTCTTTCTATTTCCAAAATGTTGGGAGGTATGCAATATCCCACCTGCAACTGATGAAAACAGATGCAGGCAGCACTGTATTCATGGGGCACATGTCAGTGGCATAAATAATGTAGCTCAAGCCTGGGTGCAGGACGGGCCCCCCTCCCACTGGACTTGTGCCCCTTATGCTGTACACTCACTCATGCCAAAAATACCCAGATTTCCCGCAAGCAATTTACCTTTTTTGCAGCTCCAAGTTTAGAAACTTGGCTCAGGTAGTTGTAGCCCGCAAGTTGCCAGGAGCACCAAAAAGTTGTTCCTGGTAAGTTCAAGAGCTAAAATTTTTAAATAGAATTTTGGCTAGTGCAGAGAGTGCAATTTAATACGAATGGCTGCTTTAGGGCAGCCAGGGGTCCAGAAACGTGATATGTCCTATATAATAGCAAAATAAGCAAGGTTGAAAAAGTCATAGATCCATCAGGTTTAAACCTTCCAAAACTACAGTATCTAAAGCTGAACTAAAACTGAGGGAGGGAAACATCCTCCGCAAACAGCCAGGTGCAATGGGAAAAAAGTCCTTAAAGTGGTTCAGATCACCAGAAATAACAACTTTTTCCAATTACTTTCTATTTTCTATGTGTCACCGTTTTTCTAATATTGAAGGGTAAAGTGTAATCTTCCACCTTCTAAAGCAGCTCTGGGAGGGGGTTCACCGACCCTGTAAACTGTTCTAAATTGATACATTTAGTTGATACATTTGTTTTCTTTGTCCCTGCTGAGCAGAATCTCTGGGTTTCATTACAGGCAGCTGTTAGACTTGATACAATAGTTGCTAATACTCCAGAGATGCTTCTGAGAAATGTATCAACTACTGTAAATGTTGCAAAATTGTAACAGTTTAGACTGCAGCTGAATCACTGAGCTGACAGACTCAGAGGCCCAAATTCACTAAGATGCGAAGTTGCTCCAGGCGCAACTTCGCCGCACTTTGCCGCACTTCGCCACACTTCGCCAGGCATATTTTCGCCAGCGCTCCGCAAATTCACTAAAATCCGAAGTTGCGCACGGGGTAGCGTAAGTTTCCAAAGTTGCGCTAGCATTAATTCGCCAAGCGAAGCGAAGTTTCGCTAGCGATGGTTCATTTGCATACGGCGCGAAATTCAAATTTCAATGGAGGAACACGTATCACCACTTCAAATGCCTAGAAAACCTTCAAATCAGCAAATAAAAATTTTATTTTGCCCTACACATGTGCCCACTGTCTAGGTAAGTTGCCATGAGTCAGGAAATGTAGGGGGGAAGGAGGGGAGCCCCAAAAATATTATCGATCTTTTTCAGCCTATCACCCATCATGTAGAAAACACGCCAGCGTTTTTTGGGACTTAGAAAAAAATTTGACTTTTTTTGAGACAATCCCTATCTACTCTATTGCGCTTCGCCAGGTCTGAGTTGGCGAAGGAAGTCTAGCGTAAAAGGTAGCGTTCAGTACACTGCGCAAGTTAGTGAATTTGCGTAGTTACGTCGTTAGTGAAAATTTGCCTGGCGTAAGGGTGCGAAGTAACACTAACGAATTTACGCCAGCGTTCGTTAGTGAATTTGCGAAGTACCGAAAATGCCAAACGCTAGCGAATTGACGCTACAATTCGGCGATTCGGCGCTTAGTGAATTTGCGCCAGAGACTTTAAACTTTTTGGAAAAACAGTAAAAAACAGGTAATGGAAAGTAATTGAAAAAAGTCTTTATTTCTGGGGAACAATCTGAAAACAACTGAAAAAAGGGTTTGGAAGGTAAACAACCCCTTTAAATAAATTAATTACCCATAATAACTAAGTATACTTTTTTGGTAGAAAGGCATCAAATCCATGTTCCATATTCACCAATGACTTACTACTTCCATTACCAGACCTATACAAAGGAACCCTTTCTATGTTTATCATGGAACCTCATCTCCGCTAGTGTTATTGGATGTCCTCTTGTCAGAGACACCATCATATAGCCCAGTATTTATATTAATCATGTACATGAAGATCATACCATCTCTGTTTCTCAAGTTCTTTCTTTTATGTTAGAATTGCTATCGCTCCCAAGTGGAATTCAGAACTGGGCGGCTGCTTCAGTTTGCCACGGAACACTGCACACACCATAAGTTATTTCGTTAACGGACAGGATTTTTACAATTCCATTTTAAAGACTCAAAGTCAGTAACGAGAGACACCACTGGGAATGGCACCAGAAATTATTTCTTGGTTAGTTATTAAGGTCTCTGACACTTACTGGGCCAGGAAACAAGAACCAATATGTTATCTACTGTGTATCCTGTGCTTGAATGGCTGCCCCCATGGCTACACAGTAGCTTGTTTATATAAACTATAGTAGTACTTATCTTTTATCTACTGTGTATCCTGTGCTTGAATGGCTGCCGCGTGGCTACACAACAGCTTGTTTATATAAACGATAGTAGTACTTATCTGTTATCTACTGTGTATCCTGTGCTTGAATGGCTGCCCCCATGGCTACACAGCAGCTTGTTTATATAAACTATAGTAGTACTTATCTGTACTTATCTGTTATCTACTGTGTATCCTGTGCTTGAATGGCTGCCCCCATGACTACACAGCAGCTGGTTTATATAAACTATAGTAGTACTTATCTGTTATCTACTGTGTATCCTGTGCTTGAATGGCTGCCCCCATGACTACACAGCAGCTGGTTTATATAAACTATAGTAGTACTTATCTGTTATCTACTGTGTATCCAGTGCTTGCATAGCTGCCCCGTGGCTACACAGCAGCTTGTTTATATAAACTATAGTAGTACTTATCTGTTATCTACTGTGTATCATGCGCTTGATTGGCTGCCCCCATGACTACTCAGCAGCTGGTTTATATAAACTATAGTAGTACTTATCTGTTATCTACTGTGTATCCTGTGCTTGAATGGCTGCCCCCATGACTTCACAGCAGCTGGTTTATATAAACTATTGTAGTACTTATCTGTTATCTACTGTGTATCCAGTGCTTGAATAGCTGCCCCGTGGCTACACAGCAGCTTGTTTATATAAACTATAGTAGTACTTATCTGTTATCTACTGTGTATCCTGTGCTTGAATGGCTGCCCCCATGGCTACACAGCAGCTTGTTTATATAAACTATAGTAGTACTTATCTGTTATCTACTGTGTATCCTGTGCTTGAATGGCTGCCCCCATGGCTACACAGCAGCTTGTTTATATAAACTATAGTAGAGTTTCTGAAGCAAACACCAGTTGTACCAGTCTAGGGCAAAAATACATTATATTACCATTCCATGAAAACATTTACACACACATATTATGTTATCTGATAATTTGAGTAGTACAGTAAAAAAAGTAAAAAAAGTGAAAAATAATCAACACAGTGAAATTCTACCACACTCTATCATTTTCAATGATGAATTTTAAATTGATCTCAAAATAGGTAAAATTTTGCTGAAACGACTCCCGCATGAAGTTGCCAGCTTTTAGATTTGAGTTTTCTAGTTGTTTAGCACTTAATACATCTTAAAAATTCAAGTTTTGTAAACATTATTTCCAATTTACGATTTTTGAGAAAACCTCAAGTGAATTTGAATGCTGATATTAGTGATGGGCGAAAATCTCCCGTTTATGAAACGCGAATCTTGACGCCATCGACAATTTGGCACGCATTAAAGTCAATGGGCATCTTTAATTGTTGCCAGCGTCGGAATTTATTCGCCAGCGGCAAAATGTGGAAATTCGCTGCAAGTTTGTGCCTGGCAAATAAATTCACCCAACACTAGTTGATATATCTGCCCCTTAGTATTAGAGCTGAATGGCTGATATAGCATTATATTTATATGTATGTTATATTGTTAAGAGCTAAAGTGGAGCCTGACCAAATTCTGGATCTCAAAAGGGGGTAACCACTCCAAAAACCACGAGTACGAGACAACTCCATATGCTGCAGGGCAGGTGTTTATATTATTTATTGAATGGACTTTTTAGCTGTATCATAAAACAAGATTTAGAACATTTTATTGACACTTTATTTTTTATAATCTTAAAAATATTTGTCTTTTTTTTTCTAAGTCAGCATTGCACAACTAGTGCTGGCAGCCTTTCTTTGACAGGCAATAAAAAAAATGAATTATAGATGTGGGAACATTTTGCTAGATTTGTGATCCTTTTCACACAGCAACAATAAACAGTTCACCTAATTTAACCTCAGTCTTATAGAATAATATTGCTTTAACTCAGACTATCTTTGGTCTGCTGAAATCTAAAATCAAGGAAAGAAAATTTTTCCTTAATTTAAAAAAATCACAAAAATCCACCCTTGGAGAGTAATTCTAAGAAAGTGCTCCATGCAGACTAGCTTTAAAACATTCTCTTAGCCAAGTGATAGATATAAAATAATCAAAAACAATATGACCTCAAAAAAACACATTAACCTATTTTTGTCAACCCCATCTGCTTCACCATTGCATGGTATTTGTTCTACTGGGAAACTTGGGTATATATTGTTTCCTTCAATCAGCCCACATGGGGACAGCAACCACCCCTACAGATAAGTTCAACTTATCTGGCACCAACAAATACATCAACACAATATCATACTATTGGTTCACTGTCCATTTAGCAGTGGTTCCCAACCAGTGTCTCACGAGAAACATGTGTCTCACCAACCCCTTGGATGTTGCTCCCAGTGGCCTCAAAGCAGGTGCTTATTTTTGCATATCTGGTTTGGGGCAAGTTTGGTTGTCTAAAAACTAGGTGCACTTCCGCTTTCAGAGTCACCTGTCAGCTGCCAGTCCACACGGGGGCTTTCAATAGTCAATCACAATTTCACAACATATAGCTGGCACTCCCAGGAACATTTTTGTCATTCTTGTGATGCTCTCCAACTTTTTTTTAAAAATCTGTGGTTCACAGGTAACAAAAAAAGGACCCCTCATTGTGGATACCTTAATTACTTGACTTGATGGTGCTCTTTTACCTGCTTCTGAACTTGTCCACTTCACTTCAGATGAACTTCTATACTAAACCTTAGACCTCAGCTTTACCTGAAATATAGATTGCACCAAACCTTTATCTTATTCATAGGAGCGCCCTATAAGGTCTAAGTAGTTTTCCTTGCCTTGTAAGAAGTTTCAAACACCTATAGGTTCCTAAGAAATGGCTCAGCCCAAAAGAGAACCATGGTTGGCATTTGTCAAGTTCATTAAAAGAAGGGAAGTTTGCTTCCTGAATTGCTTATCTGAAAGGCATCTGCTTTTCTTCCAGAAAAAACACCCAGAGGTATCCTGTAGCTCCCTCTTGCCCTAGGTGGTTGCCTGGATACTGTCCAGAAAAGTTTTTCCACTGCACTAATGGAAGCCAGATGGGGGTAGTAAGAGATGAGCACTCTTCATGTCATTGCCCTTAGGTGTCAGTTATTCTTGAAATGTTGAGTGTTGAGGCTCAGGGTCTCTGTAGAGCGATGATCAGTTTTGTGAAATCTAATCTTTCATTTCCTAATATTTGTTCCTGTGAAATTTGTTTGTTGGCCCATAGAAATAAACTCCCAAACCACATGCCTGTCTGTGTTTCCTCCAACTTCTATTCATGTCTAAAGTCTTTTTTCTGACATGGACGTTTATGTACTCACCTTCTGTGGCTGTCTGGCAAAAATCAAAGGACATATTGCAGAAGATAATTATTTCCAATTGAGAGGAAAGTGCTGTTGTGCAATTGTGTCTAACCCCAATGAAGAATAATTGGGCTGACTTACCTTTTTCCCCTCTACACATACAGGTAGAAGTTCTGGACATCTGATCTGACCGATCAGACGTTGGTCACATATTAATGCAACTTTAGTAGCTTTGGGTTGGGTGGTTTGGGCTGAGAATTTAATCCTCTAAGTGGATCACAGGCTGGTGGAGGACCCATCTCTTCCAAGGGCACCCCCGCTGGTAATGTCACCCCCCGGCACAGCCCCTCTTACAATGAACTTTCTCTCCTGTACTAACCCTTCTGGTAACACATCTGCAATCCTTGCTGCTTTTATTTATAAACTGGGGCCAATCTTGCCCTCTCTAGTGATGTCTGAGATCAGGTTTATAAATAATGGCAATACATCAGGCCAAATTCGCGTCAGGTTGAAAGAAGATGGCCGACGATCGAATGTGAGTCAAAAAAGTGTTTACCTTCGCATCTAGTGACCAACGTATCATGATGCATTTCATGCTCCTTGTTCATAATTATAGGCCTGTATTCACTTATATTAGAACCAATGAAGATAATGATTTTGATGACTTCCCATACACTGGAACTAATGACCATAATTTAGATACAAAATCAACTGAAATTCATTGGGATGGTAACACTTTCAAAAGGGCCCCGCTTCCCAGTCATGTCATGTGTGGTCAACATTCAGCAAACAGTGTCAGGCTTTCCGATGCCTTGATACATTCAATTTAATCTAGGGATGCACCGAATCCACTATTTTGGATTCGGCCGAACCCCCGAATCCTTCGTGAAAGATTCGGCAGAATCCAAACCCTAATTTACATATGCAAATTAGGGGTGGGAAGGGGAAACCATTTTTTACTTCTTTGTTTTCTGACAAAAAGTCACGCGATTTCCCTCCCCGCCCCTAATTTCCATATGCAAATTAGGATTCGGATTCAGTTAGGCTGGGCAGAAGGATTCAGCCGAATCCGAATCCTGCTGAAAAAGGCCGAATCCTGGATTCGGTGCATCCCTAATTTAATCAGAACTGACACTGTATAATAAGGTCAGAAAAAAAGTACATTTATACAGAAGTCAAAACCATGATCATGTCACACCAAGGAAAATATCTCATTCCTAACGTGGCCCACAAAACTTTTTGTCGTAGCAGGTTACTAAAAAAGAACAAATAAAGGCAACTGCATCATCCGAACCAAGGGAATATTCCTTCTCCCCCTGAACATTGGCCCACGATGGGCGCACACGGACCTCTTCGGAGGTCAATTGTTCCTTTCCTTTCGGGGATCGGAGAAAGGGGTCCCCCTAGCTTTGCGGCGAAGGGGATCTGAAGACCCTTGCCCCCTGTCTGTGCCTTTTGGCCGGGGGGGTCGGGGATAAAGGGCTCCACCTTAGCTTCGGCGACGGTGGTGCTGAAGACCCTGGTTTTATCTGTGCACCTTTTGGGCCGGATGATCCGGAGTTTTAACGGGGACTTGTCTTTTTTAAGACTGTCCCAATGCACCTGGGTGCACTGTGTGAGCACTTTGTGTGACACGAGCACGGGTGAAACGAAGCACGCTCGAGCTTCAATAAAAAAAAAAAAAAAGAGAATATTCCCTATCATAAAAGTCCTGTAAATGCCAAAGATCATATAAACATCGCCCAGTACATCCAAACACCAAAATCCCAATGAACATCAGACGTCTCAGGAAAGTTTTACACGGATATTACTGCACAGGAGATAAATTTGACAAAATGGATTTCAGAATGTGAACTCTGTTGTTCGATTAGACATCTAACAATGTAGGATACCAATAAAAACCTTTAAGCATGGTGGGGGATTTTAAAGTCATTGCAGTAATGGTTAAATGTAATATGAATTGAAAGTGCAGCGGTTCTAAACACGGCTGTAATCGTATTTCCCTATTACATTTCCAACTCAATATAAATAACATTACGCAGTTTACAACCGACTCCTTCCCATCATTCCACCGATCCTCAGAGAGGGAGAGGGAGAGAGACACACACAGTTGCACAACAGCACTTTCCTCTCAATTGGAAATAATTATTTTCCTTATTTATGTTATGCTGTGTGAACATTATTTCCATTGCCGTCACAGAGAGAGAGAGAATGAGGACTGAAAGAGATACGAATTCATAACGTATGAATTGTGTCTTCTAATAAAGTGTTTTGTCTTCAGTACAAGTTCACTTGGTAGTATGCAACATTCAGGGGGGCTGTGCCAAAGAAGTGCTACTGGTAACTTTAAACGGGTAGTTCATCTTTAATTTAACTTAAGTATGTTATATAATGGCTAATTCTAAGCAACTTTTCAATTGGTGTACATTATTTATTTTTTATAGTTTTTAAATTATTTGCCTTCTTCTTCTGACTCTTTCGAGCTTTCAAATGGGGGTCACCGACCCCATCTAAAAACCATATGCTCTGTAAGGCTACATATTGTTATTGCTACTTTTTATTGCTCATATTTCTATGCAGGCCTCTCCTATTCATATTGCAGTCTCTTATTCAAATCAGTGCATGGTTGCTAGGGTAATTTGGACCCTAGCAACCAGATTGCTGATATTGCAAACTGGAGAGTTGCTGAGTACCACACATAATAAAAAATGTAAACCAATTGCAGATTGTCTGAGAATATCCCTCTCTACATCATACTAAAATTTCAAGGTGAACCTTTTTGTTTTCAAACGGAAATGTGGCTCTTCTAGCACAGGGAGCACAATTGCGCTTCTCTGCGCTAGCATCCAGGCCCCCCAGACCATAACAGTAGAGGCACCAAATCCTGGGACACCTATTGGGCTCGACATGAATCTTAAATAATAATAAAATCTTGCAAAAAATATGGTCATAGTAAGCAGTTTCTTTCTTTCAGAAGAAATGTCCCCTTTTGTGATGAAATCTCATCTTATTACATTTCGATAATCAATGTACTGCAAACTGATGAGTATATCCATTCGAACCCAAATCACAATACTGTATCTAAAACAAGAGCCAGTGCCAAAGGCAAGGGAACATTTCTGGAGAGGCCCAAATGGACGTTTTTGTTCACCATATACAGTATTGCTATAGACTTCATATGAATTGTGAGTCCAAAGTATATTGGGGCTTTTGGCTACTATTCCATTTTGGCTGATTCTACAAGTGGAAACTCATGCCCCTCCTGGGTCCAACTCCTCTTAAATGCCCAAGGGCTTCACTGATTTCTGTCTATGTCTCTATATGACATAATAATTGTAATAATTTTTGGCCCTTGAACATGTAGCAGACTGTAAAATTATATTGGCCAACTACATTGGAAAATATGAACAGCATCCTATGATCAGATGGCATGTATCTTTTCACGTAAAGGTCTAATTACTTAGTTCCTGGCTGCTTTTCTCTAGTTTATCTGGTTTGTTTTGACCCTGTCTGTCCCTGAATTTGTCTAGTTTGCTGCCTGTCCTGACCCTTGCTTTTTATCTGACTACCCTCTTGGATAAAGTTCTGCACTATGATATTGCTGTGTTTAACCCAGCCTGTGACCCCGACTACTCTTTCGTCTCCTGAATTTGTACCGCACTGCCTGACTGTTACCGACCCGGCCTGGCCTTTGACTACGCTTCTTCTTTCCCGTTCTACCACTTCACTTTTGGTTCCCTAGTTTGCTCAGAACTCTCTCCTTGAGCCTCTCACATTAAGACCGCGCGGCATCTGAGTAGCTCCTGCCCACACCAAAGTTGGCTGTTATAGGTGGAAGAGTTAGCCGTAACTGGGTCCATGGAGTTTGTTCTGAGTTTGGGATACCCTGCGTTACAGCTATCCAGTGGATCTCTTGGGCAGTGTGAAAACCTTTGAGATCCACATATATCAGCAGGTCTCCAGTTGGTCAACTCTTCTCTGCATCAATAGTTGCATTAAGTGGCATCTGCCATGTTGCTTGTTGATTCCTTGATGATAATACTGATTGGGAAGTAATAGGGCAGATCCCATTGATATGTTAAGTCTTCAAATAAATCCCAGCCAATAAACAGGGTATATTTTCCTATCTGTTGACAACTATGTTTCTTTTCTTGACAGACAGTTCTCATTATGTAGAACAGGTAACCCCCATGATACCACAGATTATAAAGGAAGAAAAAAAACACAGTTAACAAGAGTTTTATGGAATAGGCCTCTGTGTATTATACAGGATTGCCTCAGCGCAGCCATTTATTGAATTAGCTGAAAGCATTTTACAATATACATCTTCTTTAATTAAATATAGTTAACAAACAGCATACTATTGATACCGAGATGCTTGGGATATAGTTAAAGCATAGAGTGGCTTTAAAGTTTTCCCTCTGTGATTATTTCAATCCCTGAGGCTTGTATTCCTTTAACTCTTGATGGAGGCCTTAGAGACATGAAGTTGGAGTTTAATGATAAGTGCAGTAAATATAGATCAGCATTTTAAATGACTGCATGGAACAGCAGCCTGAACATCAAACAAAGCATATGGTAAGTTTATCGACGATGCCTGATTTCAATGCATAGAACTTGTGTGTACATTTTGTGTTACAAGGAGAAAAAATTGGTAATATATTTTATTTCTTCAAAGGGCAGCTATAGCCTTAAATTATCCTTGTGAATTGTGTTAAGTTAGTTGCTATGAGTTACTAAATTGTGTTCATTACAGAGAAATATTTCACTGACACAGTTAGTGTATCTCTTTGTTCAAGCAATGAGAAAACCGGGATGTTGTCCCTGCAATGGAGAGCATTATTTACATCTTGTGCAGCTGGCCACAACCCAGATGATATCATATGACATCCATGTAGTGATGGTGAATTTCTCCCATTTCGATTTGCCGAAAAATTTGCGAATTTCCAGTGAAATTCGCAAAACAGCAAAAAAATAAAATAAAATTTTATTTAAATTAAAATTTTGACGTTGGCGTCAAAATGTTTTCGACACCACTGATTCCGGTGACAATTTGATGGGCTCCTTTAATTGTCGCCGGCGTCAGAATTTTTGTCAACGTCGGAATTGTTGCCGGCCTAAAAAACATTTTTTACGAATTTTAAGAATTTTTTCAGCAATTTATTCGCCAGCGGTGGAATGCGGAAATTCGACACAGAATCGCCCATCACTACATCCGTGACCTGCGCTATTCTGACAATATGGCTGCTGGATTTGCTTTTTCTTCTACAAAGGTGAATCATTGGTCTCTATAAGTTGCAAAATCAAATTGGAAAATGATACAAAAACCCTATATGGCCAAAGTATGTGAGCACCTGTTCCACATATAATTATCAGACCAAGCAGATTAATATAAAATTGGTCCTCTCTTTGCTGCCATAACAGCCTCTACTCTTCTGGATTCCCACTAGATGATGGGACATTGTTGGTGGGATTTGCTGATGTTTGTTCATGTTCTTTCACTCCCATACTAGCAATCTAATTCTCTACAGAACTTGCACGGTATAATGGTGCATTATGGTTCTGAGACAGGATAGAGCCATCACTGAACTGTTTCTACAAAGTACGAACATCTCAATAATTGGAGATCAGCCAACTCCAATGAATAGAAGGGGTGTCCACACCATCACCTTAACTTGCAATAGTCTATCATTATGGTGCCAGTCTACCAGTGCAACTGCCTTGTTGTTTGAGACCATCTTGCACATGTTTAGCTCAATGGATTTACTGGACTATCTATCTACAACTTTTCCCAAAATGTTCCCAGCTTCCACAAAAGGCATACTCTCCATATGTACAAGCAAATCAAGATGTCTTATTGTAAGGGTCAGAAGACCCTTCTATGTTGTCTGAGAACACCAAGGCCACCGTACCATGATAAGCTATATGTTTTCAGAAGATTATAGTTCACGGAGACACTTAACTCAGCCAGAATGAATAATAACAGCTTTATTTAAGCTTCTAATACAGAGTGAAGATTCACTAAAGCAGTGGTCCCCAGCCTGTGGCCCCTGAGCAACATGTTGCTCACCAACCCAGTGGATGTTGTTCCCAGTGGCCTCAAAGCAGGTGAATATTTTTTAATTCCTGGCTTGATGGCTATAGTTGCATAAAAAGGCATGGTTATTGCCAAATAGAGCCTCCTGTAGGCTGCCCTCCACAGAGACTACAAATAGCCAATTACAGCCCATATTAGGCTCTCCCAGGAACTTTTTTCATGCTTGGGTTGCTCTCCAACTTTTTTTTACATTTGAATGCGGCTGACGTGTAACAATGGTGGACCCCTGCTCTAGAGACTCTTGTCCAGCACACCTTCTGTTAATCCAAAAAATATATTGGCAGAAAGTCAGTGAAATAGGCTCCATAAAGCCTTGCCTCTCCTTTCAGTTTACATTACTATAGAATGTGATTGCCTTGCTGCATTTTTCTACCCCATCAACACACACTTAAACAGCTCTTAAAAAACAGAAGGTGATAATTGGCCCTAATGACTTTTTTGAGGTTTCTTATGGAGCATTGGCTGAAATAGTTTTCTAAACACTATACAATTTCTCACTGGAACTTCCATTCTTTCCTGACAATCACTGAATTAACTTGATTAGGTGCAAAGTTTGCTCTAGGCAGTGTTGGATTGGCCCACTGGGATACCAGGAAAACTCCCAGTGGGCCCTCTTGATTCTAACCATTTAGCCTATTTTGTGGCCAGTCTCTATTTCTTTATGGGGGAAAAATGCATAATAATGGAGGAATATAGTAAGTAGATAAAAAAGACTGGGTGAATAAAGAGGTTGAGTAAGGAAAGGAGCAATAATAGTTTGGAAAGTGGGCCACGGTCTAAGGTTTTCTGGTGGGCCCACTTTCTAAGGTTTTCTGGTGGGCCCCTGGCAGCACAGTCCAACACGGGCTCTAGGTCCAGTAACCCATTAGCAAGTAGCACCCACTCGCCTAGCTACACCATTGCAATCTATACAGTTATCTGTGCAGTGCCACTTTTAAATCTGCATTACCCTACTAGGGCCACATTGACCTAATTAAATATTACTGTTCCCACCAACACACACAGCAAAATACTTAAGGGGCCCTTACATTGTGGAAAGCATTTGCTTCGTGCAAAGATATATTAAAGCTCATTGGTTATGGCCCCACTGGCACCCAGGGTCCATGATCAGTCCTAGATTCTACTAGGTAAAATACCAGCACCATTGGGGTATCATTAAAATACTTATTCTGTCTAACCTGGCACCTAATATTTATCAAATAGCAGCAAATACTTTAATAAAAGCTGCTAGGCTTTTAAATGCCATTAGGCAGGTACAGTACCTATAATGATAAATGATACCCAGAGCTCCTTTGCCTGATTAATTGTTCCCAAGCTCGGCATAAAGAGCTTTATACAACAAACCATTAAGAGATATATATATAAACAGCACATTTCCATCCATTTGTAAATTACTAAACAACTTCCGAAATCCAAATTAGCTTGCAACGGAAGACAGCTGGGCGAAATGGCGAGAGCAAAAAGTACGACTGTCGGAACTCCCATTACCGATCAGACTTATAGAGAATGTGTAAATATGAAGCAGGAAGACAAATGAGGAATTTGGCAGAAACTGTAATAAATTGTTGCCCTTGCGTGCATTCGGATTACATTATGATTAGATATTACTGGGAATCCATTTTAAGAAGATTGTGAATTCATTGAGGACCATTCATCAAAATCGGAGGAAGATGAGCGAGGATGGTTTGGATTATGCAGAAACCACAAAGTGAAGGTGGAAGAAAATGCAGTGCCCAGCACTTATTTAATTAAATGCGTCGCATGACATCTCATTTGCATGAAGGTTTTATAAATGTGAATTTCCAGGTAGAGGATGGGAGCTGTTTATCAAAGTCTCTGTAATTAGCAAATTAAAATCTACACTCAGACAAATGTAGAATTGAAGAAGGACTTATTTCTGCAGGTAGTGGAGTGTTATTAAATGCCAAAAAAAATGCTTCAATAGAGCAATTACTGATGAACCAGTGAGTGAAATGTTGAGCAGATATCTAAAGCTCTACGGGTATTTAAGTAAAATGGTCTATTTCCAATTTTGTTTGTTCCAGTGGGTCTTTGCATAATCTTTTCGGACTACCTAGCAGGTGTACCCACTTTGTCTTCTCTATAAGTGGCCTATGACATCATTGTGCTCTGCGCTAAATTCAAATATTTAAAGGCACCGCACACAATATCTCACTGGCCAACGTAAGTCTATTCTTGATAGATACACTTGCCTGTCCTTGACCACTGCTGTATCAGTGCCTGAACAGACCTTTGCCTGTTTTCTGACTACGCTTCTGAATCCTGACTCTGTACCATGCTGACTGATTAGTTATTGAGCCCAGCCTGTTTCCTTGTCTACACACCAGGTTCCTGATTCTGTACTGTGCTGTTTGTTATTTGGCCCTGGCTTGTTCTACAACTACGCTTACTCTTTCCCCGTTCTTCCTGTCACACATTTTGGTTCTCTTGTCTGCCCAGATGCCTCATCTAGGTTCTCTCAATTGCAGGCCTGGTGGCAGGGCCACAACTAGGGGTAGGCAGAGTAGGCACGTGCCTAGGGCGCAAAGTTCGGGGGGTGCCAGGCAAGTACCTGCTGCGTCGCCTACCCCATGTCTGGTCTGCTCTTTCCCCAACTGTGTGCACCTCAGCCTTGTCATTTTGCATTCTGCGCATGTGCGTCTGCCAGCACCAATTCATACAGGCATTCCGTGCATGTGCGCCAGTGGCAGGTTGCACACGCACGTCAACTCGGTCACGCGCGCCTTCGTCAACTTGCGCTAGAGTGCGCTCAGCCGGTGCAGGGACTGATCAGGTTGCCTGGCCCGGCTCTGCCTGGTGGTATCTGAGTAGTGAAGGGCTCCTCCGCTGTTATAGGTGGAAGCATAAGCCACGACCAGAACCTTGGCGTTTGTTCTTGGGTTTGGGATACCAAAAGTGGAACCTAGACTCTATGGCTGAAAGTATGTAGACATCTTATTGACCATAATCTCATTCAAAGAGAATTTACAAGAGGTTCCTCCTCTCTTGGGTGCTGAAACAGTCTTTGCCCTTATGGGAAGATTTCCATTAGAAAGGACTGGCTGAGAACTATTGATGGGGATCACACAGGTGACCCAGGGAAGAAGTCCTGCTTGAATGAGAGTAGATGACACTTTTAAAGAGGGATAGTCACCTCCAGCAAAGTCCTACCACAATGGTCGTCAGGGTCGGAACTAGCAGTATGCAGAGTAGGCACGTGCCTAGGTTGCAAAGCTGGGGGGCCCTAGGCACGTGCCTCCTACCTCTAGTCCGGTCCCCTCTCTCCTCACTCTGACAGCTGTGTGGGACTGTTTGGGTGCACGTGACTATTCGTGTGGCTGCGACTGGCCTGGTTGGATAGGACGCCTGGCTGGTCTGGCCGGGACTTTTTCATCATAAGAATATTAGATTTAGGCCATCCTTATTATCAAGTTTAGTCTACCTTGATTTCCCCCTGTTAAAATGACATTCAGAAGACCCACCCTATTTCAAGACTGTGGTTGGTATGGGGGATGGCAATATACAGGCAATATTTAATTGATTTGGGATCTGTCCAGTCATCATTAAGTATGGAGATTACCCACTTGTGAATGATGCCATCAAATAACATTTTCAAAATGCATTCGCTTAATTTTCTTCCCAGTATCCATTTGGCTGGTGGCAAATATATTTCCCCAGCATATTTCAACTGGTACCTTTTATGGCCATTGGTGCCTTTAATTCACTCGGCGAAGGAGGTTTTTGGCCCTTCTTTGCTCAAGTCGAATATCCCTGGGGAGAATACAGATTGTATCTGGGAAATGTAACTCTTCTTAATGCCCCAGGACTAGATAAAGACCACTATTTATGCGACAGCGTCCTAGGCTAGAAGGAAAGCTAAATGATAGTGATAGCAATGATACAATCTTTGACTCTTTGAGTTTACAGGTTCTTTACTGGACTCATGGTCACACCTTGAACAAGGGATAATGTTTTTATTTCTTTGCTTCTTAACATTCCTTTAACAGTGTTTTTTAATGCAGCCGCTTTCTCACCATTTGACATTCCACTGCTACAGAGACTGCATTCAGACCATAAAAACATCAGTGATTTAATTTCTCTTAATTATGATTGTATTGGCTTGCTTACGTGTGGGCGTACTCCTCTTCTAGCTGTTTTATTTAAGTCCAAGTATTTTTGGAGGCTGTGCATTTTATCAAATGCTGAAAAACATTTGTTTGATGATTTTTCTATTGTGTTGTGCCAGTAATAGTGCTACTAAACAATGTGTTGATTATGAAACAGTTCAATGCCTTTACAATCCCTCTAATTATCAATTAGGCTCATACATTAAGCAATGGTTGCAACAGTTAAGAGCTACGTTTCTTTTTGCTTTGAGATTAAACACAGAAATGCTATCATTGTACTGAAGATCTCTCTGATCTGTTGCATAATACAAACTGTTACCCCAAGCCTTAGGAAAGCTATGAGCAAGTCTCCTTGGGTGATCTAATCCCTAGAGCCACTGATTAAGTCATCAACTACTAAAGGGCAGCAGGTTGGGCAACATAGATCTAAAGTGTTTCCGATGCCATAACTATAACTAATACTCCAACTGATACAATGTAGGGGGCATCACCTATACAAGGTATAGGAAGCAGTGATTCTCAGACTTGCTGGGCTCTATAAGCCCTTCTCGTGGACAAAGATATCAAAGTATATCAAAGTATATACAGTGTTATGATAAACATCACCTTGCTGCATATCCAATAGTATCCATTACAACAAACCAGAATTCACTCCCAACTAACCCTAAGTCTAAGCCACCACCCACCATTCTGGGTTTCCCCACTAAGGGCATCTCTGCTCTAAAAATGTCTCTAGCCATGATTCCAGTTGACTTTAAAGCTTAGCTGTGATTTCAGCAGCAAAGTGCCAACAACTGACCAAGCGCACATTTTACAACAAAACCTGCTTATTTTATAAAATTACTCATCATCTAGACAAAGTCTATTCTTCATAACACAAAGGTTGAAAGGACATTATTTAATAAAACTTTCAGAAAAGTGGGATTTTTTTTTCCCCCTCTCTTAAGTCGATACACTTTAGCAGCCTCTCTGCTCAGTACATAATGAATGGACTGGGTTGGGAGATAAAATACATTTTCATGAGTACTTAAGGAGTACATTGGCATCGGTTCAGTCCTGATGAAACTTATGTTTAAATATTCATTGTGCATTATTTATATTGGAGTCCGTGATTGGTGTATCTCTTGCTGTATTACAATTCACATTGCAGACACTATCAGCTCTCCATTTACTCAGGCTTCAGTCATTTACTTTAGAGACAGTTTTGAAGAGAGTAACTCAAATATTTAGCAATACAACGCTCCACTATTTTTTTTTAATCCTGTGCCAGCATTGTAATGCCCTCCATAATTTAGATTTGATTTTTTTTAAAGCAGTTATCTATCATGAATAATCGTGCGAGCACCATTCTCTGTTATGTGAAGACTGTGGTTTTGAGTGTCTAACTGCTGGGAGTTATTACCTTGCTCTCAAATCGACATTGTGCTGAGATATCAGATACTCGACCCGGGTCTAGTGCACATTAGAACATTGTCTCAAGACGTTCCATTTAATTTCCATAGGACTAATTATACAAAGCCAGCCCCACTCTTCTGTTAAGATATGCAACGTGGTCTGGAAAAGTTCTTCTGTGGCCAAAATACCGCCTGGGGTGCTTTTAGCTCTCACAGCTTGACCATTTCCCACAATGAGGATTCAATGGTGTGATTTTTGTTCTCTCTTACTGCTTATACAATGAGAATGTGCACCTTCGATCGTGGTTTGCCTGTGGTCTGCCATTGTCTGTATGTCCACAATGAATGCAGAGGCCAAAACCCTCTTAACCAACATCTTTATGTAACAAAATCCTTAAATGATTTTATTTTTCACCACATCGTCTTGCTTTATTGTAGCAACACCAATGGGGTTAGCTTGTGGCATTACCTTATGGGATCTGCGGAAGATGACAGGGCTTGTTGATTAAGAGGGATCTTTCTATTTATGTGAAGATGTGCGTATCCCATAAAGAGACAAAAATTAGCAGATTTTTTGAGCAATATGTACCTTAAGTAAAGTGATTCTTCAAAAAATTAAAATACAATATATATAAGAGTTGTACAGTTGTGTTGACATGGGGAAGTGGAATTAAATAGTAAAGTTAATTCTAAAATGCAGCTGCTATCTGATTGCCAGGGTAATAAAGCAGTTATAATTCCTTAAGCTTTAAACTGCATAACAAATGTAGAAGACCAATTGAAAATTGCCTTTGAATGCTACTGTCTACAACATATTAAAAGTTTTAATTTAAATCAACTCACACCTTGATTTTGAGCTGCTAGTCCTCCTGAACATTCCCACGCAACCATATCAATCCATCTGCAAAAAAAGAAAGTGTTTCTCTGTTCCTGGTAGCAAATCCACAGCTGTGGTTGGATGCCACCATGTTTGGCTATGTCATATCTGGACCCAGGCTTCATGGGGTGAGGGATGACCTGGAACATGCACACTAAAATCCAGGACCTGGTCTGGAGAGCTGGCTGGAAGACCATGAATGGAGCTATTGTAGAAAAATAAAGGTTGGCATTTAGTTTCCCTTTAACAAACCCACCAGTACCACAGCACCCCCTTATCTGGATTGACCCCAGAGTCCAGGATTTCCAAACATGTTTTTAATAGGACCTTTATTTATTCTGGGATTCTGCCTTGGGACCCAAGATAAGCTATTGAATGAGATACCTTATGAATCTCCTTTGCATTTCTGTTGTCTATTGCATCATTTAATTTTACTGTATTAAAGAAGATCATGGGAGAGACAATTTCCAATTGGTTTTTATTTTTTATTGTTTATGTTTTTTGAGTTATTTAGCTTTTATACAGCAGCTCTCCAGTTTGCAGTTTCGGCAGTCTGGTTAATAGGGACCATATTACCCTAGCAACCATGCACCAATTTGAATAAGAGACTGGACTATGAGTAGAAAAGATGAGTCATTAAAGAAAGATGAGTAATTAAAAATTAGCAATAACAATAAATTTACAGCCTTACAGAGCATTTGTTTTTAGATGGGGTCAGTGAACCCCATTTGAAATCTGGAAAGAGTCAGAAGAAGAAGGAAAATAATCAAGTTTGAACATGTGAGATCAGTGTCGGACTAGGACACCAGGGGCCCACCCAAAAACCTTAGACCAGGAGCCCACTCTAAGTACTAATATTCATCTCCTCAATTAAACTCTATTCTCCTAGTCTGCTTTCTTTATATACTATAATCTATTACTCCATCTATTTAGCCTCTTTGTTCTCACAGAAATAGGGAATGGCCATGAAATAGGCCAAACATTTAGCAGCATGAGGGCACACTGATATCCTTCGATCGTTGGATTAAAATCCTTCAAATCGTTCGATTATTCGATTATTCGATTATTTCGATCTAAGTATTTGTGCAAAATCCTTCGACTTCGATATTCGAAGTTGAAGGATTTTCATTCCCCAGTCGAATATCGAGGGTTAATTAACCCTCGATATTTGACCCTTGATGCATTTGCCCCTTCGTATGATTTAGAGAGTCATATTCTGAGACAATTTACAGTTCGTCTACATTTTTTTATTATTTGTGGCTTTTGAATTATATTCTTGTTGGCTGATGGGGTCAGTGACCCCCCCCCCATTTGAAAGCGTTAAAGAGTCAGAAGTAAAAGTCAAACAATTCAAAAACTATGCAAAATAAAAGAATGAAAACCAATTTAAAAGTTGCTAAGAATCGGTCATTCTATAAAATACTAAGGGGCACATTTACTTAGCTCGAGTGAAGGATTAGAATAAAAAATACTTCGGATTTCAAAGTATTTTTTTGGCTGCTTCGACCATCGAATTGGCTACTTCGACCTTCGACTACGACTTCGAACTATGAATCGAACGATTCGAACTAAAAATCGTTCGACTATTCGACCATTCGATAATCTCTTTAAAAAAAACTTCAACCACCTACTTCGCCACCTAAAACCTACCGAGCATCAATGTTAGCCTATGGGGAAAGTCCCCATAGGCTTTCTAGGCAATTTGGGATCGAAGGAAAATCATTCGATCGATGGATTAAAATCCTTCGAATCGTTCGATTCAAAGGATTTTTCCTTCAATCGTTCGATCGAAGGAATTCGAAATTCGATTTAATTAACCCTCAATATTCTACCAATAGTAAATGTGCCCCTAAAAGTTAACTTCAAGAGGAACTACCCCGTTAAAAAAAGTCATTGCACATTTATGGTAAATAAGTCTGTTATTAATTAATCAAATGCTCGTTTAATTCGAGTCTTCACAGCAAAGCGGCGCAGCTCCATCTTCTCTCTGTATATTCCTTGGCACAACTAAACTGGATCTTTCATCACAGATGAGTCACCTTGTTGAGCCCCGGCCTGTGTTGTTCTGTTAGACAATGCATCCATACATTACATTCCCTGTGGCAAAACACGCAGAGCATCTCAGCAGAACAAAACGTCTGTAATTTATGAGATGAGAAAGGAAACGTATTCCACATTCATATCTGCAGTGTGTTGACTTTGGCCTTAGTTTACAGGCCTGGCTTTGAACTCATCGACTACAAAAGTCTTAATGTTAACTTTTCTGATCATCATATTGATCCACCCACTGAATCCTGTACCAAAATATCCATTGTATTAAAGGGGACCCGTCACCCAAAAAAATTATTCATAATCCTATTTTCACGTCAAGCAAAATTAACTTTAATTACACTATATAAATTATTTGAATCATGTTTCCTCCAGTCTGGGAATTCATAATTATAACAAGCAGGCAGGAGCCATTTTGTGGACCATGTTATTAAGACAAGCCTTGCATCATCTCAGAATCTTGTTTATGCTCCGGAATGAGGGACCTGTTGTCCATCCCCATGCCCTGGTCACACAATTAAATTGGAAAGAGAGAGGGGGAATGTGGGGAGAGCAGCGATTTCTAGGAAGTGCTGAAAGGAAAGTGAAAGTAATTGTCTGCCCTGCCTCTATGCCCAGGGCATAGAGGAGGGGCAGACAATATTTGATTGACAGCTGAGATGTTACAATTAGCTTATAACAGCTATGAATGCTTTAATAAAAAATATGTTTAATTTGAAAAGGACTTTTATTATACAGCTTTTTGTGTCTGGGTGACAGGTCCACTTTAAAGGGGAAAAAAAATGACTTTGTAGTTTCTTGAAGAGGCAGAAGTCCGATTTTTCGGGAATCTGATCAGCCAATTTCAGAAAGGGATCAGCATTACCAGTCATTTAAATCAGCTCTGTGACTCAGTCACAACTGCTCAATAACATGGCAGCCTGGAGATGTCTGGGACTGTCGTCACAAATTGAACCTGACAACTCAGAACTGTTCCCATAGATTTGCTGTTTCTCTTTTAAGCTGTACATCTCACTAAAATGTGAGAATCCTCGAGTCTGTGTAGAATACAACAAGCCAGTCTGTCTCCTCTTGTCATTTATTTCCCATAGACCACGAATACCCTAAGGTTCACTTCTACTTCTCCATAAAGGGGCTGATTCTGCATAAATTACAGCTTTAAAGTGTATTTGAAAGGTATGGATCGATATAAAATTGCCCTGAGGGCTTTTCTGAGTACTTTTTTTAATTATTATTATTTTTTTTTTTCGTTTTTTATACTGATAATATAATGATTTTGAACTAGCACCACCTGCCATTCAGTTTGGATGCCTGGCTACAGCTGGCAGAAAATACAGTAAGTGAGCAAAGGAAACTCTTCTGGTTCGTTAAGACTGACCAGAGAAACGTCAAGTGACTCTTATATCGCTTTAGGGCAGTGGCACACGCTGCTACTGGGGAAGATTAATTGCCCAGCGACAAATCGCCTCTTCTTCGGGCGACTAATCTCCCCTAAATGTCTTCCCGGCCGGCTAAATCGGCGGCAGGATGGCACTCAGATCGCTTCGGCTTTCCGAAGTCGCCCGAAGTTTCTTTGTGAGGCAACTTCAGAAAATAAAACGTTCCAAGTGCCATCCCACTGGCGGAAAGGCATTTAGGGGAGATTAGTTGCCCGAAGAAGAGGCGAATTGTCACTGGGCAATTAATCTTCCCCAGTAGCAGCGTGTGCCACTGCCCTTATACACAGGTAGGGGACCTGTTATGCAGAATGCTCAGGACCTGGGGCTTTCCGGATAACAAATATATGTAGCACTGCTACAGTTAAAGTGAAATTATAGAGAAAACATGGCATCATAGGTAAAAAACATATGGAAGCTATTACTTGCCAGCCAACTTTATGGATTTTCAAGAGATACATGTGATGCTTTGGATTAACATAAAATACATTTTTGCTTATATTTTGTGTTAAGATTATAAATTTTTTTAAATCTTTTTTGCTTTTTAAAGGGTTGGTCAACTTTGAGTTAACTTTAAGTATAATGTAGAGAGAGACATTCTGAGAAAATTTGCAATTAGTTTTCTTTTTTTTTATTATTTGTGGTTTTTGAGTTAATTTGCTTTTTATTCGGCAACTCTCCATTTTCCAATTTCAGGAATATGGTTGCTAGGGTCCAAATTACCCCAGCAACCATACATTGATTTGAATAAGAGACTGGAATATGAACAGGAGAGACCTGAATACAAAGTTGAATAATAAAAAGTAGCAATAACAATAAGGGGCCCATTTACTTAGCTCGAGTGTAAGAATAGAATAAAAAAAACGTCAAATTTCGAATGTTTTTTTTTGGCTGCTTCGACTATCGAATTGGCTACTTCGACCTTCGACTACGACTTTGACTCGAAAGATTCAAACTAAAAATCGTTCGACTATTCACCCATTCGATAGTCGAAGTACTGTCTCTTTAAAAAAAATTCGACCCCCTACTTCGCCACCTTAAACCTACCGAAGTGCAATGTTATCCTAAGGGGAAGTTCCCCATAGGCTTTCTAATGTTTTTTTCAATCGTTCGATCGATGGATTAAAATCCTTCGAATTGAACGATTCGAAGGATTTAATCGTTCCAACGAACGATTATTCGTTCAATCGAACTATTTGCGCTAAATCCTTCGACTTAACTTAACCATAAGTAAATTTGTCCCCAAATGTGTAGCATGAAGGAGCATTTGTTTTTTAGATGGGGTCAGTGACCCCCATTTGAAAGCTGGTAAGAAAAAGACGAATGATTAAATAAACTTTAAAAAAATAAATAATGAAGACCAGCTGAAAGGTTGCTTAGAACTGACCAATCTATAACATACTAAAATCAAAGTTAGAAGTGAACCACCCCTTTTAGGATCACTTTCATGGCCATGCCTGAGTGCTTGTATAATAACATTCTGAAATGTGTGGCCTCTAACCATTATTCTTATTCCATTATTCTTATTGTCAAAATCTGTGTACTAGTCCACAGGCAAAACATTAGGGTTCCTCCGGGTACTCTGGTTTCCTCCCACACTCTAAACACATAGGGGCAAATTCACTAAGCGCCGAAGTGCCGAACGCTAGCGTTTGGCATTTTCGTTACTGCGCAAATTCACTAACGAACGATGGCGTAGATTCACTAGTGTTACTTCGCACCCTTACGCCTGGCGAATTATCGCTACGGACGTAACTACGCAAATTCACTAACGCGCGCAGTGTACTGAACGCTACCTTTTACGCTAGACTTCCTTCGCCACCTCAGACCAGGCGAAGTGCAATAGAGTAGATAGGGATTGCTTCAAAAAAAGTCAAAAAGTCCCAAAAAACGCTGGCGTGTTTTCTACATTATGGGTGATAGGCTGAAAAAGATCGCAAATTTTTTTGGGGCTCCCCTCCTTCCCCCCTACATTTCCTGACTCATGGCAACTTACCTATACAGTGGGCACATGTGTAGGGCAAAATAAAATTTTTATTTGATGTTTTGAAGCTTTCCCAGGCATTTGTAGTGCTGATACGTATTCCTCCATTGAAATTTGAATTTGGCGCTGTATGCAAATTAACCATCGCTAGCGTAACTTCGCTTCGCTTAGCGAATCAACGCTAGTGCAACTTCACAACCTTACGCTACCCCTGAGCGCAACTTCGGATTTTAGTGAATTTGCGGAGCGCTGGCGAAACTACGCCTGGCGAAGTGTGGTGAAGTGCGGCGAAGTTACGCCTGGCGCAACTATGAATCTTAGTGAATTTGCCCCATAAAAGTTCATTGGCTCCTGATAAAACTGCCCCTAGTGGGAATGTGATAGGGACCTAAAGGTGGCCCTACATAGAGCGATCTGCTAGTTTGGTGAAGTTACCAAATGAGCAGATCTTTCCCCGATATGCCAACATTGAGGTGGTCTGATCCGATCGTGGGCCCTGATCGGATCATAATGCAGCAGTACGGGCGGTCGGATCACGGGGCCACATCAACGAACATATGTGGTCTGCGATCCAACAGTATTTTTAGCCCTGCCCAATAGACATTGGGCCAATTTTCGGACAGATATCGATCGGGGAAGCCTGTCAGAGGGCCCCATACAACAAGCTGTAGATCCAATCTGTCGGCAGCTTTTATCGGCCTGTATATGTCCACCTTTAGACTGTGAGCTCCACTTGGGCAGGGCTGGTGGGAATGATGTATGGCCTCTGTAAAGCACTGCAGAATATGTTGAAATTTAATTCATTAATTAAATGGTACTATATGTAAGCACTGGCACTTTAAATTAATGAACCAATAACTAGAGTGGATGGTTGAAATAAGTTTGTATCCGGTTAAATGAATTCATAAATTAATTGATATTGAATGATTAATTGGTTTATGTGTTATCAATAATTGATCCCTTATCATTGCACGGTATATGAAGCACTAAGCACTTTCATTAATCTATGCACTTTAATGATGATTTAACGGTTTCAATTCCATCATAAAATACTCAGATAGTGTGGGGTTACTACTTTCTTTGGACAAATTGTTAATTAGTAATTATACCTCTATACAATCTGATTAAATAATAGTGATAAACTACAAGAACAATCCTTGGTTTTGTTAATATGTTGAGACTAGTAATGAGCAAATGTATTAGTCAGGCATGGATTTGTGGTGAAATTGCGCTTTTGCGAAACGGAGGCAAAAATTTGCTGCAGAAAATTTAGCCACGACTAAAAAGTCACCACAACAAAAGTTGTCGTTGTGACAAAAAAATCGACATAAGAAAAAATGGCCATGGCCTTTAATGCATTTGGAGTGAGAAAAAAATTGTCACGCGCAAAAATTTTTTTGGACTGCCATTGACTTCAATGCGTATGGTGATTTATTTTTTTTTGTTTCGCAAATTTTTCGGAGTTTTGTGAATTGGAACGCAGCAAAATGGGACAGATTTGCTCATCTCTAGTGGAGACCATATCATAAAAGCCTAATAACGCTAATTATATGTATAGGGTTCTGTTTGCAACTACTGCTCCAGGAGACTTAGGTATAAAACTTTCCGTTGACTAACGAGTTAAAATCTCTCTCTTCTTTTTTTAATTTTCACTGCCCATATTGGTCCATTTTTCCAACAGAAGTACAAAAAGCAACATATTAATTACCCTTGAAAACATTATTGCTCGCTAATACATAAGCAATTAAGTCGGCCTGTTCCGTAATGGCTTGATGATCAGATTGTGCTTCATCTTGTAATGCATTTTGATATATCCCTAATGTATGGCATAGATTGAGGGGCTCTGGGGACACTTTGGAAATGTGCATTGCTCTTTCCGACTATTTAGGGAGGTTAATTCATGTTTTGCCTATGCATGAAAAATTATTTGTGCATACACATTTATTAATGAGAGCCAGTGCCTCTGCTGAAAAAGCAACCATGGTGGAACAGGGAGAACTGTGATGCCATTTGGATGTGAAAAGAAAGACTTACACTCGCACACCCTGGCCGTCCAGACTTCAGCGACTCCCAGGTGCTCGATGTCAGAGGGAATAGGCAACCTCAAAAACAGCGTAAGAACAGGACACACCGGCACAGCATGGGTAAGTTCAGCAGGTTAAACCTTGCTCGTTTATTGCGGATGCAACGTTTCGGGGCGTGACCCCTTTCTCAAGCATGCTTGAGAAAGGGGTCACGCCCCGAAACGTTGCATCCGCAATAAACGAGCAAGGTTTAACCTGCTGAACTTACCCATGCTGTGCCGGTGTGTCCTGTTCTTACGCCATTTGGATGTGCCCACTAATCCTTCTCTGTCAGTTCTGAAGTTAAAATGAGGCCTAAAACATTTATCTGATGGGACATTGAAGTTAATGATATGGCAAACAGCCAATCACCCCGGCATTGGCCCTGCTCCTGATGTCACCAGCCCCTCCCCTGACATCACCAGCCTGCCCTCCGACACCACTGTCCAGCCCGCCTACTTCATCCACATGCCTCCTGCCATTTTCCCCAAAATAAAAAGGTGGCAACCCTAACCTTACCCCCTAGGGTTGCCACGTTTCTTCTGGTTAAAATCTGGAGTGGGTAGCGGGACCGTGACATTGTGTCGGTGGGACCGTAATTTCACGGGGCGGGATTGTGACATCATCAAGATCATCAGGGACGGGGCTATGATGCGGCTATTGGCTGATCGCCATGTCAATCCTGTCCAGTTTTCCTTAACTGGAAAACCCAGGCAGGCAGTTTTGACCCGGGCAGCCTTTCAAAAACTGGGCTGTCCGGGTCAAAACCAGACAGGTGGCAACCCTATTACCCCCTTATACTCTAACACTAGTCCGGCTCCTGCCACACCCTGCCCTGCTCCACCTATGGGGTATATTTATCAAAGAGTGAAGTTAGAGATCACCACAGTCCTCTAGAGTGAAATTCTGCCACTCTCCATACATTTCTATGGGATTTAAAAAGGCATATTTATCAAAGAGTGAACTTTCACTTTCACCCATTGATTAATGCTAAAAAACAATCCCATAGAAATGAATGCAGAGTGATGGAATTTCATTCTAGAAGACTATGGTTATCTGTAACTTCACACTTTGATAAATATATCCCTATGACTCCTTCCCATCTGGCAACATTGGGTCCCTTGGGACTTATGGGCCTTGGGTGATACAGATTGGCCTTATGGGGATCCCGCCACATTGTGCGTTGATGTGATCCAGGCTCAATAATGCACTTTCAGCCCTGGAAAAACCAATGAGCTTTGCTAACGTCTAACTCACTCTTTACAGGCGCAGCTTACTGTATATTCTCAGCCCTTTATTTAAAAATCTCCAGACTCATCTGCACAGCTGTCACCTAAATAGTCGCTAGGCACAATTATTGGCTTCAACACAGAGAAAACCATTTAAAAAAAATATATATATATTTTTTTCCTACCATAGCAGAAGCAGATGGATTATTGTTCTGCACTGCAGAAAGACACATTGGCATTTTATGTAACTTTGTTTTTTTAAATGATAATTGCATTGATTTCTATTGCACGAAACAAATGTTCCCTGGAATTGCTCAGAGAAAATAAATGCATTTTAGAACAATTTTCCTTTGTTCTTGCTTAAAGAGGAATAGGGGAGGAACATATTGACAGTTACTGTAAATACCAATTATTTCATATCTTCAAAAACTAAAGCCTTTATAAAGTTGGATGTGGTCTGGCATAAAAGTGTTCTTAAATTCCTGAAATCTTAAATATTTACCCAAACAATAATGTATTTACAGTCATGAGAAGATGATAAAAGGAAAATGCTCCAGGGGGCCCTGGTGTTCTGTAGGAACCTTGGGTTCCTGACAGTATGAACAGACATGGGACCCAGTGAGAAAACACAATCAGAGTTGGGAAGGTTGTTGGCAGGAGTTGTTATTAACATTATGAACTTTACCTTTGCTAAGTCACATAGTATACCACTCCATCAAAAGAAATTACTCTGCAGCACTTCAAAAGGTTGAAAAACTGTGTTTATTTGTGCCAAATAGTATCCCACTCCATCTACTGTCTGCAGCCTCAAGAATTCTGGCCATAGAGGACATACCCTTATCTCCAGAGACCACTGGTGAGTTGCTGCAACCTCTATTTTGGCTCAATAACTGCCTTCCCGGACTAGTACCAGTAGAACATGGGTTACACTGGACCCTCTCACTCAGAGTGGGCCTTCGCAAAGTGGAAGAAGAAGGTGAGGGCAACTACATATCTCTTGCTGCTAAACAGAACAATAAAGACAGAGGGCACCAGAAGTTCTTTCAAACAACATAACAGAAAGTGTTTATTGAACATCCACAGTGTTTACTCACAGCACAGTTTCTCAGAGGCAAGTGGTACAGGCAACATCACATGCAGAGTGTGACACAGACTGACACTCCACTGCGGACAGACTTGGCAGGAATCTCACTTCCCTGTAGTGGTCCCCTCAGGGAAAACCTCTATCCTCAGTCCCTGTACACTGGGATCCCTATACTACAGGCAATATGGCCTTGGACAGATACCTCCAAAACTGCCACTCCTATGTTGGAGCTCAGAACTGCTCTTTCTAGCTCAGCCCTAACTGACTTACAATCCTAGAGTGATCTAGAGTGAATCCTAGAGAATAATGATGTGTTGTACTAGGACAGGGGGTGCAATCTCTGTTTCCAACAATCCCCTGATTTAAACAAGCTTATTGCATTCTACTGTCATAGGCCGTTAGAGTCTCAAAAGAAAATCATCACTCAAAGCATTTGGCCCTGCCAAATCTACCTTTATTGTACAATTCAATTTTATTGTATTATAGGGATCTGCCAGAGATCTAATTGTTCCTGGGGTGAAACATTCCCGGGCAGTAATACAAGACACTGGTCCATTGGAAAAATTTTAAATACTGTTATTCCTGCTGTCTTTTTCTACTAATGACAGCCAATACTTTCATCTGTGATTACAGACCAACTCCATCTTGTAAAAGCGAGACTCTCTGGAATCATATGTATTGATCTCTTTAATAGAAGTCAGAAAAAAATGAAATTACTGGGGCAGTCTTTTAGTGAAACCATGATAAATGGCAACTTACAAACGTAGGAAGCAGAGGAGATTTTTTTTTATTCAGTATCAGAGTATACAGTCATAATGCGGAGAAACAGTTTCATGTGAAGGTATTCTAATTATTACAGTTATTATATTTAACCAAGATTAAATTAACAATGGTTAGGTTTAACCAACCTATTATTTGACTCATAAGGCTCACTTCCCCCTAGGCAGGCAATGTGTAGAGTGCAGACAATGGTTGGAATCCTCCAATATTTATATTCTGCACCATGCATTTACTCTAATTGAATGACTGCTCTGTTTCAGAGTACAGCAACTTCCAGTCCTCCCCATAAATACAATTCTACCTGCATTTGGCAGCTCTATATTCATGAGCAATGTGAAAGGTGATCATACTTTCTTTCTCTACATCATTCAGATCCACAAGTTAGGGAGCAGTGATTGACTCACGTCTAATTTTTTGTAGCCAGACTCTGGGTAGTAGAGCTCTCTGCATGAGCACTAAGGGTTAGCGCTTAGGAGCCCAAACAGCATGGAAGTAGCCCATGTCCCATGCCTAGGCTTCTTTTGAGGTCGAGACTGCTATAACTGCTCCAACTGTGCCCTAACTTCAACCCACCTAGGAGGATGCCCTTGGTTTGGAGATGTATCCGTTATCTCTATTCCTGATGCCCTTTCATATAGGCTGTGCTCATTTTTTAAGTTGCTTTCTCCTTTAATTCATTGGGGCAGATTCACTAAAGGGCGAAGTTGCAGACACCAGCGACAATTCACCAGAAATTTCATCCGCAGGGACATCACCAATTTACTAACAGGCGTAGAGGACAATTCGCTAGCGAACGGGACCGTCGCTAGTGTACATTTACACCCTATCGCCAGTCAACTTTTCACTCTAACTTCACAAATTCACTAAGATTCTAATTTTAAATTCTCTTTCGCCAGAATTTACTTCGCCACCTCAAACCAGGCGAACTGACAAAACCAAGCTACATCTTCCTCAATGTTATGTCAGTGACATCATATCCTGTATGCTGGAAATTCATTAAAGTGGTAAAAAACGCTGGCGACTTTTCATTTTTTAAAGGGGGATTGCCTTTAAAAGTACTATCTATTATGAAGTGACCTAAGCATAAGAATACTAACGAAGTTTCGCTAGGCTGAATTGAACGTTAGTGAAAATTCGCCAGCGTTCGGCTGCTGAGGCCCAACCTCTCAGTTTAATGATTTAAGAGTAGTGCGCATGGCGAAGTGGCACGAAGAGTGGGGAAAATTCACCCTTTAGTGAATTATTCCCATTGTACAGTATTTCAGAGTGCCCTTCTTTGCAGTTTACATTCATTTTTCCCTAGTGTTAAAGGGATACTGTCACCAGGAAACATATTTTTTCATAAAGCATTATTTAATAGTGCTACTCCGGCAGACTTCTGAACTGAAATCAGTTTTTCAAAAGAACAAACAGTTTTTTTTATATTTAATTTTGAAATCTGACACAGGGCTAGACACGTCAGTTTCCCAGGTGCCTTCATCCATGTGACTCATCCATGCTCTAATAAACTTCAGTCAAAATCTATTGATGTATTGCAGGTTGATATCACCCCCCTCCCTTTCCCCACCAGCAGCCTAAAAACAGAACAATGGGAAGTTAACCAGATAGCAGTTCCCTGACACAAGATAACAGCACCTTGAGTACAAGAACAGCACTCAATAGTAAAAATCCAAGTCCCATTGTGACGCCTTCAGTAACATTGAAAGCAGTTCCAATGTGAAGTGCTGACTCTTTCTGAAAGCACAGGACCAGGCAAAATCACCTGAGATGGTTGCCTACATACCAATATGACAACGAAAGAAAAGTACATTTGTTGGTTCAGGAATTAAATTGTATGTGTAGAGTGAATTTTGAAATGAAAATTTAAAAAACTTCATTAAAGTTTTTTTCCTCGAAAAAAAATTGAATGTCTGGAAGGCTGCAAACAACTCCAAATTGATCCCCAGGCATCTCCTATTGACTTAAACAGCAATTCGGCAGGCTTTAGGTGGCGAATGGTCAAATTAGAGTTCTTAAAGGGCCAGAGTTTGATAAATCTCGAAAATCTAATTAGAATTTAAAAAAAACTCTAATCAAATTTGAATAACTCCCTAGTCGAATTTGACAGTTTTGACCATAATTTTTTATTCAACCCTTGATAAATCTACGTAAGAAGTCACTGGCAAACAGGAGTTGCGGTAGCAGGGCAAGCCCTTGCAATTTTATTATGCAGTTGTGCAACATTTCGAAGACACGAAACCTTGCACAACTGCATAATAAAATTGCACGGGCTTGCGCAACTCCTGTGTGCCAGTGACATTTTTCTTACCCGTATTGTGAGGTGGCCGATTCCTCTATCGATGGGAACCAGGATAAGAATCTTTGGGGTTGTGTGGTGTGCGGTTTCTCCAAAGCTCTTCTTGATAAATCTGCCCCTAAGTGTGCAGTTTTCCAATACTTTTGACGGTTTATATTTCCTTTAATAAATATATATACTTACGCATAAACGGATAGGTTAAAATATATGTGAAAATAAGCTCCAAATAAGTGAAACAAGAAACATCTCACAAACCATAACAGATATCTAACAACAGTAAGTCATGCCAGAAAACAGTATTTGCCTTTGTGAGCTCATAACATTTCTATCTGCAATTAAATGGCAACTTCCTCCCGTGGCAGGTTGACCATTAATCACCTTGTGATTAGGCCACGTATAAATCTCAGAGCCTAATCAAGCACTTTCCAGAGGAAATTGGTCAGGCTCTGGCTGTTTGATCTGCTGGGGGATGAATCATATTGTTCCTCCTAAGACAAATCTGTTTTCAAGTGCCATTTTCTCAAAGAATTTGCTTTTATATTCCGGCAAAATGAAGTTCCAGTTTCATAGGAAACAATAATAGTTTAATCTCTTGAAAAATGTCCTTCCTGTGCTGCTGTACCCTTTATAAGTTCGACAGCACAAGCCAAGTTAAATGAAGCAGGGCCCTTGCCAAGAACGAGCTGTTACTTGAGCCTGTTAGTTCAATACCCTCATCACCTATTACAGAGGATCATAAGAGACTACTTGTCTATCCCTATTTCCCTTGTAAACTTGATTTCCTGCTTTTGGGTATTTAGTCTTGTCCTGGGAGATATTTGCTGGCAGAACTTGTGCTCTGGTGAAGGCTTGTTAAGCGCTTTCAGCAGTAGAAGTGTCAGGCGAGCGGTACCTTCTCACTGTGTCTTTCAAGCGGAAATTACTAGTGAGACTTTAGTTCAACTGGAACTTACATTCTAAACAGAGAATATTCTTTTTTTCCCCTAGTACTCTGCTAACATTATTATCATTATTTTGTACCTACCATTAAAGGGATACTCTTATCAGAATAAAAGAATGTGACAACTTTATTTAGAAAAAATACCCATCTTTTTCTTGAGCTCATTCAATTGGGCTTATGGAAGTGCATGGGAATTTTTTGGGTTTTCCTGAGTTTTTTTTGTTACTTAAATCTCTGTATGTAAATCAACTACAATACGTATAAAACATTAAAAAGCACTTATCACGGGGAACTTGTTTCCCCCACCAATGGCGTTGCTAATAAAGCCTGCACTCTGGTTGAGGGAAACAATACTATTTTGACAAAAAAAAATGCTCCTAGTAGCTGCTATGCCAACTGCAATTGGATGGAGCTCTCAGTATGGTCAGTCATGAATGGACTCATAGGGGCTGATTTAAGAATGCTCAAGACTTTAGGTTAGAGCATTCAGGTACTAAAAGCATGTGAGAGTTCCTAAACTCACACATGGTTTCCTTTCCTTGAATACCTTGGCTTCGTGTTGAGTACTTGATTGCTGAAACCTGAAAATTAGAGCATTCTTAAAATAGCCCTAAGAATTGCAAATAAGGAGGAAAGTCCCAGCTCTCTTATTATGCACACTAGGTCATAAAAGGTTGTATACAGGGTCGCATCAGGGGGCACAGGGGGTACAACTGTCCCGGGACCGGCAGTTTTTGAAATTGCCAGCCCCCCTTGGTAGCGCCAAAGTTGTGCAGCCTCTTCGTAAGTCCCCTTCCGAAAAGCCGTGGTGATGAAAAGAGCTGATCTTCCGAAGTCCCGAAGCCGTGAAAAGTCCCGAAGTGACGAAAAGAGCTGATCTTGACATCCCGAAGCCGCGAAAAGACACAAAGAAAGACAAAAAGAGTCGAACTTGATGTCCTGAAACAACGAAAAGACTCGAAGTGACGAAAAGACCAGAACTTGAAGTCCTGAAGCCACTAGTTCAGTTCTACTGAACACCAATGTGTGTTTTTTTTATTTTTTTAAAGCCCTAGCCACCAATGTATTATTTTAACACTTTACAGGCCCCTGTCACCAATTTTTTTTAAATTATTCTCTGTGGCCCCAATGTTTTTTTAACTTGTAAGGGGGGCCCTGGCGCCAACATTTTTTTTAACTTATGGGGGCCCTGTCCACCAATGATTTTTTTTTTTTAAACTTTTATGGGGGGCCCTGGCACCACAGTTTTTTTAACTTATGGGGAACCCTGGCCACAAATGATTTTTTTTAAAAAAAAACCTTTATGGAGTCCCTGTCGCCAATGATTTTTTTTAAAAAAAACTTTTATGGGGGGCACCACAGTTTTTTTTTAACTTATGGGGGGCCCTGACCACCAATGATTTTTAAAAAACTTCTACACAGTCCCTGGCACCAATAGTTTGCCTCTGACTCACAGGGACCATTCCCCACCTCCTCTTAGTCTGGCAGGGTCAATCACCCCCTCCTTCAGTTTGTTCCATTGTGTTGAAATTATGTATTCTTAGATTTGAAGTATCTTTGCTTTCCAGAGAACCTGTGCACAAACCACCATATCTCCTTCATCATAAAGTGAACACAAATGAATGTTCTCAGCCAGTTAAGCAAATGAGGTGCAAGGAGAAGGGACATGGGAGGAATTGCTTCCTGCTTTACACTCAGGAAGCAATTCCTGTAGTAGACTTTTTGGCCCATATGAATAAATGGTTTTCAACTACTCAAAGATGGAGAAAACTTTCAAGAGAAAAAACACACAGGGAAATCCTTTGATAGTTTTTCTGATTCTGGAGAAAAATCGTGGAAAGTCATTGAAGTATTCAGAACATCAGAAAAAATCTTTCAGAAATGTGAAACAATTACAGGGATACTGTCATGGGAAAAAAAATGTTTTCAAAATGAATCATTTAATAGTGCTGCTCCAGCAGAATTCTGCACTGAGATCCATTTCTCAAAAGAGCAAACAGATTTTTTTATATTCAATTTTGAAATCTGACATGGGGCTAGACATATTGTCAATTTCCCAGCTGCCCCAAGTCATGTGACTTGTGCTCTGATAAACTACAATCACTCTTTACTGCTGTACTGCAAGTTGGAGTGATATCACCCCCTCCCTTTCCCCCCCAGCAGCCAAACAAAAGAACAATGGGAAGGTAACCAGATAACAGCTCCCTAACACATGATAACAGCTGCCTGGTAGATCTAAGAACAGCACTCAATAGTAAAAACCCATGTCTCACTGAGACACATTCAGTTACATTGAGAAGGAAAAACAGCAGCCTGCCATAAAGCATTTCTCTCCTAAAGTGCAGGCACAAGTCACATGACCAGGGGCAGCTGGGAAATTGACAAAATGTCTAGCCCCATGTCAGATTTCAAAATTGAATACAAAAAAATCTGTTTGCTCTTTTGAGAAATGGATTTCAGTGCAGAATTCTGCTGGAGTAGCACTATTAACTGGTGCGTTTTGAAAAAAAACATGTTTTCCGATGACAGGATTCCTTTAATCACAAAACTTCTAATTTTTGCTAGGAAAACCAATTAGACATTTCATGAATGCATCCCTTTAAATAGCATGCTGTGTGTCCTAATATATATACTCTTTTTAAAGGCAGAAGATGCTTCATATTTTTCATGACATGAACCAGTGGGAGCTGCTATAAAAATTGTCCATGGAAATAGAGACGAGACAGAGCAAATATTTGCCAGGTCATGCAGAAAATGACATCCGAGAATGTATATCAGGATGGTTGGACCGTGCAGATGCAATTCTAACCAGCGCTGGGAATTAGAAGAAGCTCCTCACAATGACAAGTATTTTCCTTATGTTAATCACAGAGAAAGGAAAGAGAAGAGAATGTTAAGAAATTCAAACATGAATAATGTGATAGTCCTTCCCAGTGTCTGTACTGGCCTTGTGGGGTGAGATTTACTGCTCTGAAGGGAAGGGTTCCTCCCAAACTAAGATATTCTATAATGAATGAGAACATAATAGTTGCTTTGTTTTATGCATAGTACAGTGACTTATTACTAACCCCTTAGGTACATTTGTTTTGTGAACCTAACTACAAAGAGCAAAACACATATGTTTATGTGTGTTCAATAGGATACTGTCATGGGAAAAAAAAAATTTCATAATGAATCTGAATTCTGCACTGAAATCCATTTCTCAAAAGAGCAAACAGATTTTTTTATATTCAATTTTGAAATCTGATATGGGGCTAGACATATTGTCAATTTCCCAGCTGCCCCAAGTCATGTGACTTGTACTCTGATAAACTTCAATCACTCTTTACAGCTGTACTGCAAGTTGGAGTGATATCATAGAGTGATAACAGCTCCCTAACACAAGATAACAGCTGCCTGGTAGATCTAAGAACAACACGCAATAGTAAAAACCCATGTCTCACTGAGACACATTCAGTTACATTGAGAAGGAAAAACAGCAGCCTACCAGAAAGCATTTCTCTCCTAAAGTGCAGGCACAAGTCACATGACTGGGCGCAGCTGGGAAATTGATAAAATGTCTAGCCCCATGTCAGATTTCAAAATTGAATATAAAAAAAATCTGTTTGCTCTTTTGAGAAATGGATTTCAGCGCAGAATTCTGCTGGAGCAGCACTATTTACTGATTAATTTTGAAAAAAGAAATTTTTCCCATGACAGTATCCCTTTAAGCAAATGTGATTAGGAGAATACAAGGAACCTCCTCAGGGGCACCTCAATGTCTTATAGCAAAATTAAAATTGTACAAAATACAATTAAAACGGTCTATTTATTCTGTGTGGAGCTAGAATCTATGCATGAATTCCAAGAGCTGAATCATATCTGTAAACCAATTTGTCTGAATTGCTAAGAATACACATATAAGGTGTCCATGTAGCAAGGGTGGCTCTCAAAGAAATACTGGTTCTTTGGTGTATCCATAAGAATGTTATTCAAGGTTATGGCAAAGGATACAAAGGAACAATTTACTAGGAAGAATCTAGATGAAGCTAAGCTAATCAGAGGATTATATAAGAAACCATAAAAAACAGATGGCTGCATCTCTGGTACCTTCTCAAAGATTCCTTCTCAGAAAAAACAATTTTGTTATGGTCAAGCAACGTATTGTTGGCTATAAGTCTATAAAGCAAAGTCAATGAAATCTCTGCTGGGCTCAGTGTATTATGCTAGTGAGTGCTGCACTGCCACCTTTCTTCCCATCCTTGCTGCAGTAGAGTAAATATTTTGTGTTCCAATTTTACTCTACTGTCCAGGTGCACACACAAGACCAGCCACACGGGATTCCTGGGAAAGACAACAAGATGGTGACATGATGCCCAGCTTGGGGTCTGAACAATCCTTTCCTTCTCCTTTATTTTTGGGTATGCAGTCTTGCACAATGTTTGGGAACAAGCTTGGCCATTGTCCCAGGCAGGTTTGCTCCTGTTGTTGATGTTAGTCAGATGCCACTCAGTGCTAGAGATTCTCATTTTGATTGAGATCAGGGTTGCTACTGGGCCATTGTAGGACATTCTTCTTAAGCCAATACAGGGTTACTTTGGCCTTAGTTTTGGGATCATTGTCTTGTTGATTGATGAACATTTTTCCAAACCTCATGTTTTATTAAATGTAACGGCTAAGATTCCTGGTGTTCATAAGGGTCAAAACTCTTTTTTATCAGAGCTGCATGTCCCTAACAATTGCATCCACCTTATGACACTCACCTGTATTCATAAGCCATTGGTTCGTTTTATGGTTAATATTAGATCTACCCTCAAAAGCTCTGAATGTGGTCTTGCTTGGACAATGGAGTTTTTGGGGTACCTGGAAAGCTGGCATTGTTTTCTCCATATGTATCAGCAGAAAACATTTAATTGATGTCTAGTAAATCACTTTAGTTTCGTTTTAATAGCTGCGGACTTATGAGGATCATTCTGCATTCAGTTACTTAAAACCCTTTATTAATGTATATAATAAATCCAGCATCCATTGCTGGTCACTAAGGATTACTGCATTACTGTAAATTTGTCCATCCAGCACGTATCCAAGATACATTTTTTTTGTTTCCTTTTGATTCTCATTCTTTCCAAGATAATTTTTTGTTTATGCAGTTTCACTGGGCCATTTATCATAGCATTGATTAACCTTGATGTGAATGGCAATGCCTTAAGAAATGCTGTTATTAGACAGCTGCGTATTGCTACATAGATGGATTCCAGGATTGCTGTGTGCCCGGCCATGACATCACTAATGTTAACAATCACTTTAATAGTTATCTATCATAAGCTGATCTAATGGTAAGAATGATGATAAGTCAGTGACTATAGTGTGGATGACCCTAAATTAGATTTGGAGGTACCTTTCAAATTAGAAGATGTAGCTAATGGCAAGATTCCAGTGTCAAACTCTCTATAAAACATAACTTCCATAATGCTCTTATGAAGGAGGAGAAGAATAGGACAAATGGTTTTCTCCAAATAAGCAATACAAGATGTTCTCAATGAAGCATGGCTCCTTAATTAAGCTAATAAGTCATTAACATTCTATCATCCTTATGACCATGATGGCCAGACCCTGTTTCCAAAGATTGTGGCTGCCTTGGCTTGGAAATAAACCCCATCGTTGACTTTGAGTGAGTGGTGGTTAACACTGGTCAACTTGCTGATGGGAGACCATCATTACCTACATGGATGTTAACATGATGGGGTCAGAACGAGAAGACAACAAAGGTAATTTATGAATGCAGCCACAATTGGAGTTGTGCTAAATTGGATGCAGTTGTGGATGCAAACTGCAACAGTTGTTGATAGGAATCTCAGTTGTATTGTCTATTCATCAGTGTTACATACAGTATAAGGAAAAACAGAGTAAAACGTTTTGAACCAAGACCAGCTAAAAACCAGTTGATGAGTGTAGCCATATTGGTTAAATATGAAGATATTAGAAGAGAGCTTGTGACCTGTATAAAAGCCTGTTGCTTGGAATAACTAGCAGAGCATTAGGAAATGTTAAAGCTAATAACATAATACAGCTATGGGACCAGTTATTCAAAATGCTTGGGACCTGGGGTTTTCTGGATAAGGAATCTTTCCATAACTTGGATCTCTATACCTTAAGGGGCAGATTTATCAAGAGTCGAATTTCGAAGTACAAAAAACTTCGAAATTCGACCAGCGAATGAAAAAACTTCGAATTCGAATATGGAATTCAAATTTTTTCAACAAATTTGGCAATCCTGCTGTCGAATAAAAATCATTCGAAGATTCGAATAGCGATCGATTGAAGGATTTTTATTCAATTTGTAAAGACTTAGAAAAATGTTGTAGAAGGTATTTGGCAAACTATTGAAGTCAAAGTTTTTTTTAAAGAGACAGTACTTCGATTATCGAATGGTCGAATGGTCGAATATTCGAACGATTTTTACTTCGAATCGAAGTCTAAGGGGCCGATTCACGAAGGGTCGAATTTCGAAGTTAAAAATACTTCGAAATTCGACCCTCGAATTGAAATCCTTCGACTTCGAATATCGAAGTCGAAGGATTTAGCGCTAATCCTGCGATCGAACGATCGAAGGATTTTTCGTTCGATCGAACGATTAAATCCTTCGAATCGAACTATTCGAAGGATTTTAATCAAACGATCGAAGGAAAATCCTTCGATCAAAAAAAGGTTAGCAAGCCTATGGGGACCTTCCCCATAGGCTAACATTGACTTCGGTAGCTTTTATCTGCCGAAGTAGGGGGTCGAAGTTTTTTTTAAAGGGCAAGTACTTCGACTATCGAATGGTCGAATAGTCGAACGATTATTACTTCGAATCGTTCGATTTCGTTCGACTTCGATCGAATTCGATCGAATTTAACCAATTCGATGGTCGAAGTACCCAAAAAATACTTCGAAATTCGAAGTATTTTTCATTCGAACCCTTCACTCGAGCTGAGTGAATCGGCCCCTAAGTAAATTTGAAGTCATAGTATTCGATGGTCGAAGTATCCAAAAAATTACTTCGAATTATTTTACTTCGAAAATTCCCTCAAATTTACTTTGACCCTTAGTAAATCTGCCCCTAAGTCTCCTGAAAAATAATTTACCCTTTAATTGTTAATAATAATACTAAAAATAGTTTTCCCTCCATTAAGGATCCATTATATCTTGGTTTGGATCAAGTACAAGGTACTGTTTCATTATTACAGAGAAAAAAGCATTGTTTAATTTAAATGGAGTCTATGGGAGACAATTTTACCGTAATTTGGATTTCTGGATTACGGGTTTCCGGATAACGGATCCCATACCTTTAATAAATATTGAAAACAGCTTTAAATCAAAAAAGGAAAATATTTACTAAGAAAGGGAAGCAAACAAAGGGAAGCAGGCCACATGTCCCAGCATTTAAGGGATATTGGGTTTCACAGACGGGGAGCTGCTGATGAAAATAAGCTTGACATGATGATTTATTTCCATCTCCTCCTTCCCCAGTCCATGATACCATTCAGTGTCTTGCTAAGATATGGGTGTCCATGGTCAATGAACGGTGGTGTCAGGTGCCTCATTCTTGCCTTTGTATTACAGAAATCACATATCATTGTTACCTGTGCTGTTACTATATTTGGTTGTAAAATATCTGTGATTCATGTTATTGATTTCCAAGACTATAACGTTATCTCTGTTCTGTTACAGTATGTTCTTGGTATGCTGACTGTAATGAAATATGTGTGTTTAAGTCCCAGAAGCTTTTAACTACACACATTTAAGTAGGACCTTTCACCTTTTATTTCAGATGGGGGCATCGTGTTTAGGCCACCCAAATAGATTACCTTGTAATGGAGCATGGTTATTTATGTTGGAGGTCATTGATATTAATACCACTCACTAGTGGTCTTGTGCTTTCCAGCAAAGGTACAGCAGTTACCTGTAAGAAAGCCCAGGGCGATTGTATATAAAGTGCTATTTATGGACCCTCTTCAGCTGGCCATGTCCCCAGTACTGTCATGCCACCTCGGTGGGATCAACTGGCTGTAAGTGCTAGTACAGGCAGTTTTTGGCCGCACATTTTGGTGCTAGAAACGTACTGGACCGGCAGTGACTGGCAGGTCCTGGTGATTTAAGGTGGCATTTGCAGTTATGGGTGCTTCTCCACTGGCTGAACTGTGTTAACAGAAAAACGTCCCCATGGCAAATTACCCTTAAAACTGGTTAGCTAGAAACAGCATTACAGCAAGCTGAACATTTTTTTCAGCCTTTTATTTTTTCTTTAGCCCACTCGTGTCCCCTTTAAGGAGAACTAAGCCTCCATCCCATTTCTTACTGATCACCCACTCCACTGTAGAGGCTTTTTAAGAATTGAGTGGACGTGGAGTGCTTGCCGATTTTTCTTCTACTGCAATTTACCTCTAGCTACGGGTTTGGGGCGATGCACCTGGGCCACCCTCTTCATCTGGAGAGTGCAATTTCTCTGCTTGTTACCCTCACATTTGTTTGAAGAACGTTTGGGCGTATGGTCGAACGATCGAATTACGATACGCCAAGGGGCTCAGACGGGTCGGTAGGGTAAAAATCAAACCTTCCCGATCGTAGCCAGATATCGATCGGGAAGACCCGTCGGAAGCCCCATAAGTAACACTACCTTCTCCTTACAAACAAAATTAGAGATATACAAGGGTTTGTTCATTCATGAAAAGGTAACAGGGAACTACTTTTAAACAGAAGCAACTTGTGAATAACCTGTTATTTTAATATTTTATATACTCCTCTGGGGTTGTTGCTTGTTGGGGTTTGGTACAAATTTTAAAGGCCATATTGTACCTTTGTTTGCGCAAAAAGATAGTCAGCAACAAAGCTTTCTTTTATCTCAGTGGTATAGGCTGATACATTAGATAGCTTTCAGTTGGGGTTGGATGGCTTTTGAGCAAGTGAGGGAATACAGGGATATGGGAGATAGCTCATAGTACAAGTTGATCCAGGGACTGGTCCGAATGCCATTTTGGAGTCAGAAAATGATTTTTCCCCTCTCTGAGGTGAACCGGAAAGGCTTCAAATGGGTTTTTTTTTTGCCTTCCTCTGGATCAACTAGCAGTTAGTCGGGTTATATACTGTATAGACTTAAAGGATTGAACTTGATGGATGTGTGTCTGTTTCAACCTGATTTTCTATGTCTTTACTATGTATTTCCCTGCTCTGACAGCGCCACCTGTGGAATGTTTGAATATTTTGACTTGATTGCATGATACACTGTGGCATACTCCCCCACCCCCCAACACGTGACTGCATATCTTTAGGTGACTGGGCAGAATATTAAAGTACATATACAAGTGCTTACATAGAAAAATGCGAAAATCAAAAACTATTTTAAAATTGAAAGATAGGATAAGAGAAACAGTTGGAAGACAGAGGAACAATACTGAGGTCTTCATTGTCCAAAAGGGATGCAAAGCCCAAGATAACTTCTCACCAGATCACATAGGACCACACTGAGCAACCTAGTCCTTATGTAGCCTGGAAGTAGAGTAGTCACTAATCAGCACAGCTACTTACACCTTTTCTTCTTGTGTTATGGTGCAGGTTCCCCAGTGGCCACTGTCAACTGGCAAATGTAACAACAGTAGAATAGAACAGCACCACTCAATCTTCTCAATAGATAAATGCCTTTATTGCAGATCTCTGGGCATCACTGTGATGGCACCAATGTCTGGCTCTGGTAATATTAGTATTTGGCATTAATACCATAATTTGAAAAGTTATTCCTATACAATACTATATACACAGTAACATATAGTACATTGCTTATCTGCTGGCTTGTTGCATGCTGCTATTAATTGCACTTAGTGACAAAGATCCCCTTGGTTATGTAATAATGACAAGGCTGAATCATTGTTACTGAGAGCAAAAAAGCAGAAGAACATATAGGGAGTATTAACATGCAGCTTCAGATCCATTATCCATACAGAATGTGTGGGATACTCCATGTTATACGTGCAACGTGTTATTTTGAACTGTAGTTCAAGAATTGGAAATGTTAGCCATGGAGAAGAGGAGGGCTTCTTGTTTTTGGCCATGGAGAAATGGAGGGCCTCTTGTTTTTGGCCATGGAGAAGAAGAGGGCTTCTTATTTTTAGATATGTAGAAGAGGAGGACTTCTTGTTTTTGGCCATGGAGAAGATGCAGACTTTTTAATTTCGGCCATGGAGAAGAGGAGGGCTTCTTGTTTACAGCCATGGAGAAGAGGAGGGCTTCTTGTTTTCTGCCACTTACTACCAGTTATTACCAGAAGTAATTATCCTTTGGAATAATGGCAAGGTTCAATTCAAAAAGTAAAAAGGGTTGGCCGGGGTGTATGATCTGCACCCGGGCCTAAGAACTACTAGTTACGTTACTTCATCCACATGCCACCCCTCCTTTCTGTAACATTTGGAGGCATAACTTTCAAGATGAGTGCAGGTGCACCAGGCATTCCCCTGTAATAAATGAACCCTTGTATGTCTTATAACTACACACAAACATTAAAAGATGAAAACCAGTTATCTTTTTTTAAACATTATGAATATATGCATGCACACATACATTTTATTGGCAATGCATGTATTGGTATGGGATCGGTTATCCAGTATTCTTGGGACTTGGGGATTTTCTGGATAAAAGGATCTTTCTTTAATTTAGACCCCCAAATCATTAAAAGCAGATGGCAGCTACCAATCCCATCAATCATTTAAATCATTTCAATATCCTATAAACCCAACAGGATTTTGTGCCTCCGATAATTATTAATTATATCTTAGTTGGGATCAAATAAAAAGGTACTGTTTTATTATTACAGAGAAAAAAGAAATACTTTTTTAAAAGTTAAATTATTAAAGTTATATGCATATGATGAGGTCTAGGAAAAATTACCTTCCTGTAATTCAGAGCTCTATGTATAACATGTTTCTGGATAACAGATCCCATACCTTTGGGTATCTGTTATCTGGAAACCCATTATCCAGAAAGGCCATCTCCCATAGACTCCATTTTAATTAAACAATTCAAAAATGTTTAAATTATTTCCTTTTTAAAAGTACAAAAATATTATTGGGATGTTTACACAGATATTATAAAAATAAATTACAGGTATGGGATCCGTTATCTGAAAAAACATTATCCAGAAAGCTCCAAATTGTATTTATTTATTTATTAATTCAAAAAATTGTATTATTTGATTATAATGGAGTCTATGGGAGATGGTCTCTCTGTAATTACGGAGCTTTCTGGATAACGGATCCCATACCTGTATAATGCACAGTTTCCCATTAAACTATGTAATATGCATGCAAATATGATAGTATAATATAAAATAAAAGAATTTCAAAAAAAAAAAATTAGATTGGCAATTGCCCAAATTTGCTTCTCCTTTTCCCATTTCCCAGTTAATTGCATTACCTGCTGCTCTCTCTTCTGTCCAAGAGGTACTTCTGACTGACTGACTGAGAGCAACTCAACAAGGAGTTTTCTCTTATCATTTTAGTGGGTTACCTTTGCCTTGAAACTTTTTTTTTTTTTAATCATCTGAGCTATTGTGAGATATGGTTTGGGCCAGGTAGCGGCTGTAATAAGACTCACGTACGTGCAAAAAAAAAAAAAAAACTTGAGAAAAAATGTTTTCGCCTCAGCTGTTAACAAGCTGTGACCTTTGATCTCATTTGTTGGGGCAAATTAGCTCCCGGCACCCATCGACATCAATAATTAACTCGCAGCTTAATAATTTATAAAGGGGCCGAATGCTCAAGGCTTCCGAAAGCCACCAGCTAAACTGAAATAAAAGGAAAATACAGAAAACTACTGGGGCCTAATTGTACAGATGTAATGATGGTGCTTGGAATGTGATTGCACCCACTCTAAATGCTTTCTGATGCCTCTTTAAAACCACACACACTGGAAAAGGAGCCAAGCTGTTATATCCCCCCCCCCACACCATAATTATTTATGGATATGGTTTATCTGAGTTTGAGCAATCTGAAGAAAAGTGCTTCATTTGCATTAGATTAATGACACTTTGAGTAAGGTGACCAGACCCCGCCAGTAGCGAAAATGCCGAACGCTAGCGAATTAACGCTAGCGTTCGGCGCTTCTGCGCTTAGTGAATTTGCGCCTTTAACTGTTCTAAATTGATACATTTAGTTGTTACGTTTGTTATCTTTGTCCCTGCTGAGCAAAATCCCTGAGTTTCATTAACGGCAGCTGTTAGAATTGATACAATAGTTGTTAATATTCCACAGGTACTGCTGAGAAATGGATCAACTAATTGTATCAACTAAACTGAGCAAATTGTAACAGTTCACTGAGCTGCCAGACTGAGACACTAGAGACACGAACATTAAACTTTAAACTTCGATTTTGGAAAAACAGTACAAAATAAAAAATTTAAAGAAATTTAAAAAAAAGTCTGAAAATCTGCAAACCACTCGACTGAAAAATGTGTTTGGAAGCTGAACCACCCCTTTAATAATTTTGATCCTTAGAATATCAGATTTGTTTGCTTCTCTGTTATATTTTAGACCTTTATCTAATAAATTAGATATTAATCCTGGGTTTCCAATTAGGTTCATTAGGGAGCTGAAATAAGTAAAATACTCAGAACATCAAGCTTTGACTCTTAAAATGCTGTGACCTCCTGAATGAACTTTGGTAGGGAAAGGAAGTCCACTTTTCTGCTAAATTATTTAAAAATAGTTCTTGAAACTGAATAGCATCCCTGGACCACGGAACCTTGGCTGGATCCAAACCCAGAGTCTCCATAAAATGAACCATGTTTTAATACACGGCCCTTAAAGAGAGAGCATAAGAATAGAAAATACACAAATGTAAGAAAAAACCAAAGCCCAGTTGACACTTGCAAGAACACACATATATATCTAAGAGGATGAAGATTGCCTGTGACCACTTCAGTCAAGCAGGTGCCCCAATTGCTTTAAACTTGTCCAGGGAAACCCCAAGACCAATTTTTGTAGTGGGAGAACATCGCTGATCACGTTCTTTCTATAAAGAGGGTGACAGAGGGATTTACATGTGAGTTTACATGGGATTTACATGTCTGTGTGTCCTGCAAACATAGTGCAGGATATCTGATACTTGATAGTAATTGGAGCTTGTGTACAAAGTGTAGGACCTCACTGCAGAAAAGTTAAGTTTGTAATCAAACCTACAATACATGCTAGAATGCTCAAACTTATTCTTTGCATTGGTAACATACAGTAAGCCTCATGCACCTGGATTCATTCTGGTTAACCAATAGGGAACAAGCCACATTTGTATCAAAAAGTCCTTGTCTGAGACCTTATAAAATACAACCCTGTAGACCTACCCATCTTGTCCTGGTAGGTTGCATTTGCCTGTAGTTTCAGTGTATACAACCATGAAATTAGATATGACCTAAGTGTAGAGCTCAAAGTGTTTATGGATGAGGTCCTCTGGGTCATAAAAGTGAACTGAGATTGGGACTCATTGCTGAGTGCAAGAATATCTAAGGTGAGAAACTGAATGTATTTTTGAGAACATCCATATACTACTACAGCCTTCAAAACACTTTTACCTTTTTGAATAATCATGTATTCCTTCTTGATCTTACATCCATAACCCATAACCTAAATGTGTAATATTGCTGACAAACAATGCAGTTCAGTCAAACGGACAAGCTCAACATTAAATTAATCATCCAGAGAAAAGCCACTAATTTCCCATTTTTTCATCTAATGGAAATCAATTATTATTATGTATATTGATATTATATTTATCATTATTTCTCTGTTTCTCTGGATCAGTCAACAGAAATTCCCAGTGTCCAAAGACATAGACATATCTTTGTGGAGAGGTTTCAATTTCAGGTCTTTGTGAGTAACGCTGTTTTTGGTGTATTTGTGCCAGCTCAAGGTCAGTTCTTCCCATCATGAAACTATTGATGTTGGAATTTTCCATGATTAAGTTGATAAAAAAATCACCAAGATGTGTGAGAAGTTTTTGATTCTCTAAAATGTGGAGAGCTCATGAAGAACCTGTAGTTTTTAAATGCCACAAAAGTATGTCGGTGAAGGGGTCATTCAAGGTAAAAAATAAAAAAATACCAGGAGGTCAATTTGTCAGATATCAAATTTGTGATTATTATCTAAAAGCAGTTGGTAAACTGAAGAGCATCCCTGGGTCATGGTCTCCTTAAGGTGGCCATATACAGGGAGATCCGCTCGTTTGGCAATGTCGCTAAATGAGCGTATCTCTCCCCGATATGCCCACATTGAGGTGGGTGATATTGGGCTGATCCAATCGTGAGCTAGGCCCAACGATCGGTATAGAATGGAGGCCATATGGGCAGTCAGATCGCAGGTCTGCAACAAACAGATGCAGCCATGATCCAACTGCATTTTTTACCCTGCCCGATCGGCATCTGGCCGACTTTTCGGATGTCCCCACACACGAGCCAATAAGCTGCCGACTTGGTCTGTCTGTAGCTTTTATCGGCCCGTATATGAGGGCCTTAAGACTTGCTCTTGTCCCCTGGTATGACAGACATTACACAAGAGATTAACTTGTCTTAGGAAAAAGTCTAAAAAAAATTTTTTATAAAAAATAAATAAATATATTTTCAGTAAAATGTTTACGTTCCATGGAACATTTATTAGGCTTGTATGAGCCTTTATTACAGTGGTTTTACATATGCCGTGGTGAAGAACATACCTGAAAAAAAAATACCTATGACGTCTAAAGCCTTTAGCAAAAAAACTAATTTGCATATTTGCCTATTGTCTCCACTACATTTTAGCCCTGTGTTGCATTCCCAGTACTATATGATTTTCATAGCATAAAAAAATAGTGTTCCGCACTAAGAGACTGATGTGAATTCTAGAACGTTTTAATGCATTTACCCCTATGAATACCCGGGACTCTTTATTGAATTTTAATCCATCATTTTAAAGGAATCCATTCACTATAGGGAGGGACTTTTAAACATGGTCATACTTAGTCAATAAATCTTAAATTCCTAATTTATTGCTTGATAAACACATCAGGTTCCTTGTCAACGTGAGAACATTGCTGCTGATGTGGAATATTTTATCATTAATGAAAAACAAATGCACAACTCCAGAGAAAGGGCTAAAAAAAGCAACAACTAATCTATTTTCATTCTAGTAAACGGAAAAAAAGGGTTTTTAGAAGTTTTATTTGGTTCATTCTTGGAAGTGGGATGAAACAGACGACATTATGAGGGAAAAGTCTACGTCGTCAAGTGAAGTTGCCCAAAACTTGACTTGCCTTTTATGACCTTTAAGTCTGTGGATATTTTGTAAAGTCAGCACTGTTTTTCCTGTCTTAAAAATGCTGATTCCCCAAAACAATAAATGAAAAGAGTAAAATGAGTAAAAGAACACTGAAAGCAAACCACAAATAAAGAAAAATATGCAGTAGAAGTATGGAAAGTCTGAGATTGCAACTGTTTTCAGAACATTGGGTCTTTGAACTCTCTCTCTCTCTCTCTCTCTCTCTCTCTCTCTCTCTCTCTCCCTCAATATATATATATTTCCTACCATCTCCAGATTACTGAGAACAAACATATATTGGTCAACAGATCAGTGTATAAGGGGCAGATTTACTAAGCTCTAGTGAAGATATAAAAATTTGAATTTCGAAGTATTTTTTGGGTACTTTGACCATCGAATTGGCCAAATTCGATCGAATTCAATCGAATCGAATGATTACAACGATTTGAAGTAAAAATCGTTCGAATATTCGACCATTCGATAATCAAAGTACTGTCTCTTTAAAAAATACTTTGACTTTATACTTTGCCACTTTAAACCTACCGAGTTGCAATATTATCCTATGGGGACCTTCCCCAGCACTTTTCTAAGCTTTTTCGATCGAATAAAAATCCTTTGATCGATCGCTTTAAATTGTTCGAATCGTTCGATTCAAAGGATTTTGTCGTTCGATCGAACGATTTTTATTTGATCGTTCGATCTAAGTATATCGAATTCGAAGGATTTTACTTCGAGGGTCAAATTTGAGGGTTTATTAACCCTCGAAATTCGACCCTTGATAAATCTGCCCCTAGATGCTGTCAGGGGGAAGCAAACTCATAACATACATCTAAAATAGGTCTTCAGTCCTACTTGGTGGTTGATATTGTCAAAGGTATCTGCTTCCACTAGGCAAAGGCAGCTATTTATTTCTCTATCTATATAAAGGTTTGGATGAGGATATTGTGGGTGGGCATTAACAGCACCTACTGGGTCTACTGTATTGAAATCACTCAGGGGCACGTCCAATAATCCTATAGTGGAGGACTGAGACACAAAGAATTCTAGACTGAATTTATAGGGATTGTGTCCATAACATAACAAGAGAGGTTGGAGCTGTAGCTAGTGTTTTCTTTTTTATGCAAAGTGCAGAGTGACCCTTCTGGCTTTACCATCAAGATTCCCCTTAGTCCCGATTTCCAAGCGACAGGTCCTGTTTCAGCATCATGGTCTAAGAGGAAAACTATCCATGGAAAATGCTCCCTTCCCAACCTTGTGTAGTCTGTTTTGCAGAAAGTAGGAAGTGATGTACCATTTCAGCATTTAACATGCCCAGGTACAAAATAAGGAGATGTTACCATATAATGAGATGTTACCATATATAGTCCAGAAAAGAAACTGAGAGCAATTATTTCCAAATTCTTCTTTTTAATATTGGAGCAAAAAATATGTGGTTATGACCTTAAATGGGTAAGGTGAAAAATAAAGCATGGCCTATGCAATTTTTTCTTGTTGTCCTCAGATTTCACTTTGAACATATTATCATACTTTGAATTTGAATATTTATTAGGTGTATAAAATATTTGATGCCAAAAAAAGGTGTTAGAAGTTATGGCATTCCCCTTATCTGTCCCCTGTTGCCCCTTAACTTGCGCATCATTCAGACACTGCTTTCTGCTCCTCGAAAAATCTGGAGAGCACAGTTTTTCCCGAGTCACAAATACTTCTTAAGTGAGCACTAAGGGGAACCCACTTACACCTCTTAGGGGCAGATGTATCAAGGGTCGAATATCGAGGGTTAATTAACCCTCGATATTCGACTAGGAATTGAAATCCTTCGACTTCGAATATCGAAGTCGAAGGATTTAGCGCAGAAAATTCGATCGAACGATCGAAGGAATATTCCTTCGATCGAACGATTAAATCCTTCGTATCGAACGATTCGAAGGATTTTAATCCAACGATCGAAGGAATATCCTTCGATCAAAAAAACTTAGGCAAGCCTATGGGGACCTTCCCCATAGGCTAACGTTGACTTCGGTAGCTTTTATCTGCCGAACTAGGGGGTCGAAGTTTTTTTTAAAGAGACAGTACTTCGACTATCGAATGGTCGAATAGTCGAACGATTTTTCGTTCGAATCCTTCGATTCGAAGTCGTAGTCGAAGGTCGAAGTAGCCCATACGATGGTCGAAGTAGCCCAAAAAACACTTCGAAATTCGAAGTTTTTTTACTTCGAATCCTTCACTCGAATTTAGTGAATCGGCCCCTATGTGACCATTAATATGTTGATGGTGTGAGATCCACCAACACCTCTGTGCTCCTCTGCTTTTTGTCAACAGGTAACAAGAATGTGGCAATATTGGAGAGATGCACTGGTTCAGGAGGCCCTTCTATGGCTACTACAATTTATCATTGACTTTTGTTCTCCTTTATTTGATGTATGTTGGAACGTTGCTTAGTATAATATGTTTTTTCATTATGGAAGGACGGTTTTTGGGTATAAATGCCCTGTAATGTGTCGTTGCTGGACAGAGCTATAAGATCCCTTATCCAGAAAGCTCCAAACTACAGGAAGGTCATCTCCTGCAAATTAAACAAATAATTCTAATTTTCAAAATCAATTTCCCTTTTCACTGTGTTAATAAAGCAGAACCTTATACTTATATACTCGATAATCAGCAAACTAGCTGCCGCCAAAGCACAAATCTTTCTGAGGAACCACCGCTCAAAACAGAGACGCCATTTTAAAGATTTTGTCTCTCGCCGCAAACACTCCGAAGTTATAATAAGCCAAGTCACCTCTTAGAAAATCTGAGGAAGAACGTCCATCACAATCCCACACTTTATTCTGAGAAGAAGAATCGGTAACCTGATTGCAGACTCTGAGGGCTTACACTACCGTCAAACTGGAAGCCCAAACAAATAATTCTAATTTTCAAAATCAATTTCCCTTTTCACTGTGATAATAAAGCAGAACCTTGTGCATTATGGTAACTAAGATGCATGAATCCATAGTGTGGTCACAACAATGGTGACCCACATTAAGGGAATATCCGTTATCCAGAAATACTCAGGTCCCATGCATTTTGGATAATAGTTCCTATACCTGTATATTAATAATAATAATCATAATATTAAATTCATTTGAAAGGTGCTTGCGTCAAACTGTCGTTAGTCTGGAAGGGTCATCTGTCGCATGCTATATTATGGGCCGATTTACCTAGGGTCAAATATCGAGGGTTAATTAACTTTGAAATCCTTTGACTTCGAATATCGAAGTTGAAGGATTTAGCGCTATTCCTACAATCAAACTATCGTTCGATCGAATGATTAAATCCTTCCAATCGAACGATTCAAAGGATTTTAATCCATCGATCGAAGGATATTGCTTAGATCAGAAAATTGTTAGGAAGCCTATGGGGACCTAACATTGGCCTCTGTAGGTTTTAGATGGCAAACTATGGGGTCAAAGAATTTTTTAAAGACACAGTACTTAGACTATCGAATGGTCGAAAGATTTTTAGTTCGAATCGTTCGATTCAAAGTCGTAGTAGTAGTCGAAGGCTGAAGTAGCCAATTCGATGGTCGAAGTAGCCATATTCGACCATTCGAAATTCAAAGAATTTTTTCTTCTATTCCTTAACTCGAGCTACGTAAATGGGCCCCATAATGTTCCTGATATTGCAGTAGATTTACAGTATGTTCTGTTTCTGCTTTATTTCATGCACTTCTATCCATTATATGTTATTTTTCCCTGAAGATTTAAACTATGTATTGCTGTTTATTCTCCCTTGGTGTCTTCTCCTTTCTTTGTCACTGCTCTGACCAGGGAATTTGAAACAAATCCATAAGTAAGAGTGTAATTTCTCCTGCTCCGTAAGGAGCAAGGGAGAGCTCAGCCTTTATTTCTGCAGAGGTTAACCTGCTCTGATGAACTTCCCCTGCTTATCCATTAAATCATAGAAAGGTTTAGACACCCGGACAGTGAGCCATCTTGGAGTTAATACAATAACCCAATCCATTCTTCCCAAATTGAGTTGCAATAATTAATTTTGGTGACCGTACATATTTGTTATGTGTAATATGAAACATTGCCAAATGAAATCAATAGAAATGTTTCTTGTTAATGAAGATATACTGCTGGGTTATGTTTTGTTGTATACTTAATACCGCATAAATCCTATCTATATTGTCAGTTTCACCATGTCTAAGGGTAACGCTCTCAGAAGGAGCCCAGGACATTTATATAATGGCACCCTTCATTTATTGCCTTCATACTGCTGAAAATGTATTTTTGCTAAGGCACAGGGCAGATTTATAAACCTGGGTTGGTAAAAAAATAAAATTTTCTTGTGTTTAATTGGGTAGCTTTATGTCAGCAATAATAATAGGCATGTGGGACATCTAATACAGAGCATGACTACTATAGGGTCAATAAGGGACAAACTACCTTAAAGAAGAATGTATTTCTAAAGGAGTCTTACTCAGGGGTGCTGTGCCTCAGGTGGTAGAGCCCTGCTGGTATAAATTTGGAAGAATTTCCACGTCTCGGTGAATAACATTGGGTGCATGTCAGAATAGTCGCGCGCATAAACATTGTTGCGTTTCAAAACTATTTGGACACTGATTGACTGTAATGAATTTGGCCAAAATAGGCGCGTGTATAACAATTGGCGTCTAAATTGACGCGCATCAAAATAATTTTGACGCACATTGACTTCAATGCGTTCTGCAAATTTTTCAGGACGAATTCGCCCATCACTAATCCTGGTAACGTTAATAGCTGAATTTCCAGTTTTCAACCAAGAAATTTGTCTCTTCTAGCGCAGGGAGTGCACTTGCGCTTCTCTGTGCTGGTGTCCTGACCCCCCTCCCATGCCGAAAAAAGTCAGTGCAAGGGGTGGGGCAGAAAATGCTAAATTGCTCCCTTTAGTGCTCAGTTACCAAGCAATTCGGGTCGGCACCTCATGCCAGAAGCAAGGCAACCCTGCCATTAAAGGGATACTGTCATGGGAAAAAACATTTTTTTCAAAATGAATCAGTTAATAGTGCTGCTCCAGCAGAATTCTGCACTGAAATCCATTTTTCAAAAGAGCAAACAGATTTTTTTATATTCAATTTTGAAATCTGACATGGGGCTAGACATTTTGTCAATTTCCCAGCTGCCCCTGGTCATGTGACTTGTGCTCTGATAAACTTCAATCACTCTTTACTGCTGTACTGCAAGTTAGAGTGATATCACCCCCCTCCCTTTTCCCCCCCAGCAGCCAAACAAAAGAACAATGGGAAGGTAACCAGATAACAGCCTGGTAGATCTAAGAACAACACTCAATAGGAAAAACCCATGTCCCAGTGAGACACATGACCAGGGGCAGCTGGGAAATTGACAAAATGTCTAGCTCCATGTCAGATTTCAAAATTAAATGTAAAAAAATCTGTTTGCTCTTTTGAGAAATGGATTTCAGTGCATAATTCTGCTGGAGTAGCACTATTAACTGATGCGTTTTGAAAAAAACATGTTTTCCAATGACAGGATCCCTTTAAGGACATAGCACTTTTCCACTGATTAATGTCTGTATGATGTAGGGATGCACTGAATACACTATTTGGGATTCTGCCAAATCCCCAAATCTGTTGTGAAAGATTCAGCTGAATACCGAACTGAATCTGAATCCTAATTTGTATATGCAAGTTAGGATTGGGAACAGAAAACATTTTTTACTTCCTTGTTTTGTGAAAAAAGTCACATGATTTCCCTCCCCGCCCCTAATATGCATATGCAAATTCGGTCCGGCCAAATCAGAATCCTGCTGAAAAGGCCCAAATGGTGCATCCCTAGTATGATGTGCTAGTTATGGGATAGGTAGGGCATGGGAAGGGGGCTGCCTATGCGACTTCCCCAATCTGGTCTTTCATGAATATAGAGCTACTGGATGCTTCATTCTGGAGCACAAAGGTTTGCACTTAAAGATGCTCTACACAGGGCAGGCTGTAATGTTTGAAAATATAGCAACTTGTGTCCGTTACCCTTTTAATGGGACCTTCTACAATCCTGGAGCCCCAGAAGTAGTTATGTCTGGTTCAGGGTTGGACTAACCTACTAGAAATCACAGGATTTCATGGTGAGCACCAGCCACGGACAATTTCCATCAGTCCTTTTAATTTCCACCACTGAATTCTATGACTTCTATTACACTTAGAACTGTCTACATCTAATTGTTGTAAGGATGGACCTTCAATACCATATTCTCTTAGTGGGCCCCAGGACTCCAACACTGGTCAGGTTTCTCTTTTAAAGGAGAATTCAACCCTATCTTCTTCTCTTTGGAAATCTTGGAAATGAGACCAGCATGGCAGCGCATGGATTGATTTTCTGATTTGCAAAAACTGCTCATGCGCCATAACTCACGAAAATTGCCGAAGCGCCAGTTTCATTACGAAGATTAGCAAAGTGGCCGAAGATGGCGCCCTTGAACTCTGATGCCTGAATCTGCACCCAGGGGTAATTAAAAAGTTAGGGACATTTGCCAGAGGTAACACTTAGGCTGGGGGATAGGAGGGATGGGGTATATGTAGGGTAGGGTTTTAGTTCTCCTTTAAAACACAAATGCTTTTGTTGGCTATCTCCCTTCTTTATGGAAATTCCACTTCCTTTACCCCAACCTTCCGTTTGTGGATTGACTTGTTTCCACTACATGCTGACCATTTCAAATTCTGGAGACATGTTTCATATCCCGTAATGTGGTTTCGCCTGACTGGTGCCTGTCATGTTTTATTTTCTACTTTCATGTGGAAACCAACATTAAAGATAAATAATTACAAATTTAAAAATAGGATCCTGTGTTGCTTTTATGGAAGGTACAGTCATTGGAGCGGCATAATAATAAACTTGATGACATAAGTACAAGTGAACTTCAGACTGGCTGATTTTTATCAAGTTTGTTTTGCTGAACAAGATACTCTGTCCTTTCATTCTCTTCCAATCTATGGTGTAAGGGATCAACTCTTAATGACCTCGCTCTATATATGCTGACACTCATTCAGCCCAACTCAATGCACTTTTGTAACTCTGTGAAATAAGAATCCTCGTAATCTCTGCCACTGGTAAGAACATTTCTGGAGTTACTGGATGTGCCAAGTATTTTTGGTGCCAGTTGTAGCTATCATAGACATACTTCAGCTTTAAGGAGCGATGTCTCTTTAAAGCTCTCCTCTGTGAGAAGTTCATGCGGTGAATTGATTTTGGTAGGATTGTGGTTATGAGTTTGATACTCAGAACAGACCAAATCATACTAGCTATCTATTGGAAAAGCAACATGACATAAATAAAACAGTCCGTCAATAAAACCACAAGAGTAAACCAAGTGGGACACTTGTTAGCAGCCGATGTCAAAATTATTTAATCAGTAGCATAAAGCAAGTGTTTCAAGTGATACCTCAGATAACAGCGTCTTATAATTAGTTGTAGGGTCACTTATATCCTGTACTGTCAATCATAATAAAATAAGCAGTGTCTCAATTCGGCGGTCAAGCCAAAACCACCGGGTTCAAGATAATGGATCAAGAATATGTAACATGACCTACCTGTGCCTCTGCATTCCAAATGGTGGGAGTGATGCTCACAATGACCCAACTAACATATACAGGTATGGGATCCGTTATCCAGAAACCTGTTATCCAGAAAGCTGGATATCCAGAAAAAGCTATCTCCCATAGACTCCATTTTATCCAAATAATGCAAATTTTTAAAAATCATTTTCTTTTTCTCTGTAATAATAAAACAGTACCTTCTACTTGAGCCCAACTAAGATATAATTAATCCTTATTGGAAGTAAAAACATGCTATTGGTTTAATTTAATATTTGAAAGTTTTTCTAGTAGACTTTAGGTATGAAGATCAAAATTACGGAAAGATCTATTATCCGGAAAACCCCAGGTCCCGAGCATTCTGGATAACAGGTCCCATACTAGTTTTCAGTTTCCTTATTAAGACAGCCATTCACTTTATCTGTTTATTTATGGGGGCACTGGAGGATCTTGTTCTGCCAAAGGCAAGTGCTGCCATATTTTTGTTCTCCAAGAATAGTCAAGCCAGTGTATTTAGTTCACTCCGAACACAGCAAAGCAGACACTACCACGTAATACTAATATTTATTAAATAATTTACCTAGTCTATACATATAGTGAATAGTGTACCCCTGTTGTATAATATAAGGATATTATAAGTCACTGAGGAGTACCATGACCCTATAACGAAGGCAGAGTGCTTTAATACAAGTCATGGAACTCCAAGGTGACTTGTAGCCTCATATTTTACAACAGGTGGTAAGTTATTTATTATAATACACAAATTTAAATGATTCATGTGACAGAAATGGAATCACTAAGCACCAATAATAACTGATGACATCACTGAGCACCGTTTATAAGGATACAGTTTACAGGGTATTCATGGCTCTAGTGTATTATAAGTATACACAAGTTTCATGAATATCCATGAATAAACAGTGCTTAGCGATGTCCTAAGAGTTCCATGACCTGTATTAAAGCACTCATGCTTCTATAGAGTCATGGAACTCCTCAGTGACTATCCCTACACTATACAATAGGGGATACAATTTTCACTATATCTATAGAATAGGTATATAGTCATGGAACTCCTTGTGACTTATATTATCCTTACATTTTACAATAGGGGGACATTACACCTTATAGTAAAAGTCACTGAGATGTTGTCATGGTCATATAAAGTATGAGGATCCACATCAATTGCTTTTCATACAGGATGTGTAACTCCAAAGTGACATTAGGAGGGGTAATTCATGGATTTTCCAAAATTTGATTTCGGAAAACACAAATCTGAATATATTTTAAGATCGCTGAATGAATCTCAATCTCAAATTTTAAATAATGAATAGACTCGTTCATGTCCTTATATTTTTAAAAAAAATTGTACATTATTTTATATACGTTTCAAAGAGTTATAACGATGACATCACTAACAGGGCCGCTCCTGCCTTGAGGCAAGATGAAAAAAGCTGCCTCTTGTAACTTTAAGAGACGAATTTCCAGGTTTTAACTCTGAAGTTTGGCTCCGCTACTGCTGAGAGCACTATGGTGCTCATTGCACTAGCGATGTGACCCTCTTTGACCCTCTCTGATGCTCTGATGCGGGAGAGGGGGCGGCATCAGGGCTGATGCCTCAGGAGCAACCCCAGGATCTCCCCTGAACGCTAAGCACCAATAATATGGATATATATATACATATGTATTTTAAATGTCACTTTAAGACTATTGTAAGACTATTGTATATTAGAACATGCTTTGCCCTTTGGGTTGGAAGGAAGGGAACCACCAACTATACCAAATTCCAGAAAATTCCTACTTTATTTTAGGAGCATGTTGGTGGACACTTGAAGTCTTTTGGATACCAGGCCACCAGGAAACCTGTACCCAATAGCTCTGCAATGCACACATTCATTTCTACATATTCTTACCTCCTCTGTGGAGGATAGATTCTAGTGCCCAGTGAAGTCCTCATGGTTTATGAATTATTTGTCCTTAGAAGAAGAACCAGAAAATCATTTGTTCTTAAGAGAACTAGAAGATGATTAGTCCTTAAGAGAAGAACTAGAAAATGATTTGTTCTTAAGAGAACTAGAAAATGATTAGTCCTTAAGAGAAGAACTGGAAAATGATTTGTTCTTAAGAGAAGAACTAGAAAATGATTTGTCCTTAAGAGAAGAACTAGAAAATGATTTGTCCTTAAGAGAAGAACTAGAAAATGATTTGTTCTTAAGAGAAGAACTAGAAAATGATTTGTACTTAAGAGAAGATACCAAGGGGGTTATTTATTAAAATGCAATTTTTTTTCTCATTGGCCTTTTAAAGGGGAAAAACACAATTTTTTCGTATTAAACCCAGAGGGTGTAAAAAGTCTGAATAAAAAAGTACTGTAATGCAAACCTTCCAAGTTCCTGTAGAAGTCAATGGGAGATGTCCTGAAAATACAGTATCTTGATCTGTTTCTGAAAAAGTTGCGGTATTCGGCTTCAAATTGAAAAAGTCTTGTTATTTGGATTTTTTCACAATTTTATCAAGGTTTTTGCCCGCACAAGCAATTTTTGGGATAATGTATTGATAAATAAGGGGAATAAATCAGTCAGAGTTAGTGATGGGCGAATTTGCGCCATTTCGCTTCACCGAAAAATTCGCGAATTTTGCGTGAAATTTGCGAAACGGCGAAAAATTCGCGAAACAGCGCCGGCGTCTCGTTTTTGACGCTGGCGCCCGTTTTTCGACGCCGGCGTCCATTTTTTCGAAACAAAATTTTTTGACGCCTGCGAATTTTTTACACGAATTTTCGCGGGAGTTTCGCGAATTTATTCGCGCAAATTCGCCGCGAATTCGCGTCTGGCGAATTAATTCGCCCATCACTAGTCAGAGTAGTTTTCAGAGAAATTTTCCGATTTTGATAAATAACCCCCCTACATGACGACATAAGGCAATAGACAGAGATGCTCATTATGAATCTGCTAACTCATCAAGGAGGAACACAGTTGACTACAACAAAAACAATTGGTTGCGCAGAAGTTCATTGCAACCCAAGGTCTGCAATGGACTAACCCCCCTTATCCCAAATGCAAGAGCACAAAGTAAATTGCCATGTCCAAGGATGCTGCTGTACAAATGAAGATAAAGAAACATACACAGGTACAAGGCGCATTAAATACACATAGGAATAATAAGTGGTGAGTAATCGTCTTTGTTCAGCAGTGTATTGTATGGGCTGTGCTCTATTGACTTTAATCAGGATAGATTGTCCAGGTCATCTAAATGGTCTAACATACATTTCAATTTCCCCTCTGTTGGTGCTCTTTGCCTTTTGCAGGCTCACATTATAATTGATATATCCAGCATTTTTAATATATTTACATTTGATATCCCCAGTGGCATTTAATGATATGTGTAGTGTTCCTTTACTTAATGCAGGATATTCATCTGATCTGCCAGACTGCTGAGTTTTTATTCTGTATTGTGTATCATTTAAATGCTGTATACCCACCTCCCCAGGAATGTTTTATGCCACAAAGCTTTCCAAGGAAACCCATGGACAGTGTAACCTTCCAATCAAGCAAATAAGGGTTTGTGTAATGTCATACATGTATTTATTAGCATCCCATACACATAACACATTGATTTCTGCATTTTTGTCCTCATTGAAATCAATAAGCAAAAGTATTGGTTTCTTATTTAAAAATGTGAAAAAAAATTAGACACACGCAGTTGTATTTGGACTTTTATGATTTTTCTGTACAGAGTTTTACAGTGGGGTCAGCACTCGTGATGAGCAAATCTGTTCTGTTTTGCTTTCGCAGAAAAATTTGTGAAACTGGGAAAAAAATGGTGAAACTACGAAAAATTTTTATGCGCACAACAATTTTCGCTATACTTCAAATGGATTAAAGTCAATGAGCACAATTTTGTCTTGGCGACTTTTTTGTCACGGTGATATTTTTCGCTGCAGTTTTGCAAAAAAAAAAAATAATAATTTGCAGTCGATGAAATGCAGAAATTCGCCATGAATCCATGCCTGGCAAAATAATTTGGTCATCACTAGTCACAGTTACTGTATTAAGCGGTGGTTCACCTTTAAGCTAACTTGTAATGTTATAGAATGCCCAATTCTAAGCAACTTTTCAATTTGTCTTCATTATTTTTTTTTTTTACAGTTTATTTAATTATTTACCTTCTTCTTCTGAGGGGGTCACTGACCCTATCTAAAACAAATGCTCTGTATGGGTACAAATTATTTATTATTGCTACTTTGTATTACTCATCTTTCTATTTAGGCCCTCTCCTACTCATATTCCAGTCTTTTATGCAAATCAGTGCATGGTTGCTAGGGTAATTTGCACCCTACCAATAAGATTGCTGAAATTGCAAACTGGAGAGCTGCTGAATAAAAAGCTAAATAACACCTTAGCAACCATGCATTGATATCAACAAGAGACTGGAATATGAATAAGAGAGAGAGACCAAGTTGAAAGACAAGCAATAACAACAAGCTTCTAGCTTTACAGAGCATTGCTTTTTAGATGGGGTCAATGGAAAGGGTCAGAAGAAAAAGGCCAATAATTAAAAAATAAAATACTGAAGACCAATTGAAAAGCTGCTTAGAATTAGCCATTCTATAAACATATTACAAATTCACTTAAAGGTGAACCATCCCTTAAAGGTTTAATTTACAAATGGCCAAACAGTGCACAAAACTCTCAGGAGCTTGGGTGCCCTATACTTACCTTCCTTGATAGAACGTTGGGACCTCTGGCAACACAAAGCTTGTTTGTTACATATAATACACGAGCTTGGGGCAGTCAAGGAGATGCCCATACACTACCTCCTGCAAAGTGCAAATCATGGATTTGTTCCTTAAAAATGTGGACAATGACCAATATATATTGTTTATAAAGGCAATAATGTGGTACTTAGTCTGCTGATATCCTCAGTAGTGGATTGTGTATCCCTTTGCTCTGTTTAGATGGCAATATCCATTTTTGTCTTACAAACTCCTTCTATCTTCAAATATATATTATACATCTTTATATCGTTATATAAAACATGGAACTAATGGAAGACCCCTAACACCTATTGGAAAGGCAGATCTCTTGCTCCCCCCCCCCCAGTTAGTAATAGATTGCTAACCCAGAACCATTTAATCCAGTGATAGGCTACATTACACTTTGCTTCCTCTTGAGAGTATCTTAGTTCACAGTGATTGATATATTTTCTCAATTACATTGTGGTTTAGATTTTGTTCAAGGTCACCCAATAATGTACACTCAGAATTTCTCCATACCAGAGAATTTTGTTTCTTCCCTCGTACTCCAATCATTTCTTTCCCCTTCTTTAGTTTCCTACTTAAGCCTTCAAGTCATTGGTCATTTTGTCAAAAGCATTTGTTTTTACTATAAATAATGTGTAACTGCCCTTCTTGTGCCTGAATATAAATGGCACGGAATTGGAACAAAATGATGGAACATTCGGCGCCAGAGTTAAATATCTCTGAAAGTCTGAGTATACAAATAACAATTAAATATCAGTTTTTGTATTATAAGGTGTCAACTGGTTGTGCAAACTTTTATAGGAGATGTTACATTCTAATAGTGCAAGGCACCAGTGCTAACCAGTGTCATATTGACAGCACCAAGCCTTGCATAGACATCATCAAACAAACCCAAATATGGCAATAATGCAAGATTATACAGTATAGTTGTGTATAGAATAATATAATATACAATTATAAATACAGGTATGGGACCTGTTTCCGGAAGGCTCATTTTCTGGGGTTTTCCGGATAACAGATCTTTCTGTAATTTGGATCTTCATACCTTAAGCAGGTTATTTATCAAAATCCAATTTTTCTGATATTTTAAATAAAAAAAGTCTGGCCAAACTAGAATCCACAATTTACCCTTATTTATCTTGGAAAAAAAAACCCCACAAAAATTGGATCTGGAAAATCTACAACTTTTTTCAGATTGTTGCTCAAAAACCGAAACCGAAAAGTAGTATTTTTTTGGTAGGAGTTGGCGGAAAAGGCCGAAATATTCGGATTATCTTACGAAACTCAGCACAGACCATGAATGCAAATAGGACCTCTGCCATTGGCTTCTACAGGACCTCGACAGGTTGAAGATGGAGTATTTTCAGATTCAGACTTTTTGCATCCTCAGGAATAATAAATCTCGAAAAATTCTAGTTTTTTACACTAAAAATTCAGATTTTATAGTAAAAAAATTTGATTTTTCACGTTTTTTGCATTATGACTTTAATAAATAACCCCCTTAGGCTACTAGAAAATCATGTAAACAAATAAGAAAATAAACCCAATAGGCTGGTTTTGCTCCATTTTATCCAAATAATCCAAATTTGTAAACATGATTAGTTTTTCTGTGTAATAAGAAAACAGTTGCTTGTACTTGATCCCAACTGAGATATAATTAATCCTTATTGGAAGCAAAACCAGTCTATTGGGTTTAATAAATGTTTTTTAGTAGACTTAAGGAAGTTAAGACTTTAGCAATTTTTTTTTTCGCAACGAAATTCAGCATTTCACCATCTGCAATTTATTTTGCAAAACTGCTGCAAAAAAAAAAATTTTGAGGCAGCAAAAAAGTTTCTGAGAACCGAAAGTCGCCACAAGAAAATCTCTCATTGACTTTAATGTATTTAGAGTGAGAAAAATTGCTGCACGTTAAAAAATGTTGGCGCCTATTGACTCACGTTTTGCAAATCTTTCACAGTTTCACAATTGTTTTGCCGACGCAAAACAGATTCGCTCATCACTAGTCCGGAGACATAAATTTTGGAAAGAACTCCAGAAAACCCCAGGTCCAGAGTATTTTGGATAACTGGTCCCATATCTGTACTGCATATAAAATAAAGATGTTTACCATGTTTCAGTGTAAACAAATTGTGTTAAAACTAAAAATCCAAAAAAAAAAACAGTTCAATGAAATAATGAAGATAAAAGAGTTCAATTTAATTAAATAAGTAAATATAGTTCAGTTTCACCAAAATACATTTTGGGGCATGTTAACTAAGCTCGGGTGAATGAATAGAGGGAAAAAAGCTCGAATTTCGAGGAGTTTTTTGTGCTCCTCGACTGTCGAATTGGCGTAAATTTGCCTGAGTAGAATGATTCGAATAGATCGAGTGAAAAAACGCTGCAACAATTCACCCATTCGATAGTCGAAGTACTGTCTCTTTTAAAAATCATCCGACTGCCTACTTCGCCAGATTAAACCTACCGAATTTTTTTAAAAGCCTATGGGAAAGTCCCATAGGCTTTTTTTCTAAGTTTTCTATTGAATAAAAAGGCATTAGTTTGATCATTCTATCGAATGAAAATCCTTCGATCGAATATTCGATCGCTCGACTATTCGCCCATTCGACTATTTGCCAGCGCGTATATTCGCCCGAATTTCCTATTCGATTCTATTCCCCAGTCGAATTTCGAGGGATTTAACCCCTCGAAATTTGAAAAAATCTGCCCCCTTGTTTATTCTGCAGAATGCTGTGCCAGACCTGAGTAAACAGCTGTATAAACTTTCTCTGTTTGTTTAGGATAGCAGCTGCCATGTTAGCTTGGTGTGACATAATTTCCTGCCTGAGCTTCTCCCTGCTAACTCATAGCTCTGGGCTCAGGAAATACTGTAAATGCTGTGTTTGTTTTGACAGAGGACTCAGAGCAGCATTATTTTGAGGGTTTACTTGTGTTTTCTGATGAAGCTTTCTTAATGTTAGCCTTTCCTTCTCCTTCAACACCACCACTAGGGAAAAAACAGGTTGGTAGAATGGACCCTTCACTTGTCTGCCATATTGTTTTATGCAAATTAATATTGGCGTTGCCTTTTTCTTCTACCGGGGATGCTTTTTTATCTCTGTGACCTCATGTGATAGAATTTTTATCCTGCTATCTGTAACAGCAAGGCTTGATGATGATGATGATGATATTAAAGCGATTCTTCAGCCAATGCAGAATCAAGACCTGCTGGTGCTGGTGTTGATTGACTGACTTCTAATGTCTCTGGATGCATAAAGCCCTTGAACATTACTTTTCCTCTCTTTTTGTGGCTGGGAAATGAAGATTCTATTATGCTATTGTAAGGACAAACCTCGAGCTGGAATATAACTCAAAAGTCCTTGAGAAGATTTTGAGCCAGTATTGTGTCACTGACGCCTGCCTCAAAGAACAAACCTCAAGCTTCTAGCCGGCAAGACGACAGAATGAATCTTCCTGAACCAAAAATTAGACTTGATTGATGGGAGGCCGGTTCTAAAATGACATTTCTTATAGATGTGGAAAAGCCGTAGTGCCAGTGATAAAGTGAGATTGGTCAGTTCTGACAAAAATGCTCCATAGAACTATTATTGACCAAGGTAGATGGTATTGATTGAGCTGCCAAGCTTATCATATTACACAATTATGATATTAGATTTGCATTTTTAATTCATTTAGAAGAAACTGGCTTCAGGCAATTATGGGAGACATATACTAAGATAGATCATATATATATATAGAAATGGGAGGCTTTTAGGGAGATGTCTATAGCAGGAAAACAAATATAACAAAAAAATAAAAAAGTTTTACTTATGGAAACCATGGCAAGGGAACAATGAAAATGAATAACTGCTGTGGTCTTATCTTTTTTATATTAACAATGGCCTTGAAATAGCAAACCAGTTTACAAGCCACATGCTGGTTTAACAAACACCTTACCAGTGACTATATATATATATATATATAATTACGCACTCTCCTGATTGCCACGTTTCAATTATTGAAGGTGGTTTAATTGATGAAAATGAAGAGCAGCCTGTTTACTGACTGATTTATCTATCTTACCAACTGATTTAACCAATTTACAGTAGCTGTGTTAACAACTGATTTAGCTGTGTTACCAACTGATTTAGCTTTGTTACCAACTGATTTAACTGTGTTACCAATCGATTTAGCTGTGTTACCAACTGATTTACAGTAGCTGTGTTACCAACTGATTTAGCTGTATTACTAACTGACTTAGCTGTGTTACCAACTGATTTACAGTAGCTGTGTTACCAACTGATTAGCTGTGTTACTAACTGATTTAGCAATGTTACCAACTGATTTACAATAGCTGTGTTACCAACTGATTTAGCTGTGTTACCAACTGATTTACAGTAGCTGTGTTACCAACTGATTTACAATAGCTGTGTTACCAACTGATTTAGCTGTATTACCAACTGATTTACAGTAGCTGTGTTACCAACTGATTTAGCTGTATTACTAACTGACTTAGCTGTGTTACCAACTGATTTACAATAGCTGTGTTAACAACTGATTTAGCTGTGTTACCAGTTGGTTTACCTGTTTTACTGACTTCCCCATGTTCTATTGAGTAATACCTGGCTACTAAATGAGCCAACTGTTTTACAAGTAGATGCCTGTGCTAGTCGCTGACCCCTCTGTTCTAGTAACACTCAGTGAACCCTCTCTGCTGCTACTTAAGAAACTACAGGAGTAATTAACAATTGCCCCTGCCACAAGTGCCGATCATGCAAAAATGCTTGCCTCTGATCTCATTCTGGTTAGACTTGCAGAAGGTCCAGTCTGGATTTATTATCCTACACCTACATGCCTGTGTCACTAACTGATTTACTGACTGATTAACCTGTGTTAACAATTAATTTACTAATTTAGGCGGGGGTGCAATGAGGCAGCCCATACTTTGTTAGTGACCGTAACCCTAACCCCTGGATGTGCCCATTGAGCCTGGGTACACCAAAGCCCAGTAAAGCCATTGCCCTAAAGGGACCAGTACGTGAACGAGGTTAGCTAGAGACAGGGTTATATCTGTTATAGACTCTCTAAGAGAGTAAGATAGAGAGTACAGATAGCAGGAGCAGCTTTGTGCTCCATCAAGGATCTGTAGCAGGGAGTAGCTTCCCAAGATTGCCTTTAGTGAAGGGACCACAGTGGATAGGATGTCAGGCTTAGACTCCTTCTCCCTGACCACTCCACTGGGTGGGATCCGGACCACTGCAAGGTACATCTGCTTGGGATTCCTATTACTACTTGACTACAATGCCTATGGGAGTCACATTCCTCAGCTGTATCATCCTTTGCCTGTCTCAGCACTGCTAATACTACTCACATATACCTCATTTGACTGTAAGTAAACCTGGGGATATTTGTCTTGAACAAAGAAGCTGTTACTCTTTTATTTCACCAAAAGCATCTCCAGGCGTCCATCTTTTCCTATTTTTATTGCACAGTACCCTGAGAGTTGTAGTTTCACTACACCACTCCTGAAATCTTCCACTTAGCGAAGGCCCTAGCCTGAAGAGTCACATGTAACCCATGCTCTTATCACTAGCTGGATATTAACCCCTTTTGGTCTGCCTAGTCCAAGTTAGCGTGACACACATAGTATGACTCCAGAAAAAACACAAACTCAATGTTCAAGGGTTAAGGAGCCCTTGAATATATTCACACTGATATGAATATAATTAAATATGCATGGAATAAAAAGAATTCTGGGAGCCAACGTGTGCATGACAACATAGCACCCATGCTGGCGTCTCCTAATGGCCAGGCCAGCTAATAATGTAATTTATAGATAAATACTACAGTCAGAGATACAGTGTTTTTCTTTTCATGACTTCTCCCACCCATTCTATTTTTTCTTGTCTATGCTAATTGCTTTAAAAAGAAGTCTCTCTCTCATTAAGGCAAAGTGATGGGAGAAGTGCTGGAGCTACTGTATAACGTTTCTTTATGTGATACCACAGGTCACCACAAATGCGTTGCACCACATCGGATTCAGCTGATCACCGGCTCCTAATGGGTGACAATAAAAACACTTTCGTGGGAAAGACTCTGGGAGCGAGAAAAAAAACAGATTTCCCTCTTTCTCTGCAGCAAATGTTAATTTACTGGCAATTACAGGTCAGTTGCTCTCCACTGACATTCCCATTCATTGACACTGACGGCAGAGCTGCTCTCTCTTTATGACTTATTTTATCTTCCATTATTGATGGTTCTAAAGCCCCTCACTTCCTGCTCTCACAGCTCGGCTAATTGATAAAGGCTTATTCAGATGAGCCCGGCCTATCAGCTTGGGATCAGGGTAATTCTGTGGCTGATACAATAATTACAGCATGGTGATTATTGACCGTACGCTCCTGCACTGGGGTTTCCAAAGGAGTTCCATTATGAGTTAATCGCCCCATTATTGCTGTTTGTAGTCTAATGACAGAGGCGCCAGATGACTCCATTAAGTTGGGCTGTTCAACCAGTGGTCCTTTTGATGCTGTTGAACTGTTTGGTTTGGTGCCTTTGACTGTTGACAGGCGGCTCTGATAAAAAGAATTAGTGTCTCTGTACCTGCTACTTTCCACTCTTCCTACCTATAACTAGCGTTCTGCAGGGTCCCATTCCATTTGGAAGCCCAGGCATTTGCCCCTATATCCACAACTTGATATGTTATCTTTGGAGATACTGTACATACTGCGGTGTCTCTGTGTCTAAGCAGCCATGCAGCATAGATAAAACACATGTACAGTAAATGTCATGACTGTTTGAGCAGCAGCTGCACATCAAATAATTATTGGCCACAACAGTCTCCCCCTGCAGCTTCCCATTCACTTCACCCAACAACACCCAGGCCCAGATTTTGGGAAGGGTCTCAAAGGACTGAGTCTAGGGCTGCATAAATCCCAATATCTGCCCTGGACATGCTCTATTTCCATCCAAATCCTGCCCCGTTATTGCTTCCAAAATTCAGACCATTTGAAGGTATGAAGTTGGTAGGGCTCCAGACCATCCAGATATTCAATGGAGCAGCAATAGGTTTAAAGTCTCTCAGTCTGTACAAGCTATGAGCACATTCTGGGGGCTTTTCCAGCTATTGAGAGTTTCCTATATTGTCCCATTCAGCTGACCACACACCCAGACTTGACAGAACATGACCCAGACCCCTACTTATCCACTCCATTGAAATGCATTGAATCGTCAAGCAAAGTCCTCTGATATCACTTGAAGCATTGGAGCAGGGACAACTTCAGGTGGGTTGGGGAAGGTGCAGAATAGGGTTTGGGACAGGATCTGGATTGCTTTGAATCCAGATTGAAATCTCAGTAAAGCAATCAGGATTATAGGAGTTTATACAGATACAGGAAATTTGCCAATGGATCTTAGTTTTCCTGAGACTGTCTCCATTTGTTTTGTCTCTGTGTCTTAGTGTCCCAGAAATATTTAAGGGTAATTCACTGAAACTGTCATATTCTTATCAACTCTTCATTGGTCTTCACTTGTTACAGCTTTGGAATTATTCACCTTGTTCTTCCTCTGCCTCTTTCCGGGTTTCCAATATGGGTCAGGGATCCAACCAGCCAAAAAACGTTACCCCTTTCAAATGAACTAGCCTTTATGTCGCTTGTGTTATAAGAGCCCTAAACCTATTCATGCTATGGAATACTTTCCTGGTAGTGATGGGCGAATTTCTCCCGTTTTGCTGAAAAATTAGCGAATTTCCAGCGACATTCACAAAACTGCGAAAATGTAGCGAAACTCAAATTTTGACACCAGCCTCAATTTTGATGTCAGTGTAAATTTTGATGGTCTCGTCAATTTAGACGCTGGCGTAAAAGTCAATAGTCGTCCGAATAGTGTTGATGCATTTGACATGAGCGATTCTTCCGACGCATGTCAAAATTCTTTTGACGCCGCCATATTTTAGCCCCAATGTTTCGGCGGAGTTTCAGGAATTTATTAGCCGGCGTCGAAACAACGAATTTGTGCCTGGTGAATTTATTCGCCCATCACTATTTCCTGGATTAGTGACAATTTTGCAGTGAGTTATAGAGATCAGCAGGCCTTTCCCGTACAAGTTGCTGCTGCTTGGATAGGACTGGCCATGAGATGGTGCTGTGAAATAGCTTTATACCACTCTCAGCACATCGCCTGCAGAGCTAACATGGGGTTTCTCACAGCTGAAATGATTTTTTGATTATAAAAAAGATTTTCAACAAGTTATTATAAATCGGTATTCCTAGCAGCATACATCGCAGGACCTATATGAAATGTCTAAGCAAAACATGAAAAGCACAATCACTATATAGATTTAAGCCTTATACAAGAACAGCATTGTATATCACAATAACTGCACTGTATTGTTGGTCCTGGCTTGGCATGGCCTCTGGCATTTGCTAGAAGGGCCGGTTATGTACACAGTTGTACAAGGCTGCTCTGAATTAATCATTTTAATTTTACCTTTGGGGTTATGCAAATGAACTATTAAGATGTGATTTTATGTTCCTTTTGGTTTTACTCCTTCTAGTCTCTATAAAGTCCAAATACTGTACGTACCCAAGTAGATTTTCCAAAAGATCCTGATCACTTCCCATGGACCTCCTATTGTGTTATTTGCCCTGCTAGATGTGATTTAGTAGCCCAGTGGGACATGGTGTGAAATCATTAGGGGCATGGCTTGACAGCTGAAACCAAACCACTCCCAGTGATTCCTTAGAATTAGAAAATTTTGGTAATGACCAAGAAACTAGAGACCCATTAATTGAATGATGCTGCAGACTGCATACCCACTATGCAAGCAAAGCCATTCTTGTCCATAACTGTTCAACAGACATCTCTCCCTGTATGCTAACTGAGGTGGCCAAATTGAGGATATCAAACTGTAACTGATACTTGCTATGAGTGCATGGGAGTTGCTAGGGAGTATTACTGAACTATAAAGAATCATCATGGTCAAAGGACTTATTGCACTAGACTGGCATTAAAAATTGGCATTTTGAGTACACATGGGCCTATTCCAGAACAGATTCTGGATCCAATGTGTAATAAGCAGCACACAGGAATAAAAGCCAAGTGAATATACCTGCTTGGGGAACACTGCTGGATTCTAACTTTATTTGCTGATGTTGGCTCATTGGATCCCACCTATCAGCTGGCAGGGCATTGAGTGATCAGTCATTCGCTTGATTCCTTGATTCAAGCATTAATGAGATTTTCCATTACCAGCTAATTAGAAGCAAATTGGAGCAGACTGAAAGCACCATTCCAAGATGCTCAACTATTACACTTTTAACTGCCGATATTTTAACGTTTTTGGAGATTTAGAGCATGTGGAGGTGATTGCATCATTATTAAGATTATTTTGCTTTCTGTCCCTAGATCCTATAATTGCTATAACTGCTTGAGAAAGGGGCGGGACCCCGAAACGTTGCACTTCGCAATAAACACGCAAGGCAGCTTGCTTGCAATTATCCTGTGTGCCTTGGGATTCTTTCTCCTAGATCCTATAAAGACATTACTGGGTTAACTCCTGTACTTAGCACAAATCTGTAGGGACAGCCTAGGAGAAACCCAAGTGGGTTCTGGCCCACATAGGACCCCATGCCCATTGCCTCTGTGGCTAGGGTGGTGGAGCAGATGGACCCACGAAGGCCTAGGGCTGCAGGAATTTAGGGGGCGGCATGAAGTCCAACCACACCTGCATTGGTTCAGAAGCTCTGGGGCTGATCATGAGATACAATAATTTTTTAAATTTTCCAGTGTTCATGACCTATTGAATAAAATTTGTGCATGAGCACAAATGAAGGGGAGGTGACAGGGATGATGAACAGCAGTGGGCCTAGGGGCGCCCGTTATGTAAATCCGGCCCTGATGTCCCCACAATACAAACCAAGAAAAGTGAATATATGGAAATGAACAGAAAACCCCTATAATAAGGAGCAAGTGAATCATTTCCAATGAAATTCTGACTCCCCTCCTGGGGCCCCAGCCGACATGCAGTAAGTGGCTCAAATGTCTCTCCAAATTGAATTTAAAGCCATTTATCTAGAATTGGCAGATCTGAAATTTAATTAGCTGATTGGTGTTTTTAACTAAATATCCAGGCAATGGGCTAAACAGTCATTCACAAGTGGGAAAGATTCCTGTGCCCAGTGCCCAAATCCTACATCCTACACCGGGATTAGAGAAAATCCTTTGGTTCCCAGGTGCCACTAAAGAAGCAGATTTAATTACAGGATCAGAAGGGCCCTTGCCATTTAAAGGAACACTGTTTACGAGATGTTGGATGTTCAGCTCCTAGCAGCACAGGAGAAAGAAGAAAAGAAGTAATTAGATCACTATATATATATATATATATATATATATATATATATATATATATATATATATATATATACTGTATATATATATATATGTATATATATATATTCACACGTAAATTCGCCGTGAATTCGCGCCTGGCAAATAAATTTGCCCATCACTAGTGGTTTCACTAGGGAATAGAAAAACCCAGCTTCTTTTGTTAGGGGAAACATACACCGCATCAACCTGTTTCCCAGGGCTTCTCTTACAATATATATATATAGTGTATGTAAAATATTATTTTTATTGATTTCTTTGCCTTTATTAAAATAAAGTTCTGGCAGAGTAAGGAGAAAGGAAACGTGATGTGATTTATTTTATCCCCTACAGAAATACATATGATTACATGTGGTTACACATGAAACACGTCAGGTGTTTAACTTTAGAATTTTTACTGCATCCAAGAAGTGTGTGTCTATGATATGATTTTGGTGGACTTTCTCCCCTGCTATGGATTTGGGGAACACTCTTGGAAAGTGGTGAGTGACCCAATTCTGAAATTGCATGTAGGATTGAATACGTGGTGGGTTCAGAGCATGGGTACCTAAACCATAGAAAGTAGGGATGCACCGAATCCACTTTTTTGGATTCGGCCGAACCCCCGAATCCTTCACGAAGGATTCTGCCGAATACCGAACCTAATCCGAACCCTAATTTGCATATGCAAATTAGGGGTGGGAAGGGGAAAACAATTTTTACTTCCTTGTTTTCTGACAAAAAGTCACGCAATTTCCCTCCCTGCCCATAATTTGCATATGCAAATTAGGATTCGGATTCGGTTCGGCCGGGCAGAAGGATTCGGCCGAATCCGAATCCTGCTGAAAAAGGCCGAATCCTGGCAGAATCCCGAACCGAATCCTGTATTCGGTGCATCTCTAATAAGCATTTGGGATATATAATAGAGGGATATATAGTCATGTGATTATATTAACTCACTGATCTCAACAATTGTCTAAAGAAAGCCCCAGAAAATCAACCTCTACTGAAATAGGGATTGGTAGCACTAAATAGGTACCTTATATATATGGATACAGACAAGAGGAAAGTGTTGAAAAGGTTACTGCCTGCTCTCATTTTCTCTACAGCAGCTGTTGCTACACATCACTGAACTTATACAACAGAAAGGAGGCCTAAAGTTTGCATACCTCCCAACATTTTGAAAATAGAATGAGGGCCAAAAAAAATTTGAAGCGTGTTGAAAATGTTTTGGACCACGCCCCTAAATAACATATCCATTTTACAAAATTTGGCAGGTTATGGAAAGTTTGAACACATTTCTGGGAGTTTTAGGATCAGGTTTTATGTGTTATCACAGTTTGGCTAATGAAGGTAAATTGCCCTTTAATCTGCAAGTCACAGTTTCCCCAAGAAACCTGCTTATTTGAAATAGTTACAATTGTATCTTTGCTTAAATTGTTACAAATGTATCTAAGTGCACCTGCCTTTCTGGGCTCTCTGCCAAAAGCCTCAGTTTTAGAAACGTTGTATCTTTTTATGGTTAATCAGTGCAGGAGATCAAAGAGAGAGTCGGGACATTTCAGTAACAATCCGGGACTGTGGCCTAAGCTGTCAAAATCGGGACTGTCCAGTTGGGAAGTATGTGTTGGGACTTGCTCAATAAATTGTATTTGTAAAAGGATTCACAAGACAGATTTTAGGTTTTGGTACAAATTTTCACAAAAGAAGTATTATCCAGTGTTGAAAAGGTGGCCCCCGATTTTTAGCAAATAAGCCCCATTTGGGGCTTATGCTGCAAGTTACACAGGCTGAGCCAATATCTGCTCTTCCTCCCCAACCCATCACAAGCTGAAGCCTCCTGAAAAATGATCTCCCTCTGACCCCTGGCAGGTTTGTTATTTGGGAGTCATAACCATTACTCCAGCAATCAGATGGGTTTGTCTGAACATTATTCCTCCAGTCCTTTTGGGCAGCAAAGGGCAGACAGTTGACCACGGGCTCACTGACAGTGATCAATTCAGTCTCGTGTCCTGTCACTTCCAGCGCTTATTCCGCCATCCATCTCCCGATTGCCACTTACCACAACCACGTTTTGCTGTTCAGGCGCTTTTAACCCCAACAATAATCCAATTTAGAATTGATCAATGGGAACCTGTGGTCAGTAAACAAAATGACAGAGTCTGCAGCCGACTGCTGACCACAATGTGAAGTTTCTATTTATCTATAAAGTGCCTTGCAAACTAAAAAAAAAAAAAAGCGGCGACCGCACATGGAGCTGCTGCTTCTGTACCCAATGCACTAAAGGTATTTTGAGGTTTATTATAATGCGAGTGCACTTACTGTACCTCTCTCTCTGTCTGTATATATATTTGAGCTGCTGACTGTGTTCCAGAAGCTATTTGTTATTGGAAAGTTACTTGTCCTGTGCTGTGTTTTATATATTAGTACTTGCCACTTAGACTGCAAGCTTTACAGGCTAGGACCCTCCTTCCTTCTGGGTCTCAACACAAGAAGGAACAGTGACACCAAAAATTAAAGTATTTTAAAGAAATGAAAATATAATGTATGGTTGTGCTCCATTGGTAAAACTGGGGTGTTTGCTTCAGAAACTATATGATAGTAGATATAAACAAACTACTGTGTAGCCATGGGGGCAGCCATTCACGCACAGGATATACAGCAGATAACAGATAAGTACTACTATAGTTTATATAAACAAGCTGCTGTGTAGCCATGGGGACAGCCATTCAAGCACAGGATACACAGTAGATAACAGATAAGTACTACTATAGTTTATATAAACAAGCTGCTGTGTAGCCATGGGGACAGCCATTCAAGCACAGGATACACAGTAGATAACAGATAAGTACTACTATAGTTTATATAAACAAGCTGCTATGTAGCCATGGGGGCAGCCATTCAAGCACAGGATACACAGTTGATAACAGATAAGTACTACTATAGTTTATATGAACAAGCTGCTATGTAGCCATGGGGGCAGTCATTCAAGCACAGGATACACAGTTGATAACAGATAAGTACTACTATAGTTTATATGAACAAGCTGCTATGTAGCCATGGGGGCAGTCATTCAAGCACAGGATACACAGTTGATAACAGATAAGTACTACTATAGTTTATATGAACAAGCTGCTATGTAGCCATGGGGGCAGTCATTCAAGCACAGGATACACAGTAGATATCAGATAAGTACTACTATAGTTTATATAAACAAGCTGCTGTGTAGCCATGGGGGCAGCCATTCAAGCACAGAATACACAGTAGATAACAGATAAGTACTATTATAGTTTATATAAACAAGCTGCTATGTAGCCATGGGGGCAGTCATTCAAGCACAGGATACACAGTTGATAACAGATAAGTACTACTATAGTTTATATGAACAAGCTGCTGTGTAGCCATGGGGGCAGCCATTCAAGCACAGGATACACAGTAGATAACAGATAAGTACTACTATAGTTTATATAAACAAGCTGCTGTGTAGCCATGGGGGCAGCCATTCAAGCACAGGATACACAGTAGATAACAGATAAGTACTACTATAGTTTATATGAACAAGCTGCTGTGTAGCCATGGGGGCAGCCATTCAAGCACAGGATACACAGTAGATAACAGATAAGTACTACTATAGTTTATATAAACAAGCTGCTGTGTAGCCATGGGGGCAGCCATTCAAGCACAGGATACACAGTAGATAACAGATAAGTACTACTATAGTTTATATAAACAAGCTGCTGTGTAGCCATGGGGGCAGCCATTCAAGCACAGGATACACAGTAGATAACAGATAAGTACTACTATAGTTTATATAAACAAGCTGCTGTGTAGCCATGGGGGCAGTCATTCAAGCACAGGATACACAGTTGATAACAGATAAGTACTACTATAGTTTATATGAACAAGCTGCTATGTAGCCATGGGGGCAGTCATTCAAGCACAGGATACACAGTAGATATCAGATAAGTACTACTATAGTTTATATAAACAAGCTGCTGTGTAGCCATAGGGGCAGCCATTCAAGCACAGAATACACAGTAGATAACAGATAAGTACTATTATAGTTTATATAAACAAGCTGCTATGTAGCCATGGGGGCAGTCATTCAAGCACAGGATACACAGTTGATAACAGATAAGTACTACTATAGTTTATATGAACAAGCTGCTGTGTAGCCATGGGGGCAGCCATTCAAGCACAGGATACACAGTAGATAACAGATAAGTACTACTATAGTTTATATGAACAAGCTGCTGTGTAGCCATGGGGGCAGCCATTCAAGCATAGGATACACAGTAGATAACAGAAAAGTACTACTATAGTTTATATAAACAAGCTACTGTGTAGCCATGGGGGCAGCCATTCAAGCACAGGATACACAGTAGATAACAGATAAGTACTACTATAGTTTATATAAACAAGCTACTGTGTAGCCATGGTGGCAGCACTTTGTAAATAACCCCTGTTTTTCCCATAGAGATGGGCAACAAATTTTGCCAGGTTTTGCCATAAAAAACTCACATGGAAAAAGTTGTGTGGTTTGGAAAAAGTTAATGGCAAAAAATGGCTATCGATTTTCACGTTTATTTTTTTTGACATTTCACAAGTTTTTATGCGAAACGGGACAGATTTTCCCTTCACTCTTTTTGAGCCTACATACGCTACTGACATGCAACTAATGAAACACTGGTACAGTTTCTGCTGGCATGGACATCTGTTATGCACGTGCCAATTTTGAAGCACAATTTTGACAGCAGATTTTTGACTCAGTTTCGTAAAAATATTTGCAGAAAGTTGCTGCAAATCCATGCCTGACGAATTTATTTGCCCATCTCTGCAGAAGATGACCTGAGACCTGTACCGATGGAATTCTAACATGCGATGCACATGCATTCTTCTGCAGCGGCTTCACTTACTAACTGTCAGGGCCCAAATACTTAGTTTGAAGTAGTGGACCAAGGAAGAAGCTTTGAGGTTACCAAACACAGTTCGCAATACAAATGGGGTCAAGAAGAAGGATAGTCAGACGGGCAGAAGATCGGTTCAGGCAGCAAGGATTTGTAAACGGGAAACAGGCAGAAGTCGAGATCAAGAGTCCAAAACGCAATAATAGCACCCTGGAACACAGTGAAGTAGAACCTATTCACAGGCAACGGCTGTAGGCCTCAGACGTCCTTTTATAGAGGAATTTTGGCGCCAAAACATACGTTGTGATGTCATGCATCACGTCTGACGTTGCACGTTTGACATGCACGTTTTGACGCCGGCGTCGTGATGTTTTGACGCAATTGTCGACATTTGACGCAGACGACAAATCGCTGCATCCAGATCGAGACGCTGGCATCGGCTTCCCACGAGGTCTGCCCTGGGCGCCGCCATTTTGGATGGGATGCCAGCAGGGAAGGACGCGCCGGACCGCGCTCCTTACACTATCATACTTATTTTTGCACAAGACCACTCCTCTCCTTTCACAGAGCACAAAACTGCTTGAGCATAAGGGCTGTTTTCTAAAAGTCTATAGAATATTTGTTTCTCCGCAAACAAAACATTTTTTATATAGTTACTAAATCCACAATTGTTTTTCCTAATTGATCAAGAGTTATAACCATAAAATCTAGAAATATAAAAGTGTGACAAGTAAAATCTGTCGAGGACATGTAGAAGTCCAATGTAAGTTCCCTTTCTTTTATTGCAAAGATCAGCCTTTCAATAGTGATTTTTGCGAAACGGGCACGAAAATTCGCCGGCATCAAAAAAAATGGACACCAGTGTAAAAAACGGACTCTGGCATCAAAAACTAGACGCCGGCGCCGTTTTGCGAATTTTTCCCCGTTTTGCGAATTGCGCAAATTTTTCAGCGAAACGGTGCAAATTCACCCATCACTATGTCATATATTTAAATCAAAGAATTTTAGTTACTATTAAAGAGGTTGTTCACCTTCTAAACACTTTTTTCAATTTAGTTGTTTTTAGATTGTTCCCCAGAAATAAAGACTTTTTTCACTTACTTTCCATTATTTATTTTTTACTGTTATTTGAAAATCTAAGTTTAAAGTTGAATGTTCGTGTCTCTGGTGTTTGTCTGACAGCTCAGTAATTCGGGTGAACACTCTAAACTGTTTTGCAACATTGAGTTGATCCATTTCTCAGCAGCATCTCTGGAGTATTAGCAACTATTGTATCAATTCTAACAGCTGCCTGTAATGAAACCCAGAGATTTTACTCAGCAGGGACAAAGATAAGAAATGTATCAACGAAATGTATCCATTTAGAACAGTTAACAGGGTCGGCGACCCCCCATCTCAGAACTGCTTCAGAAGGTGAAAAATTACACTTTACACTTCAATATTAGAAAAACCGTCACACATAGAAAATAGAAAGTCATTGGAAAAAGTCATTATTTCTAGTGATCTATCTGAAAACAAGTTGTTTGAAGGAAAACAACCCCTTAAGGGTAAGGGCACACAGGCATATTCGGGATGATTAGTCGCCCTGGCGACAAATCTCCTCTTCTTTGGGGCGACGATCTCCCTGAATCTGCCCGTGTGCCCTTACCCTAAGACAACATAATTTCATCAACTGTCATCATAAAATTCCTGTAACATAATTAAAATCCTAAACCTTTTAAATTTTCATTGGTTTGTAATTGAATTTGTCGGGGACTACTGGCTCAGTAAAGATGGACAGGAGTCCATATGCTGGGAAGCACCAGTAAATGGACCAAAAGTGGTTTGCTGTAACAAGGATTAGAAACCATTCCATGGCAAATGGATGCCATCCAGTAAATATGATAAGGGTTAGAGCAGTTGAGGGCAGAGTCCAGCTAACAGGGCAGACATCAGAACTACAGAAATCACAGCAGAAATTAAGAAATCAGGGTGGGATTTAAAGGCCAAGACAGGGTAACAGGAGCCAAGGCAATGATGCCAAGGAACAAGGCAAATCAGTAGGCTTGGATCAAGCAGAGGAGCTTAATGATCAAGAATTAGCATAATTTAGATCAGGCTTATATATAGCAGGTCCTTGAGGATTGCTGTCACCTGGAGGCAGAAACAGCAGAGAAAGGGAAAGTAGAAGATGATTGTATGGATTGTTGTCCTGAACTCCCAAAGTCTCCAGTCGCTTACCAGGGCAATACACTAACAGTTTAAGTAGTGTAGGGTTTTAATTCATCCAGAACATACCTTTATGCCCTTAATTACATTTGTGATGTCATGTGCATGACATCATCATATTATTTTAGGATATCATGATATTATTTGTATGACATCATTTTATGATCATAACATGGTATAGTTTTGACTTTTATATACCATACATACATACCCAAACTGTTAGTTGACTTAGTAGACAACTCATTCAGGAACATGACCCCCGTGCCATAACGATTAATATTACCTGCAAAGAGTGTACAGTACACACATAATCACTAACGCGGAGATATATTCAGTGAGCTGCAAAGAAGATGCATCAATTAGCTGGAGATAATAATCGGGAGAAATACAAATGAGTCACTGAGTGCTAATTTGTGTTTGTCATCAAGTGCTCATTTTCTTTTAAAATCTTCAATAATAGTCTCACTCCTTTCCTTTTTATCCTAGTTTAATTATACATTGAGAGTGTTGATGATCTGTTGTTGAGAAGTTGTATAAGTGCTTTCCTTCCACTGATGCACTGTGTCATGTAATTAGAAATTGGCGCCTTGCACAAACGGGCCGTAGATCAAGCATAAAGTTATTAGCAGGCTGGTTGTTGACCTCAGAAACATGGGGCATGTCTGTGGACTCTCGGATACTTGGATTGGCACAGCTGTCTCGGGTCATTGCATGGTAGAGCACAAGTAGTCAACAACTAGGAGCTGGTTACCCCTGGGGCCAGTTATTTTTGGGAAACCATGTAAATAGGGTTCCAAATTTCCTTATCAAATTCGCTGCATTCCTTTCATAATATAAAATGAAAGATAATTATGTACAAAGGATTTGGGGGTAGTGTAGTAAAAGAGACAAAGCATTTGTAGTATTTAGGAGCACTGGAGGGGTTGAAGGACATGCATTAGGTAGAGGATGCTATACTAGTGGTTATTGTTATTGAGTAGAGTTTGGGGACAACACAATAGTGACCCAATTACATCAAGGTACAGGTATAGGATCCCTTATCCGGAAACCCGATACCCAGAAAGCTCCGAATTACGGAATGGCTGTCTCCCATAGACTTCAGTTTATCCAAATAATCCAAATTTTTAAAAATGATTTCCTTTTTCTCTGTAATAATAAAACAGTAACTTTTACATGATCCCAACTAAGATATAATTAATCCTTATTGGAAGCAAAACCAGCCTAATGGGTTTATTTAATGTTTAAATGAATTTCTAGTAGACTTAAGGCATGAAGACCCAAATTACAGAAAGATCCGTTATCCGGAAAACCCCAGGGCCCGAGCATTCTGGATAACAGGTCCCATACCTGTATAGCATTTATGCTTCTGTTATTTGAAAGAAAGCATCTGATTGGCTGATATGGGTTACCAGATTTGGATTAAACCATTCCCATTATAATACATTTTCTCTATGGTGAGGGTAGGAAGTATAACTATCATAAAGTACAGAGAGAGAACCATTCTATTATATCAGGGAACAGTAAAGAAGTAACATATAACATAAATTGGAGGTTGCCTTGGTTCAGTAGATCCTCTTAAACCGATCAAAGAGCTCTATACATTATCCCAACTGCACTGGACCTGATTGATTGTGATAGATTATTGGTCAACTTTTACCCAGATTACATTCCCACAAAACCAAGAAATATACAAACTGAAATTAAACCAATGGAACATTTAATTTTATTAAAAAAACTGAATTCATCCTTATTTTTTTTCATTGAAACTCCACCCTCCACCCTCATACTGTTCTTAAAACATGGAATAAAAATGACACCTTGAACAAAACCCTCTTTTAAGAAAAGAAAACTGAGACATTTGGCTTATGGCTGATTTTGCAGGGTGGTGCTGAAGTGAAGCAGCTTCAGTCAGGGTCACAAAATGATCCCTGCAGCTGTTCCTTCTGCTTTTGCTGTTCTGTGTTCCCAACAGCTATTCACTAATTAAAATTAGAGCAGGGCCATCTTTAATATGGAAGGTAATCTCCTTTCTTTATGTTATGCTAAATACTTTTGAGCCCCTGAAATGAAGTGATTGTGTTAAAACAAAGGCTTTAGTTCCTCACATTTTTGTGCAATCTTTTTGTTCAACCCACTGAATTAAAGCTGAATGTCTGCAGTTTAACTGCATCTGAGTTGTTTCATTTGAAATTCATTGTGGTAATGTACAGAACCAAAAATTAGAAAAAAGTTGTCATGTCCAAAGATTTATGGACCCAACTGTATAAGCCCCTGTCTCACTGATGATCTACTTCTGACCTTCTCCTGGTTCCTCAAATCTGGAATTTCTCCCACCAGACTCTCCCTTAAACCTGCCAGTGCTTCCAACGTGGGGCTAAACCTTGAGGTAGGAGGGATTATTGTTGTCATGGATTGCATTTATGGGAAACAACTGTATACAAGGTTTTGTGAGGTCACTATTGCCCCAAGACAATCATTTGCTCGGTTCTTGGGGCCATCATGAACACACACTAACAACAATACATAGAAATGGTGATGCACATAGATACTCATATGCTCACATAAAAAAAAAATAGGACCGCTTCTGTACCCCTGGATTTATTTTACAAATCTAATAAAAATGTAATAAAAATAATTTACGAAAAAAAAAAAAAAACAGCAAAACAATTTCTTTTACAATAACTCTTGAAATAAATCTTTTTTTTTTATCAAAGCATTTTATGAAAGAGGAACTGAAACTTTTATTTTAAAAAAAAACTTAACAGTAGTGGAAGTTAAAACAAAGTTTGTATTGTATGTTATATACTCACAATATTCTTTTAATGTATTGAAATTGGAATAAATATATATTTCTCATTTATACCAGTGCCTCTTTGTATGCTATAATATTCAGTAAAATTCTCTGTATTTCTTCCCTTGGCCTGGTGGTGTCATGCTGTGATTATAATGGAAATATAGAAGATGCTTCTGCTGAATTAGGAGTGTGTAGGGGATGAACACTGAAATAAACAAATTCAACATGAGACTGCTACAGTGTCCATGCTTACGCCTCTGCTATTTATACCCTGGTGGCTCCATGGAAAGAAGTAAGTCAATATTCAATACTTTTTGGTGTCTGTAATAAATAAAAACAGAGAAAAAATAAAAACATTAAAAGCCATCAATGTTAAAAAATTTATCTATTGGCCAATGTAATTAACAGATTTGAAGGCCTTAAATTGGATTTGCTTTGAATCTTTACATTTTGTATCATCATAAAAAAAAATATTTGAAAAATGTGTTCTTTGTGATTTCATTCTATTCACCTATCTTAAAGACTTTTCTATTGATTGTACCAATGAATGTACTGTAAGTAATACAGGGCGCCATAAAAAGAGTTTCAATTGCCTTGCTCTTCCTAACCTCTTAAAGGAGAAGGAAAGGTTAAGACTAAGTAAGCCTTATCAGAAAGGTCCATCTAAATATACCAGTAAACCGCCAAAGTAATGTTGCTCTGAGTCCCCTGTCAAAAGAAACACTGCATTTCTTTCCTTCTATTGTGTACACATGGGCTTCTGTGTCAGACTTCCTGCCTTCAGCTTAAACCGCATTGCCCTGGGCAAGAGCATGCTCAGTTTGCTCCTCTCCCCCACCCCTCCCTTCTCTACTGTAATCTGAGCCCAGAGCAGGGAGAGACTCAGGCAGGAAGTGATGTCACACCACATTAATACTGCAGCTCCTATTCTAAACAAACAGAGAGTTTCTAGAGCTTTTTACTCAGGTATGGTAAAATATTCTACAGAATAAATATAGCATTCTAGCTTGCACTATTGCAGCTAATCTATTGGCAATAAAATGCCTCCATCGCTTTCCTTCTCCTTTAAAGTAATATCTGCATCTGGAGGGAAGTCACATCAAAATAGTTTTGTTACCACTAGAAGCAACAAAAGTTGTTAGTGGGTGTACATATAAATAAAATAAAAAAATAAAAAATACAATATAATCTAATTTGATTATATTAAAAATTAAACACCCAGTACAAAAAACTTAGAAATGTAACCATCTAATTAAAAATCTTCGAATTTGAATATCGAATTCGAAGTTTTTTCAACAAATTTGCAATCCTGCGGTCAAATAAAAATCATTCAAATCAAATGATTCGAACGATTTTTAGCGATCGATCAAAGGATTTCTATTCGACCAAAAAAAACGTAGAAAAGTGCTCTGGAAGGTGCACATAGGCTAACATTGCACTTCGGTAGCTTTAATTTGGCGAAGTAAGAAGTCAAAGTTTTTTTTTAAGAGACAGTACTTTGATTATCGAATGGTCGACTAGTGGAACGATTTTTACTTCGAATCGTTCGAATCGAAGTCAAATGGTCAAATATAGCCTATTCGATGGTCGAAGTACCCAGAAATTTACTTTGAAATTTGAACCATCACTCGAGCTTAGTAAATCTGCCCACTGGTGAGCTTCGATGTCATCAATCAATTGGAGATGCATTTTCACATTCTAGGTACAGGTATGGGATCTGCTATCCAGAAATCTGTTATCCAGAAAGCTCTGACTGATGGGATGGCTGTCTCCCATAGACTCCATTTTATCCAAATAAACCAAATGTTTTTAAAAACGATTTCCTTTTTCTCTGTAGTAATAAAACAGTAACTTGTATTTGATACAAACTAAGATATAATTAATCCTTATTGGAAGCAAAACCAGCCTATTGGGTTTATTTAATGTTTACATGATTTTCTAGTAGACCTAAGGGATGAAAGGGGACCTGTCACCCTAAGAAATAATTCCAAATTATTTTCTAAAATGTTAGTTGAGCAAAATAAACTTTACTTACACTATATTTACTATTTAAATGTTTCCTTCAGTCTTGGAATTACACAATCACAGCAAGCAGGCAGCTGCCATTTTGTAGACACTGTCATTAAGACAAATTTTGTATCACCCCAAAATCTTGTGTATGCACCAGAATGGGCGACCTAATGCCCACTCACAGTGCCCTACACCATTATAGAGTGTGAAGAGTTAAACATGTTAGGAGTACAGTGACATCTGGGAAATGCTGAAAGGAAAGTGAAAGTAATTGACTGCCCCGCCTCTATGCCTCAGGCATAGAGGCGGGGCAGGTGATATTTGAAAGATAGCTCAGATATTTAAACACCTTTATAACAGGTATGGATGTTTTAATGAAAAAAAGAATTTAGGTCACATGTTTAATTTGCAAAGGACTTTCATTATACAACTTTTTATGTGTCGGTGACAGGTCCGCTTGGAGATTCAAAAAAACGTAAAGATCCATTATACCAAAACTCCAGGTCTTGCGCATTCTGAGTTGATTGAATTTCTAAAAATGAATGGGAAAATGCAATTATCGTTGCCATTGTTATTTTCTCCCATGAATTAAGCTTTTCTTATTTTTCCATTTCAAGTTTTTTTAAAACTATAATAGCCAATGAGGGGGGAAATTTTTGATAGCAAAATAAATCCCACCCACACTAATCACCAATTTTTTTTCTATGTCAAATGCTGAAAAAATGGAATTCTAAAATTAATAAATCTATCCCCTAAGTGTTCTACTTCATTTTATAATGGCTCTTACCATGGGCCAATGCTTCTCTTCTATACAAAGCACTGGGGTAGTTTTTGGAAACATGGACAACCTCCATCTTCAATCAGTTTCTAGGCAACCCCTGCACCCCTTTATGTGTGAAATATTTATAGTAGAGAACATTTGCTCAGTTTATTAAAATTTGATACATATGACCTTGACTTATTTTGAGTTTTACAAACTTGAATTTTCAAGATTCAATTTTTTCATGATGAATTTTTCAATTAATTTTTTTAAACATTTGATTGAAAAAATTTAACAGCTAAATCCTAACAAACTCAAAAGAAATCAATGGGTGGTGTACGTTTAACATCAAAGATATTTTTTTTTTAAAAAAAAAGAATGGAAAAAGAATGGAACAATGTGATTTTTGTTGTGATTGTGTTTCTTTCCATGAATTAACTCAGGGTTTTTCTGATTGGAGTTATTTTCCTACAAATCGAAAAAAAAATTGAGATTCATTGAGCTTCTACAAAAATCAGCAGATGTGTATTTTTAACATTCAATCTATTTAATTTTTCTACTTTATTGAAATATTCGAACTGTGTTTGAGCAATTATTCCATGAATTTATGATTCTGATTGGAGGTTTTTTTGAAGATGTCATCGACTGAGAGAGAAAGAATCATCAAGAAAAAAACTTTATTGAGGTTAATCATGGATTTTATTTTTCAAAGATAGCATTGAGAAAAAAACATGAATTTGGAAACTGGTAAATCAGCCTCATATTATCGAGGTGCCTCCATACAGGTCTTCACCATTGGGTGAAATGCATTGGACCTGACCAGTCCAAGGGATGCTTGGAATTGCATTCCTATATTGAAGGCCGGTGATGCCTTTTGGTATAGGACAAGTTAAACATAAGTCTTAATCCTGACCGGGAAAATATATTTGATTACTGTAGATGTGGAATATACAATTCTAACTATTTTGATGAATTTGTGCCAAGTACTTGATGCAAACGGCTATATTTTTTTCAAGTTTCGTTTAATCAAGAGAAGTGGTGAGTTGTAAGATTGAGCCCATAAAGTTGATTAAATATTTACGGGACAAACATTAAAAAAACCAACTGCGATCAATAAAAAAAAAAAAAGCTGGGGATTGTGTTAGAAGTTCAAAAGAGTTCAGTACATGGATATATCTTTTTATCTCTGTGATAGGATGTGTAGACAGGTTCGGGGAAAAGCATGCACGCTGGCTACAGAAATGGTACGATTTTATTCATTAAACTGACTGGGCCTAAATTCCCCTAAAAAACATAACCAAATCCTCAATGATGCCTTTAAATCTAAAGCAGATATCCTGTTTTGCCAGGAAACACATTTTTGTAAAGCAGCCCCACCTAAATTCTATAGTAAATGCTTTCCACACAATTACCACGTCTTTGCCACAAACAAATAAACACTGTTGGACATTTATTTTTTGCAAATACTTTACGGAGATTTGATGACCTGGTGGAAAAATTTGACATGCCAAGATCTCAAATGTACACATATCTACAGGTGACACATCTTATGAAATCTCAGGCCATGCAAGTTGAGCAGACAGGGAAGAGGTCTAGAATGGAACACTAATGTGGTAAAGCATGGAATGGCAAGGCAATCATATCAGTTATAGACAACTATTACAGCTGGCAGAGGACTACAAGTTTCCTTACATGCAGAAATGGGAGGAAGACCTCCAACTCCAATTTTCCTTGCAACAATGGCAAAAATGTTTATTGGCATCTAAAGGAGCAACTAGCTGCACGAACCATGTGGAAACTCATACTAAAATCACGCATAGGTGGTACTTCACCCCACACCGTATTGCAACAATAAATCCTTAATACTCCATACAATGTTGGAGACGGTGTGGTCAAGTTGGAACATTTATACATATGTGGTGGCAATGCCCAACAGTGCAACCCTTTTGGTCTAAAGTATTTGACCTGATCCGAGAGCGATTGGACTATGTCCTTCCTTGCCAACCCCAAACAGTTCTTTTACAGATTTTTCCGGAGAATAATGTCTTTTTGAATAGACAGCTTTTATTTTATATATTTAATGCAGCAGCAAATGTGATTGCAAAAACATGGAAACAGGCGGAAACCCCTAACATACAGCACCTCATCCAACAGCTGAGTTCCAGGGAGTCTATGGAAAGACTAACAGCAGCATCACCTGAAGCGAAAAATAGATGTGCCCACATCTGGGACCCATGGCATCCTACTCAGGCCTCTTAATTGGCAACTTTTATCACAGTCCTATTCCTATCACCCTAACGGATACAAATACCTGGATAACCAGGGTATAGTTCAGCCAGAAATACTTCTATACCATGTACACTTTTATATGTTTTAAATTTGTTTTTCTCTTTTTCTTTTCTGTTAAGCTGATATTTGATCCTGGTTCTAGTTCATTTGTGTGCCATATATCTCAGTGTAGAAATGTATGAAGAGGATATATGTAAATGTACAATAGGTGCATCAATGCGTTTATTTTCAGAATAATTTTGACACACAATAAACTTGCAAAAAAAAAAAAAAAAAAGCTGGGGATAATTTAGGGGACACTTCTCGGTCAAATGCCAACACTGAAATGAGCTATGTACTAGGAAGGGTTGGCACTTCAAATCAGTAAAGAAATAATCTAGTTTGCAATGTATCGTTTTTGGGTCAAAAGAATACTCTCTGAAATTCTGTAGGACTAAAGTTACTGGGGTGAATTGACAAACTATTTCCAAACGCCAGTGTAGTGTAGGCTTGTGTAAAGAATTAGCCATCTGTTAGGAAGTGGCTTTGTGGTAGTGCAGATAGAGGAGGGATCATGTTGTTCTAGTTCTTTGGACTCCACTCCAGGAAGGGGTGGATCCTGCTGGAGAACCTGAGAAAGAAGGGCCCTAAGGTAACCAAGAATTTATTGAATTTGGGGATAAGGGGCCCATGAATGAGGCAAAGTTAGAGGTTATAGAATGCTCTTGTACTGTTAGATAGAAAGTGTGAGCTAGTAATATCAGCTTATGCTCCACCAAGGATTAGGGTAGTTCCCCAGGTGACACTCACCAGAAGTTGTTTGGGACCCAGAGAAATCTTAGTGTGATTCCTTGGAGCACTTTTGGTACCCGTTGTCATACCGCACCACAAATATCTTGTGTACCTACTGGTAAAAACAGCTTCTATTTATTGGTTAAGAACAACCAACACTCAGATTTGTTTGTGTTGAGAATGATAATTTAGACTGGAGACCCTTCCTCCAATATGTCTGCAAGGGCTTCTAATAATTTTTACTGGGTGATATAAAAGTAATCATTATTGGACTCTGGAGCAGTCTTCTGGAATGATAAATGCCATTTGACCATCTGCCAGCCTGACTAGAATGTCTGGGCATGGCAGATGCCAGAAGAGCACTACCTCCCTGAATGCAAAAGGCTGATAGTTACATAGTTAAATCGGGTTGAAAAAAGACAAAGTCCATCAAGTCCAACCCCTCCAAATGAAAACCCAGCATCCATACACACACCCCTCTCTACCTTCACATAAATTCTATATACCCATACCTATACTAACTATAGAGCTTAGTATCACAATAGCCTTTGATATTATGTCTGTCCAAAAAATCATCCAAGTCCCTCTTATAGTCATTAACTGAATCAGCATCACAACATTAGTGAGTGAGTGATGATAAAGTTTGGAGGGGTTGGAATAATGGTCTAGTACTGCTTTCCATGATTTGGGGTCAGGCTCATTGAAAACTACACGTATGGCTAAAGCATACATTAAGGGGCACATTTACTATGGGTCGAATATATCGAGGGTTAATTAACCCTCGATATTCGACCATCGAAGTAAAATCCTTCGACTTCGAATATCGAAGTTGAAGGATTTACCGCATTTACTTTGATCGAACGATCGAAGGAAAAATCAATCGATCAAACGATTTTCCTTCAATCAGAAATTGCTTAGAAAGCCTATGGGGAAGGTCCCCATAGGCTAACATTGGTGCTCGGTAGGTTTTAGGTGGCGAAGTAGGTAGTCAAAGTTTTTTCTAAAGAGACAGTACTTCGAATATCGCATGGTCGAATAGTCAAACCATTTTTTTAAGTCGTAGTCGAAGGTTGAAGTAGCCAATTCGATGGTTGAAGTAGCCAAAAAAATACTTCGAAATTCTAAGTTTTTATCATTCTAAACCTTCACTCGAGCTTAGTAAATGTGCCCCTTACAGTCTTGATAACTCTGTGCGTTCTACTTTGAGGCAAAAGTTTGGGGAAGACTCTTTCAACACAATGATCCCCATGCACAAAGCCAGGCTCACACAGATCAGGCATTAATTCTTATTATTATTAATAATAATAATAAAAATAATAATAACACAATGATGTCCCCATGCACAAAGCCAGGCTCATACAGATCAGGCTTTAATTATTATTATTATTATTAATAATAATACTAATAATAATAACACAATGATGTCCCCATGCACAAAGCCAGGCTCACACAGATCAGGCTCTAATTATTATTAATTATTATTATTAATAATAATAATAATAATAATAATAATAATAATAATAATAATAATAATAACACAATGATGTCCCCATGCACAAAGCCAGGCTCACACAGATCAGGCTTTAATTCTTATTATTATTATTATTATTATTAATAATCATAATAATAATAATAATAATAACACAATGATGTCCCCATGCACAAAGCCAGGCTCACACAGATCAGACTCTAATTATTATTAATTATTATTAATAATAATAATAATAATAATAATAACACAATGATGTCCCCATGCACAAAGCCAGGCTCACACAGATCAGGCTTTAATTAGAAGGCGAGAACTTGACTGACCTACACAGTCCTGATCTCTACCCAATTGAATTGGAATTGGAATTGGAATGCCAAGGAGAACCAGGACTTATGGTCCGATGAGCCTCTTATGTATAGATTGAAGCAAATCCCGTCAACAATGTTCCAACGTGCAGTGGAAACACTCCCATAAAAGTAGACCCTGTTTTAGTATAAATTAGTTAATCTCCTTGGTTTGTGGATAAGATGCTGGACATGCAGATATTTTTCCATGTAGTGTATATTAATATATATGGGTGCATGGATTTTTTTGTTTCTCCAGGGCTGCATATTGTTTCAAGATTTTGAAAACAGTGTTAAAAAAATATATATATATATATATATAATTATATATAATTAAAGACAATTTTCAGTTTACAAGTTAAAGTGATATTTATTTTACAAGGGAGGTTACAAATTTGTGTATTTTGGATTCCCTTTCCCTTTAAATGAATAGCAAGTTTTACAGTAATTCAAGAGTAGTTACGCTGTTGGAAGCAGATCTATCAGCTTATTCTTTCATGCTTATTGTTATCACCTCCAGTGTCACTCATGTAGTATATGCCGTGCTGCTTTGATTTCTTTGAACAAAAGGATCCTTCTTCCCCTCGCTTGAAACCTAAGGTTGCCAAATCAAGTTTTAATTGACTCTGAGGCCTCTTGAAAGAGGGGAAAAATACAATATGCACATTATATGGAACCCTGAGAAGCAGCCAGAGACATAAAAGGGTGTCACAAAAGCGATTACTAAATTATTTGGGTTAGACATCACACAGAAACTATTGATGAGATCACTATTGGAATCATCTCACACACACAGACACACAGACAAAATATAAGTAATAATTGTCATTTCTTCTTCCGCATCTGATGTTTGTGAAATCAGGGTCATTTTTATAATTCTGTTCAGAATGGGAAGGTTCCCAAACCTCAAGTAAGTTTATCTTGCTGAAATGTCTACATTCAAGGAAAACGCAGGACATTTCCCCGGCTCGTCTGATGTTGAATGTTTCCGTGGGGTTCAGAAATCTGCTGGACAGATGGAATATTATGGGGAGAAGATACACATCACTATCAAGTTCTACCATTCACTTCTACTCAGGGTCGGACTGGGGGGCCCAGGCCCACTGGGGATGCCCCCCTCCCCCCACTGCACCGATCACACATACTGTGGGGCTCATTTATAAACTTGGTGCAAGGCAGATTGGTTTGTAAAGTGAATATATTTGCCCTGCGCATGATTATATTTATAAAGTTGGATAAGTGTGCTGCAAACAGAATTGTGAATTGCTTTTTAAATATGTAAAAAATTGCAAATATTTATGTGCACACTCTGCGACTGAATTACGCCACAACTTTGGTGACGGAGAAAATATTCGCAAAACAGTTTCTCAAATTGCAAATTTAAGTTACTGTCAATGCTATTTTCGCGCACAATAACCTCGATGCATGCGCTACTTATGGTGCAACCAGCATCAAAATAAAATAAAAATCACTCATAGATATTATTCTTATAAGGGATGGGACCTGTTATCCAGAATGCTCGGGATCTGGGGTTTTCTGGATAATGGATCTTTCTGTGATTTGGATCTTCATACCTTAAGTCTACTAGAAAATCATATAAACATGAAATAAACCCAATAGGCTGGTTTTGCTTCCAATAAGGATTAATTAAATCTTAGTTGGGATCAAGTACAAGCTACTGTTTTATTATTACAGAGAAAAAGGAAATCATTTACAAAACGTTGGATTATTGGGATAAAATGAAGTCTATGGGAGATGGCCTTTCCGTAATTTGGAGACTTCTTAATAATGGGTTTCCGGATAATGGATCCCATACCTGTAATAAATCTTTATTGCTAAGAGGCAGAATTATCTGCCAGGATTCTCAAATGTCCCATCTGTAGGTATATTTCCAAATTAATATTGCTTTAATCAGTTCAATGTTTTCTATCAATTACATCAGTTCTGTCAAATTCAATGTTTTTTGTTTGAGATTTCAGGGATTTGTTTTTTACAGGCCCCCAAAAGAATAACCGCTCTGATCGACTGAAGCCCTTAGAAGGCAGTAGGTGATAATTAATCCTTTTTAAAATGGAAATATAAGCACTCAGCAAAAAATGTATTATTATTGTTAAACATAAATTAATTATAATTTTTCTAGATTTGCTAGTACAGGTATGGGATCAGTTATCCAGAAACCCGTTATCCAGAAAGTTCAGAATTACGGAAAGGCTGTCTCCCAATTTTCTCAATTTTATCCAAATCATCCATATTTTTAAAAATCATTTCATTTTTCTCTAATAATAAAACAGCACCTTGTACTTGATCCAAACTAACATATAGTTAATCCGTATTAGAAGCAGAAAGGACCCATTGCACTTATTTAATGTTTTCATGACTTAAGGTATGAAGATTCAAATTACGGAAAGACCCGTTATCCGGAAAGCCCCAGGTCCTGAGCATTCTGGATAACAGGTCCCATACCTGTAAAATGAATTTGAAAGATCACCAACTGCTGTTCATTTTGGCTGACTGGACACAGTTAGCAGAGAATTAAGTTAATAAGTGAAAAGAGGAAAGTCTTGTGATGTTGCTTTGCTCAGAGCTGCTTAGAGAAATGTCAAGTGATTCTTCTTTGGTCACTGACATAAGTTTCTGAGCAGAGCAGAAATAATATCTTGGAGTTTTCAAGATTTTTACCAATTTTCACACTGCTAATATAATGAATTTTAAACAACAGCTCCACCTGCTGGTCATTTCAGACAAACTAGCTTCAAATTGATTTTCTGAGAAAATGATAGTTGTGAAGTTAATAAGTCTTCTGACATTTCTCTGGTCAGTTCTAGGCCAAGCAACATTACAAGACATTTCCTTTCTCAAGAAATTACTTGTCAGCTGAAATGACCAGCAGGTGGCGCTTTGTTTCATATTCATTTCATTGGTTTCAAAACTGTTAATATCGTGAAAACTAGAAATAAATGATTCATATAATTGTGCACTGTGAGCAATTTTGCATTTTTTGGTTTTGTGAGTTTATATTTCCTTTAAATTTCTCTCCAGTTAATGTAACCAGATTAAATAATTCATCAATTTGTATGACTGTTGCCCAACCTATGACCCTACAACTGATGCTGAAGAACTTGTAGAAGTGCCATAGGTCAGAATATATTTTTTGTTCTGTTGCTGGAACTGTGTCAAATAAGTGGGACCACCTAGAGCAGTGGGTATTTTATGCAGTAGTCTATGAAGTTTTGTGTGTAATGTTCAGGGCTGGAACTAGGGGTAGGCAGAGTAGGCACGTCCCTAGGGCGCAAAGCTGGGTGGGCTCGAGGCACGTACCTGCTCTGTCGCCTACCCCGAATCCGGTCCTGACTCTCCCGACTGCCGTGTGCATCTTTCGGGTAAATTGCGCTTCTGTGCATGCGCGCACGCCATTTCACGCATGCGCGCTGGAGCGAAGTTTTGAGCATGCACGCTAGAGCGCAGTCGAGCGCATGCGCAGTTGAGCGCGCACTGTGCCGGCGCTGTGGCACGCCAGGTTGCCTAGGGCACCTGACTGGATAGGCCCGGCTCTGGTAATGTTGCTCTGATCACATCTTCGAATAAGATTATTTTTAGAAGAGTCTGAATAACATAGTGCTGTTCAGGTATATTAGATGAAATGTGTTTAATGCCTCCAGATACCTCAAATGAACATGCACCTGAGCAGTGTAACTTTCATCATTGATATAGGTATGAGAACTGCTATCCAGAATCCCATCATCCAGAAAGCTCCGAATTATGGAAAAGCCATCTCTCATAGACTCCATTATAATGTAATAATCCAGATTTTAAAAAAAATATTTTATTTTTCTCTGTAATAATAAAACAGTGCTTGATCCAAACTAAGAAATAATTAATCCTTATTGGAAGCAAAATCAGCCTATTTATTTAGGGGGTTATTTACTAAACTTAATTACTAAAAGCAAAAATCACGAAAAATTTATGAGTTTTTTTTTAAAAATTGGACTTTTAAAAAATCACGAATTTTTCGGAATTTATTTAACCCTGAGGACCGAAAAGTCAGAATCAGAAAATCCGGCATCTGAGACCTGTCGAGTTTGCATATAAGTCAATGGGAGAAGTCCCCATGATTTTTTGATGTACGCTGGGTTTCGTGCAATACCCCGAAGTTTTCAAAATTTATAGGTGAAAATTCTGAAAAAATCGTGAAAATTGGATGAAAAAATCTGAAAAAAGTGTGAATATCAGATTTTTTCCCACAAATCAAATTTCCGGGAAAATGTAATAATAAATAAGCATAAAAAACCAGAGCGGATTTGATCGGAGTTTGTAGCAGAAAATATTGAGATAAATTTGGACTTTGATAAATAACCCCCTTAATGTTTACATGATTTTCTAGTAAGATATGAAGATCCAAGTTTGAAGTACGGTATGAAGATTCAAACTATGGAAAGATTTTTTAATCCAGAGAACCCCAGGCCCAGGGCATTCTGTATAACAAGTCCCATACCTGTATTACCAGGCTAAACATTAGTGTAATTAGAGTGTGTTGGATCCTGCTTCAAAAAAATCTTCAGAGGGGCCCGGCACACTCCGATCCCCTATCTCCCGCCCACTTCACATCCTGCATCCGCCCCACCTACATCCTGCCTCTGCACCACCCAAGTTCCGACCCACCCACAATCTGCCATTACTCCGCCCACTCCTGCCCGACCAGGTGAGAGAGCGGCTGAGGAGGAGGTTTTTTTTATTAACTATAGAGGAAGCAGACCCCACAGTCCGGGCTAGGTCTGCTTCCTCTATAGTAACGCCACTGAGGCTAAGCTGCCAGCATGCTCAGTACCCCTAACAGTATGGCAGAGAACACACCAACTTTTCAGTGGAATAACGCTGATTTGAAAGACTTATATACTCCTAAAAAACATTTTTCAATTCATTCTTAAACTATATTATTCACATGTCTCTAATGTAACACCTAAAGCTGTTATTTTGCCTGTCCCTTATCCAAAAGCCTGTGCATGTAATGTCTTTTTATTGTAGATATCTGTTTCTGTGTCTTTTCTCTCTCCCTTAAGTGAGTTAAGTAAAATATTACTCTATCCTTCCCGTGGGAGCAGTTTGCATCTGCTCTTAAATTGAGTGATCTTTAGATTTCTGATAAAGGGGGTCTGAATTGTGCAAAGTGCTTGGAGTCAGCTTTTATCTCCAAATGGTAAATAAGACTGAGACGAAAAAGAAAAAAAGATCCATTAGCAATCAATATTACTTTGGAGGTTTTATTTTCCCGGTGCTGTTCGACTTTTTACTTTTTCCTGAACGGAGGTCTCAGTGTTTCACACTATCAGGGTGCAAGTTCATGTTTGAAGCTTGGGCTCTCTGTAATCAGGGTGCAATGTTCATGGTTGAGGCTTGAGCTGATTATTGTGAGCCCGAGTCTCAGAACTCACACCCTACTTATTGTGAACTGAGTTGCATGTATGTGAACCTTGCTTATTGTAAGCTAGATCCTCTGTCATAAACATGCACCCTGATTATTGTGAGGTTGAGCCTCAACCATGAACTTGCACCCTGATAATTGTGAGCCCAAGCCTCAGACATAAACTTGCACCTTGATTATTATGAGCCCGAATCACCATCATAAACTTACACCCTGATTATTGTGAGCTTGAGCCTCAGACATGAACTTGCACCCTGATTATTGTGAGCTCAAGCCTAAACCATGAATTGAATTTTCACTCTTTTTATTGTGAGCTTGAGCCTCACTCATGAACTTGCACCCTGATAATTGAGAACCAGAGCCTCACTGATGAACTTGCACCCTGATTATTGTGAGCTCAAGCCTCAACCATGAACATGCACCCTGATTACAGAGAGCCTACGCTTCAAACATGAACTTGCACCCTGATAGTGTGAGCTCAAGCCTCAAACTTGAACTTGCACCCTGATTAATGTGAGCCAAATCCTCTGCAATGAACTTGCACCATGATTATTGTGAGGTTGAGCCTCAACCATGAACTTGCACCCTGATAATTGTGAGCCCAAGCCTCAGACATAAACTTGCACATTGATTATTGTGAGCCCGAATCACCATCATAAACTTACACCCTGATTATTGTGAGCTTGAGCCTCAGACATGAACTTGCACCCTGATTATTGTGAGCTCAAGCCTCAACCATGAATTGAATTTTCACCCTTTTTATTGTGAGCTTGAGCCTCACTCATGAACTTGCACCCTGATAATTGAGAACCAGAGCCTCACTCATGAACTTGCACCCTGATTATTGTGAGCTCAAGCCTCAACCATGAATTGAATTTTCACCCTTTTTATTGTGAGCTTGAGCCTCACTCATGAACTTGCACCCTGATAATTGAGAACCAGAGCCTCACTCATGAACTTGCACCCTGATTATTGTGAGCTCAAGCCTCAACCATGAACATGCACCCTGATTACAGAGAGCCTAAGCTTCAAACATGAACTTGCACCCTGATAGTGTGAGCTCAAGCCTCAAACTTGAACTTGCACCCTGATTAATGTGAGCCAAATCCTGTGCAATGAACTTGCACCATGATTATTGTGAGCCTCAGCCTCAGACATGAACTTGCACCCTGATTATTGTTATCACATGTGCCGAATCTTCCTTCTATTTATCCCCAACAGCACAGATATGAGCATACGAATAATGAGTTTTCTCAATTCCATAGTGTTAGAGAACATCTCAGCAGCATGTGCCAGTTGTTTTTTGGAGTTTGTTTATAAGTTCAATTTGCAAGGAAACCTGATTGGTTTGGTGATGTGGTTCTAACCACAGCACACTGTGTTATTTAGTATCACCCAATGGTCCCTTCCCTGTAGGGAGGTTGTGAATGTATCATCTGTATTATTAACTGTGTGGTAGACTCAATCACTTGGTATGTGGCTTTGAGTAATCTGTAGTGGGTGAAGCACTTCATGGACTTGGTGCAACTATCACCAGTACTTGTTAGTGGTCACCAGGTTTAAGCAAAGTTGTAATTGCTGGTTCTCATTCCAAGAATTCTAAAAGGTATCTTATTTTCAGCAGGAGTTTCTTTTCATGCATTTTACATGGGCGGATATTTATTTGAGGTAAAACGTCTTGTTTTCATCCCACCAAGAAAAGCTGTGGTTGCACAAGGTTCTAGCAGGCCTGGCTTGTCAAGGATCGGTGTCATGTTGCTGCATTACTGGGTGAGAGTGTAAGCTGATCTAAGTCTTTCCCATCATGTAAGTAAAGCCGGGGTTAGAAAAAGGAAATCATACACAGTTCTAAAATATTTGCTCATTGATTTCAAGCAATAACTGTGAGGCTGAGCAGCTCGGTTTTGCATGAAGGTAAACTTTGATGCACCGCATGGTATTCTGAGCTCCCGCAGAGCAGTTGCAAGGGGACTAGTAGCAGGACTGGAGACCAGTCATGTCCATGCACAAAAGTGAACCCCATCTTTACTGCAATACACTGAGCCCAGCAGTGTCAGACTGGCCCACAGGGACACCAGAAAAACTCCCGGTGGGCCCAGGTGTCAGTGGGCCCTCTGGCTTCTAAACATTTTGCCTATTTCATGGTCATTGTCTATTTCTATGAGAATAAAGAGGCTAAATAGATGGAATACTAGGTTATAGTGTATAAAGAAAACAGAATAGGAGAATAGAGGTTGAGTGAGGAGAGGAAGCAAATAATATTTAGAGTGGGCCCCTGGTCTAAAGTTTGTTTGGTGGGCCCCTGGTGTCCCAGTCCGACACTGGAGCCCAGGGGCCATGTATTTAATTGCAAATCATGGTTGACATAATTGGCAGGGATCCCCTGTGCTTCCAAATATCAGTATTATCATAAGTAATCTTTTTTTTTTGCTGCAGAGATTTTTTGTCGCAGAAAAATGATATAATGTGCTCTGTGCCGCAATGACATTTCAGAAATACTGAATCTGTATTTGCATTAATAGCAATGGGAATGTTTTGGACAATATGCCATCGATGCACCCAGGAGGCATTATTATTATTAATGCACCCAGGATGTAGTTTGATCAAACAGTTCTGCAATTCTAGGCATTTCCTTGTACATAAGTAACAGCAGGAACAGACCCCACAGTTTTTTCATAGCCTATACATAGATGTAGCATAAATCTATAGTATCATATGTATTCCCTTGCACTAAGACCAATTTAGCAGAAATGTTGGAGGCTATAATAGCCCTTTAATAGATATCTTTACTATGTTATTCATACACCATGGCGATCACATTACACAAATATTTAATTTGGTTTTCCTGTAAGTTGGAACTTTCTGGTTTGCAGGTAACGGATCCCATATCTAAATTTGTATGATTGAAGTATAATTTCACTTAAAGGGAAAACATTTTTTTTTTCAAAACGCATCAGCAGAATTCTGCACTGAAATCCATTTCTCAAAAGAGCAAACACATTTTTTTGTATTTCATTTTGAAATCTGATATGGGGCTAGACATATTGTCAATTTCCCAGCTGCCCTCAGTCATGTGACTTGTGCTCTGATAAACTTCAGTCACTCTTTACTGCTCTACTGCAAGTTGATATCACCCCCTCCCTCCCCCCCCCAGCAGCCCATCAGCAGAACAATGGGAAGGTAACCAGATAACATCTCCCTGACACAAAATAACAGCTTCCTGGTAGATCTAAGAAAAATCTAGTAAACTAGTAAAAACTCAAGTCCCACTGAGATACATTCAGTTACATTGAGTGGGAAAAACAACAAACTGACAGAAAGCAGTTCCATGCTAAAGTTCTAGCTTTTTCTGAAAGCACATGACCAGGCAAAATGACCTGAGATGCAGCTAGACACCAATATTATAAATTAAAAAAAAATACACTTTCTCTTTCAGGAATTATTTATATTGTAGAGTGAATTATTTGCAGTGAAAACTACTTTAGAAATAAAAACGAAAACATAAAAATTATGACAGGGTCCCTTTAAGGAGCTGGAATATTATTTGACCACTTATTATTTTTAAAAAAATAAAGTGGAAAAAGTTAGTGATTGTGTTTGGTCACATTTCACCAATATATTTTGCGACTCCAAAAATATGCATCATGTGTTAATAAAGGGACATTGCTTTTAGGTGCCCAGAACTTTTAAGTCTCAAGACATTAAGGAGATGATTTATTCAATTTCAAGTTTTAATTGCGATTGAGAAAATGTATAAATTAGCTCATAAGGGCTCACATTTCTTTTGGTACATAAAAGGGCAAAGGGGAATCTGGGCAATGCAATGTCATGCACGTGTCTCCCTTTACATGAATAAACAGCATGAGACTAAATATGCCACTGATTCATTCTAGTCATTGTCTCATATTGCCTGAATAGGTGGGATGATTTATGGCTGTAGCTGCAAAACACAGTTCACTGTCCGATGTTAAGAGCAATTAAAAAGCTATGATGACAGGCCCTGGTGAAGTCAATCATTCTGAATGACTTCCAGAGTATTATAATGAATGAGTTACTCGTGAAGAGTAAAAGACACGATGCCTTCCTTTATTTTATTCTTAACCTACAAATACCCGACACAGGGGCTGATTTTCTATCTACTGAGCCAAAGCTGATCACTGGATAAACATATTAAGTTCTTTGTGTGCTGTTTCCTTTATGGTGATTATATATAAAACAATACACAAGTGGCATGTAAATGATATCCTTATAAACAGTTCTTAGTGATGTCATCGGTTATAATTAGTGTTTAGTGATGCCATTTGTATGTACAATATAAAGTATTATAAACAACTGTTGTAAAATATAATGATGTTAGAAGTCATTGTGACACTATGTGCCTCTATATGGTTGAATATTTACTCAGTGACAACTAATATCCTTATTATTTACAGTAGTGGGTACATTAACCCTTATAATACAAGAGTGATACTCAGAGTTCCCTGTATAACTCAGCCTGCAACCTTGTGCCGTTATATGGTCATATAACCACTCAGTGACTTCTAATATCCTTATCATTTACAGTAGGGGTACATTATCCCTTATAATACATGAGTGATACTCAGAGTTCCCAGTATAACTCAGCCTGCAACCTTGTGCCATTATATGGTCACAGAACCACTCAGTGACTTCTAATATCCTTATCATTTACAGTAGGGGGTACATTATCCCTTACAATACATGAGTGATACTCAGAGTTCCCTGTATAACTCAACTTGCAGCCTTGTGCCTTTATATGGTCACAGAACCCCTCAGTGACTTCTAATATCCTTATCATTCACACTAGGGGGTACATTATCCCTTACAATACATGAGTGATACTCAGAGTTCCCTGTATAACTCAGCCTGCAGCCTTGTACCTTTATATGGTCACAGAACCCCTCAGTGACTTCTAATATCCTTATCATTTACAGTAGGGGGTACATTATCCCTTACAATACATGAGTGATACTCAGAGTTCCCTGTATAACTCAGCCTGCAGCCTTGTGCCGTTATATGGTCACAGAACCACTCAGTGACTTCTAATATCCTTATCATTTGCAGTAGGGGGTACATTATCCCTTATAATACATGAGTGATACTCAGAGTTCCCTGTATAACTCAGCCTGCAGCCTTGTGCCTTTATATGGTCACAGAACCCCTCAGTGACTTCTAATATCCTTATCATTTACAGTAGGGGGTACATTATCCCTTACAATACATGAGTGATACTCAGAGTTCCCTGTATAACTCAGCCTGCAGCCTTGTACCTCAGTGAACCCCTCAGTGACTTATACAATTCTTATAATTACTTTTGAATATGTACCATGGGGGTTGTGTAAATTTAAAAATGATCTTGCATACTACATTCCTAATGGGCATTGTTACCATATCTACATCATATGTGGTTGGCAGATGACCCCTTTAAAACAAGGCTCCTATATAATCCACATGGCTAATGAACAATTAAATAGATGTGTTCAGCAGACTTCAGGGTTTTTTTTTGCCTTATAATAATCTCAGCCCTTCTCACATGGAACTTTTTTTTTATGTATCAGTAATTAGTTGTCAACTTTCCCTGTTACGCAGATTTAGGTGAGCAGGGTGCGTTTTACTACATGTTATGATTTAAAGGGGAAACTGTATAATACATACATATTGTTTCATTGCCTACCCACTGATGTGTAACCACCGGAACAATTGGAGTAGAATTGTAATATAAATATAACCCTGGTACTCAAAGAAGAATTTATTCCCCATAGACAAAAGCCGTCATACGAGGATTTCACTTGACCCTTTCAGGGAACAGCAGTATGGCACATCCCACATGCACAATTACAATCATATAAACCCCCTGTTGTCACATTGGTGACTTAAATCCACCACTATATTAGATTTTAGCTTTAAAGGGCATGTAAAGGAAAAAAAAATTAATTTACTTTATTTAATGAAAAAGAAACCTATCTCCAATATACTTTACTTATAAAATGTGTACTGTTTTTATAAGAAACCTGACTGTATGCAGTGAAATTCTTCCTTCATTCACTGCTGTGGATAGGAATTGTCAGACAGTCCCTAACTTCTGGGCAGGGAAACAATCATACTTATGAACAGCAGGGGGAGCCCCCGCCTTACTTCCCAGCCATGAACTCAAGCAGCTTTGTTTGTTTCCCTGTAGAACAGTTGGAGACTGTGTAGAGATTTGTATTGGATTTTATTTTGGCTTTACAACCCCTTTACTGTTTCCAACTCCAGCTGCAGGGACAAAGATCATGGAGCCAGATTTAAACAGATTAACTGGGATTCTATTTGGAGGATATTTTTGCAGCAGCCACTTGTTCTGCAGAGTTGGAGAAATTTAAACAATACAAAAACTATAAAATCCACATTAGATTACATGACAACACAGTCTGATTATTAATTAGTCTTGATGTATCGACTTCTGGCAGATATTATTTGACTTGTGCTATTTTGATAATTTATGACGATCCCTAAGCAGCTCAGACCACACTGAGCATGTGCACAGTCTTGCTCTTGCAAAGATGTATAACAAAGTTACAAGATGGTGGCCAACTTTGAAAGCTTAAATCATTTGTTTGATTAGGTGCAGTGAGTTCATGTTTATGTTTAGTATACAAAATACATCATTTCTAGTCTTATTCTATTTTAGACTTTACTTCCCCTTTAAATGAAATAAAGCATGGATTTTAGAATAGAGAAACAAATATTATCTCAGGGCAGGAAACAATTCATTCAGAGACTTTGCCAGAAAAACATCATTTCTTGCTAATAATATCTGGCACCAAACATGGGTGTTACCATCTGTTTTAATAAACTGCTGTTCTTATACCATAGACTGAAAGGCTTTCCAGGGCGAACGGAAGGAGCAAACAGGACTTCAAAGACTTTATAGCTCTGGTGCTGAAGGGAACACAGTCAAAGGTTTCGGCAAGTTCTGTGTTTTATGATCAGTTCCAACAGGTTGGGCAACCCTGATTTATGTTGTTTCCCCCCCTCCCTTGGATTGGGGGCCCCTGCTCAGGATGCCAAGATAAAAACAATTTGACACCGTTTGTAAAATGTGTTAATAACACGGGGTGGGACAAGGGCCTATTAGCAAACAGGAAGCCGTGGGAATTTCAACCTGAAATTAGAATCAGTTATCAAATATGTGTTTCAATTCAGAAGCAGAAATGACACTTTCCTGGCAAAAGTACCTTATTTCTCAACTTCCAGGAAAATACACAGCCAAGAGTTCCAACACAGAAAATGTGTGAATTTATTAAAGGGATACTGACACCAGAAATGAAACCTTTTTTTTACATCTATCATAATATTGTCTTTCACGCTATTTATCATTTTTCCATATTTTTGGCTGACAGGCTGAGATACTGGGGGTCATTTATCAACACTGGTCAAATTTGCCCATGGGCAGTAACCCATGGCAACCAATCAAATTGCTGCATTCATTGTTCTACTTGCAGCTGGCTTTAAAAAGCTAATCACCGATTGGTTGCTATAGGTAACTGCTCATGGGCAAATTTGCCCAGTGTTGATAAATGAGCCTTTACCGAGAAGGGACAGTCCGGTTGGCAACACAGTCAGGTTTAGAAACTTCAAGTAACAATTACTTACAAAAGCCGACCTATCAGCCCCCTCCCGCTCCACTCTTTCAACTTTTAGCGTCGGAGCAGGTCCAAGGGTGCGGTATCATTAGTGCAATGGGTGTTATTGCGCTCGCTGCACTAGCAGAGCTGAATGTGTGAATTTCTGTGTTAAAAAATGTAAATTCAGCTCTTACAGTTAAGAGCCAGTGATGGGCGAATTAGTCCCGTTTCATGAAAATTTGCAAAACTCGAATTTTGACAACGGCGACAATTTTCCGGCGTCAAAATTGGCGACGGCGTCAAAGTTGACGCCGGCGCCCATTAAAGTCAATGGCCTGCGTATACATTTTCTTGGAGAATGTATTCGCCGGCGACAAAACGCGGAAATTTACTGTGAATTCGCACCTGGTGAATACATTCGCCAATCACTATTAAGAGCCCCTGGTAACTGCCCGCTCCATGCCTTCTTAGGCAAGGTTCTCGCCTTCTCTTTCGAGATTTATTATACCCCAAGGATGGAAAAAGTCTGAATCTGAAAATCCGGCATCTCAGACGTGCTGAGGTTGTATATAAGTCAATGGGTGAGATCCCTATCCTATTTGGAAGTAAATCCGTCTATTTCAGACTTTTCGGGCAAAAATCCGTAAAATTTGGCCTTTTTGGGAAAAAGCCCAAAAGAGTCGAGCAATTCGGGAAAATAATCCGAAATACATTGTGCGATTTTTTTTCATGTTTGTCCCCAATCCGATTAAATTGTGGATTGTAAATAAATAAGGTACAATTGTGGATTCTAGTTTGATCGGACTCTTTAATTGCAATAATTCGAAAAATCGAGATTTTGATAAATAAGGCCCTTAATGTAAATTAATATTTTGAAGAGTAGATTTTTATTGTCAGTATCACTTTAAGCAACCACTTACATCATTACAAGGCTCAACCTAGAAATGCTATAGGAAACATAGAGATTTTAAAAAATCTGGTCATCACACACGTTGAGATACAGGATACTGGTGGGGCAGTTTGGAGAGTATGGCATCTTGGAAGGGAGCACTTTAAACAGACCATCCTGCAGTTCTACAGAAGAGCTGAACAGTATCCACCCAGCAAAGATCCCAAGGCCAAACCATGATTCTACCATTAGGCAGGTTGCAGATTAATATAATGAGGTAAGTAGTTAAGAAACAGTTTGGGGGCCAGAGACAGGGACACGGTTCACTGTGTTAGATTAACAGTCATGGGAGAAGATAATTGTAATCTATATACCCCCTACTGTAAATCAGCTGCAGGCTGAGTTATACAGGGAACTCTGAGTATCACTCATGTATTATAAGGGATAATGTACCCCCTAATGTAAATGATAAGGATATTAGAAGTCACTGAGGTGTTGTTCAGTGACCATATAAAGGCACAAGGCTGCAGGCTAAGTTATACAGGGAACTCTGAGTATCACTCATGTATTATAAGGGATAATGTACCCCCTACTGTAAGTGATAAGGATATTAGACGTCACTGAGGGGGGGTCTGTGACCATATAAAGGCACAAGGATGCAGGCTGAGTTATACAGGGAACTCTGAGTATCCCTCATGTATTATAAGGGATAATGTACCCCCTACTGTAAATGATAAGGATATTAGAAGTAATGTTGTACTTTTTTGCAATCTTACTTGCCTTTTTAAGAGAAATGTTATTTTAAAAAATGATGACAGTGAATTGTGATTGAAATGAACAAAACTATTGCAAGGTAAAGACCGCTTGGCCCAGGAACCGACGTTAGATCTCACAATTTGCTGCCCTGCAATGGATACTGTTCTGAAGGAGCTAGGAACTCCGACTGGAAAAAGAGACAAAATCAATGAATGGCAAGTCCCTGGGGAGTACAATGTTACTGCAATCCCAGCACAGAGGTCACACAGCTTCCAACCTCCTGGAACTTAGACATTAGTTTACATCATTGCATTTATCCATGAAAGTTCCCTGGAGACCAGAACATCCACTCAAATTTTTTTTTTTAACCAAGCAGCAAAATAGCAGTATATTTATTGTGCATAATAATCTTTGGTTTCCAGACACTAAATATCCATCCTGTGTGTGAGTGGCTATTAATATGTAGCTGATTTACAGCCTCCTATACCATAGCAATGTCAGGCCAGGATTCTAAACTGGACATTTTCTTTCAGCTTTGGCTTTGCAAAGTCTTTTTCCATTTAAAATAATCTAAATACCTTGTTCAATCAAGATTTTTATTACTTATTAATTAAGCCTCGTGAAATTTAAATTGATGTTGTCCATGCATATTTCCAGATGCTGTTGATGTCTATCTATCTATCTATCTATTATCTATCTATCTATCTCTCTATCTATCTATCTATCTATCTATCTATCTATCTATCTATCTATCTATCTATTATCTATCTATCTATCTATCTATCTATTATCTATCTATCTATCTATCTATCTATCTATCTATCTATCTATCTATCTATCTATCTATCTCTCTATTTATCTGTCATCTATATGTCTGTTTGTCATCTCTCTCTCTCTCTTTATATTCTATTCTATATATCTTGTATCTATCTTTCTATCTATTGATCTCTTGTCTATTTATCTATCCATCTATGTATCTCTTGTCTAGCTATCTAGCTATGGATCTATCTGTCTGTTTGTCATCTCTCTCTATTTTCACCTTCTAAAGCAGCTCTGGGAGGGAGGGTCGCCGACTCTTTAACTGTTCTAAATTGATATATTTAGTCGATACATTTGATATCTTCATCCCTGCTGAGCAGAATTCATGACCTTCATCTTGTTGATGAGTTTAACCAATTCTTGGAGATAATTCAGATTAAATTCTAATGCCAAATCAATTTTACTGATGATGGTATTGGCATGTATAATGATCAGGCAGCAAACACTGGTAGCCCAACTGGCCAGTAATAAACTGATGAGTACTGGACTCACGTTTCTGATCTGATTGGTCAGGAGTCTTCTGAATGATTAAATCAGGGCTTCTACTGGCCAGCTGGGCTTATAGTAGAGTAAGTCTAACTAGTCATTCGCCAACTGACCATATGGACCCATATTAAATCTAAAAAAAGCCACAAATGTTATCACAAATAGTAGATCTTCATTAAGATAACACAAGGCTTGAACAATGCTACTTAAGGGATTTCCTCAGCAAGTTATACAACAGTTGTTAACCATATCGACCAACAGCTTGAAGTTGAACCTATAGGCATACATGGAGGGATGCAAAGCTTTTAATGTAAATATGATTCAAATTGAAGTTGTCAGTCCATTAGAACGTCCCACCCCCCTCCATCCTCTCACCAGTCAGGCCATGAATGATGCTCGCGAGGAAGCCATTCTATTATGAAGGAACAATCAATACTGAGAACATTTGCTATCAATAATTCATATTTGTTATAAACTACTCAGTGGCTTTAAAAATTAACAATACACACCAATGGATTCAGATGATAAAGAGGAGCCATTTCATGACAAGAGGTTTTTTAATACCTGAAAAAAAAAATACAATGTGTTTTTGCAGGAGAAGAACTAACTTAGCAATCACACAACAGTTGTTTGTAGAACGGATATAAATCACATAATAACCTTGCAGCCAATAAAACCTGAACTCTGTTCATCCTCGAGTATTACTCTTATACCACACATTAATATTTCATGCCGCCATTTCAAAATAATGTCATAATGTTGTCCATAAATCAGAAATCTCGGGTTATAAACCACTTTGCTTTATGTAAGTTTTATATAAGAACCAGGCTTAAGCTTTTTTACCATTAGCAAAAGTCTATTTTCCCCCCCGCTGCATGTAGCGCTTGTATTCGTTTAAGACCAAATATAATGTTTGTATTATTAATTACATCCATAATTGCAAATCCAACATTAGCTCATTCATAGATTTATGTAGGCTTAATGGCCACGTACAGTTGAAAAACAATTATATTTTAGAGATTTAGATTCATAAACATGCCTGAAACAAAGCCTTAGGCGGCTCTAAATGGCCATTATTAGTATTGGATTACTGAGTAATGTCTCCTCACATCAAACTTAGAAGGAAAGCTGTGCCATAAACAACTTTGTACTTAGAAAAGTTCAGGGATTACAAGACCGACATAGTGTCTTTTGAGTCAGTAATTTCTGACTAATATGTTTTTCCTTTTTTTTTTCTTCAAGTGTTTTATTCATGTTGAATAACTTTTTATCTGTTGTAGAATGCATACAGATCTGATTGACTTTCAAAAAGTCAACAAATGGCATTCAATATCTAAACTAGAAATGGTCCAGAGGTTGACAATCAAATTAATTAAGGAAAATATATGTGTGTGTGTGTGTGCAGGACCGCCATCAGAAATCGCAGGGCCCCATACGATAAAATTTCCTGGGCCCCCTGGGGTGCGCCCACCGCAAGCCCCACCTACAGTTCAGCCCTCCCCACCCCCACAGGTCTGCCCCCCACCACACAGTAAAAAAACAAAAAAAATATTGGGGGCTAGGCTTCCCACATGTTAATAAAAAATAAAAAGATATTGGTGGTCAAGCCCCTATAAAAAAACATTTGTGGCCAGGGCCCCCCCATTAAAAAATATTGGTGCCTAGGACCCCACATGAGAAAAAAAAATTGGTGGCCAAAAGTGGTGGCCATCCCCCCCCCCCACATTATGAAAAAATTGGTGGCCAGGGCCCCTTAAACGTCCATGCCTTCCCGAAGTCAGCAGCTCTCAGAAAGATGGGGGGCCCGACTAATCAAGTAAGTGTGGCGTGGCGGGCCCCCCTTACCCTCGGGTCCCCTACAACTCTCCCCCCTGTCCCCCCCTGATGGCTGCCCTGTGTGTGTGTGTGTGTGTTGATATGTATAACATGTTTGGTAATCATGAATACGTTGGGAAAGAAAAAGGATTCTTAGGGGTCTAATAAATCAATCATCATCAACATAGTATAGGCTAACTAATAGACTGGCTAATACAGTCTACGTAAGAAATAATTACAAGTCTAATTTTGGATTGGTTTAATTAAAGGCAAATGTTGGCAATTATTGTCTTTACTCAATATTGCTTATTACTCAAGGTAACACTGACATCTCTAAAGTAGCTGTTGAAATAAGGCAGCTGCTCCCATGTATTTGGTACAACCCAAAGGGTCTTCACTTATACTCCCAATGGTGAATTTACTGGAGATCTTTCCATAGCCGTGTGGACTTTATGACCTCTTCTAGCAGGTTGCTCTCTCTCTCTCTATCTTTCTCAGGGCTACTTTATAGTACCAATGGGCCAGCAGCAGAAATTTCGCTGGTTGGCTCCCACTTCTGTATGCAGTTTGTGGTAGAATTACTCTAAGGTAGGTAACCTTCAGTATGTAAGGTAATGATTTTGAAGAAATGGTTTGTGCTTTCTGAATAAGCACAATCCCAACATGTGCTTCCTCAGACCTACAGCCATGAAAGTGGATAAACCATAATGACTAAGTTGGGCAAAAGTCAGCACAAGAAAAAAAAAGGTCTCCAGCTTTTTATTAGAAAGGACACATAGGCACATATGATCCGACAGAAAATAAAAGTGCAAAAACATGCTGCAGAGCACTTCCAGGTGATTAATATAAGGGGTATAAGATCTCCAGGGGGATGTATCTGTCAAAGGTCAGACCAAATATAAAGTATGAGATTGGTACCGCTCAAAAACCATTTACTGCTCCATTTGTTCCACAAGATAGTAAAGAAGCAAACCTCCCAAAAGCCCCAGTTTAGAACAGACAGTCCCAAATTGTATCCACCAGAGATGGCTTGCCTTGTTGGAATGTGAGAGGGGTGTTGTATGAATTGGGGTTTTGTCTAGCCATTAATGGGGAGAAACTTGGTACATCGTCTAAACTGTTATCATTTTTAACTTGTTGGGAGCTATATAAAGTGGCTAAAAGGATTGTCGACTGATGAACAATGTCTAATTATTTACAGAAACCAATTTACTTCCATTAGGTTTATGAAGCCTGAAATATTCTGCTCATAGCACTAGTGATGATAGTGATGATGATCCTGTAATTGTAAAGTCTTCAGTTGTATCTTCTATTTCATTTCTCTAAAACTCTTCTCCATTAATTATGGATTATTTTTTAAGTTAAGGAAACAAAACTACCTAAAGTATAGGGATATCCAACGTGTGCTTGGATTGCTGGTAGCTCTAGATCAGGGATCCCCAATCGTATTTACCCATGAGCCACATTCAGATGTAAAATAAGTTGGAGAGCAACACAAGCGTGCAAAGAAATTCCTGAGAGTTCCAGTTATGGGCTGTGATTGGCTCTTTGGTCTCTCCTATGTGGACTGGCATTCTAAAGGAGGTTCTGTTTGGCAGTACATCTGTTTTTTATGCAACCAAAACTTGCAAACCCAAAATTCAAAAATAATCACCTGCTTTGGTGCCACTGGGAGCAACATCCAAGGGGTTGGTGAGCAACACATTGCTCACAAGCTACTGTTGGGGATCACTGCTCTAGATCAATGGCCGATGGAAGATCATAGGGTGATCATCTTCATCAGATGGGGTTCACAGCCTTCCTTCATTGGCATCAACTTTACATCACTTTCAGTAAATAATAACATATTTAGCACTTCTATCCCCCCACCACGCATTACTTAACATGGAAAAAACCCATATGCCAAGGTTGTTTTGATATATTTATCTCTGTCTAATAAGACTTTTTAATTTTATTGCATTTGTGGTTAATAATTGCATTAAGAAATCACTGTCATTTTATTTTGGACTTGAAAATTATGTTTTGTTTTAACCCCAATATGCAGTCATTCCATCTTGTTTCTTTTTATATCAAACCACTGAATCTGGATGCCATACTAATTCTTTCTAGTGTGAGATTTAGGTACGGTAAATATGAAGGATAAGCCAAACCAAGATGGATTATTGAAAAATAGTCTGTCTGCCTCCTGGTTGGACCAAAATGTATATAAGCACATGCTAGACTTTATGTATCAGTTGTGCCTGAGAGAGTTGTGGGGAGTTGTGACTTGTCTTTGTAATTGTTTTTTGTTTTTAGTTGTTAAGATTTTAAACATTTAGAGAACAAACAACTTTGTCATTGCTCAACTGAGTCAGGTAGGGAAATGTTCAAGTCTATCTTTATTTAAGGGTTGGATAACCCAAAGATATCTTTTAATATAGTATAGACTGCTGTGGTCCTACTGTTGTCCCCCTGGAAACATTCATTTACTAAAACAGGGAAAGTTTGCACCAATTAATTAACTTGGAGCATCAAGTCAGACAAGTAGTGTGATTATTTTATATGCTTATTATACCTGCTCTAAACAGCTAAAAGCAAATTGTAAATGTATTGTTCTGATGTTTTAGGCTTGACTTGAACTTGTTCTAATCCAGTGTTGGTATTGGCTTGTATCTGCTTCTTATTTCCAGCCCTGGTCTTTAATCTGCTTGATCTTATTTCTTACCTTCTTATTTCTTGTATTTTTGATGCATTTTTTTATTGTCTATGACTTGACTTAGACTTGTTCCAATCCAATATTAGTCTTGGCGTGTACCTGTTTCTTTTCAGTCCTGGTTTTTAATCTGCTTGGTCTTAGTCCTGATGTAAACCTCTTTCTTAACATTAATGACTTTCCCTCTTGTAATTGTTGACTCGCCATTTTATTGTCTCAGACTTGACTTAGACTTGTTCCAATCCAGTATTAGTATTGGCTTGTACCTGTTTCTTTCCAGTCCTGGTCTTGAATCTGCTAGGTATTAGTCCTGACATAAATTTAGATTTAATGGCCTATTTCTTAACACTAATGAAGGTTTCTCTTGTGATTGTTTACTTGTCTTTTTATCTTGGACTTCATTTAGACTTGGTCCAATCCAGTGTTAGTCTTGACTTGTATTTGTTTTTTTTAGGGATGCAACAAATCCAGGAAAGAAATTAGGGACAGGGAGGGAAATTGCGTGACTTTTTGTCACAAAACAAGAAAGTAAACATTTATCCCCTTCTCAACACTTATTTGCAAATGAAAATTAGGATTTGGATTCGGTTCGGTATTTGGCTGAATCTTTCGCTAAGGATTTGGGGGTTCGCCTGAATCCAAAATAGTGAATTTGGTGCATCCCTAGTTTCTTTCCAGTCCTTGTCTTGAATCTGCTTGGTCTTAGACCTGACATAATCTTAAATTACATGGCCACTTTGTTAAGACTAATGACTTTCCCTCTCGTAATTGTTGCCTCAGACTTGACTTAGACTTAAAATAAGCCAGTTTTAGTCCTGGTTTGTACCTGTTTTCTTCCAGCCCTAGTCTTAAATCTGCTTCCTCTTCGTACTGACCTGAACTTGGTTTAGATGTCTCAACCTCAGCCCTTATGGCTTCCGCTCTTTCAATATGCATAGACTGCTTACGGTATTACTGTATGGAACCTTGTACATTGATGATCCAGTGTGCCATGGTGGGATTGGTTGGCATCAATTTTGCCCTATAGTAATAGATATGTGTAGCTAATCCCAAATTTTCCATTTTTACTCTTGTTTTTGTTTCCTTGGATGATTGTAAATTTTCACATGGTTGTGAAGATTACTGCAGGTATTGTAATCCATAGTAGTCAGTAGATAGCAGGTTCAGGCCTGGTGTTTGCAAGGAAAGACCTGATTGGTTGCTGTTGGTTGCTAGAAGTGAAGCAAATGCAGTTTCCATTATTTTACCCCTGTACTTTACTTGAATCGGTGAAAGCAATACACACCCTGAGGAACCTCTCCTGCCAATGACCTATTGCTACCTGCTGTACTGGATGTCAGTGGTGCATTTCCCTTTGCTGCCAGGAATCAGCCAATTAAAACAAGTGAAATCTGTAAGCCACTAACATAATAATACCAGTTTTTGAATCTGGATTTATATTTCTTGCTAGGTTCTCATCTCCATGTAAAATGTATTGATATGTCTGGTACACAATGAGAGACGTTATATTGAGTTCCACCAATATTAAAGCCTGCCTGAGAAATCTCTATATACATGCAAAGAAGACATTAATTGATGAACAAAATAATGCATTTTCTTAACGAATGATAAACAGCCAAGGGAATCAACATAAATGATGATAATGAAATTGCAGATCAGATATTGTAAGTGTTTTAATTATATTCTTTCTTTTTTTTTTAACTTGTATTAATGATAGTTAGTGCTGATTCCAAATGCAATCTCGTTCAAGTGCCAGATCTGTCAGCCGCTGCCAGTTAGCCATGTGACTTCCAAGCTCAAAGCTCCCTAATGCCAAAGTCAGTTTGTGATCAACACAGAAAACATAGAGTTTGAACCTTGAGATGCTCATTAAACCACAGAGGCAGAGGCAATGCTCTTAGCTTTTCCATAACACTGTAAACTTTAATAAGGTGTTGTTCTGCCTACTTTATACTCGTATTCTTTTAACTCTTCATCAACTGCCCCAGTCCTCTGACTGGATAACACATGGGGGCAAATTCACTAAGATGCGAAGTTGCGCCAGGTTACCGAATGCTTGCGAAGCTGCGCTAGCGAAGTTACTCTAGCGATGCCTAATTAGCATACGGCGTGCAGTTAAAGTACAATGGACGTGCGTGCTGCAGCAACTACATTACTCTACACAAGGCCAGGGAAACTTAATAAAAATTTAATAAAGGTACCCCAAAAAAAATTTCCGATCTTTTTCATTCTATCACCCAGTAAAAAGTAAAAAAAAAGGTCAGCGTTTTTTGGGACTTAGAAAAATGTTCAACTTTTTTTTGACAAACTCCTATCTACTCTATTGCACTTTGCCTGGTCTGAGCTGGCGAAGTAAAGTCTAGCGCAAGAGGTAATGTTCAGTAAAATCTGCAAGTTAGTGAATTAGCGTAGTTACATCCCTTCGCCAGAGCACAACTTCGCCTGGCATAAGGGTGCGAAGTATCGCTAGAGTATGTCTACTTCGCTAACGAATTTACTCCAGCACCCGTTAGTAAATCGGCGAAGTGCCAAAATAACGTCACACTGGCGAATTTTTTGCTATCGTTAGCCACTTCACCCTTTAAGGGATTAAATTTAGGGAAGGCCATCTCCCATAGACTCCATTTTAAGAAATAATTCACATTTTTAAAAATCATTTCCTTTTACTCTGTGATAATAAAACAGTACCTAAATAGCACTTGTTCCCAACTAAGATATGAGGACTCCTTACTGGAGGCAATACAATCCTATTTGGTTTAATTCATGCTTAAATGATTTATGGGGTTATTTATTAAAGTCTGATTTTTTCTCATTGGACTTTTAAAGGGGAAAACACAATTTATGGGAATTATTATACCCGGAGGGTGTTAAAAGTCTGAATAAAAAAGTACTCACATTACCGAGTTCCTGTAAAGTCAATGAGAGATGAATATATCCTGATCTGCGCTGGGTTTCTGAAAAATCATGGTATTTGGGTGTTAAATCCGAAAAAGTTTTCCGGATTTTTTCTCAATTGTATTGAGATTTTTCCTGCACAAGAAATTTTCAGGAGAATGCATTGATAAATAAGGGGAAAAAATCCATTTGGATTTGGTCAGAGTAGTTTTCAGAAAATTCAGAGAAATTTTTAGATTTTGATAAATAACCCCCTTAAAGTATGGTGCCTATCATTATGGATAACAGGTCCTATATCTGCATACTAATTTAAGTCTATTGTCTAGTTTTTCAATAAATCATTAGTGTATGTGTTTACTATCCAATGGCATCCAACAAATTACTGCAGTGATATGAAGGGACAATGTGACACATTTAAAGCAAATTTCTAGATAAAAGCACATTCAGGAGCAAGTGCTCCATGTTTTAGGCAGATGTTTATGCTAGTAATTAGTCCCCAATCACGTGACTGGTTAGCACGTATTTCCAGCTAACAATTCTGCTATTGAGGGACAAATCCACTAAATGTTCAACCTAATGGTGTGTTGCTGAGATGGAAATATTAGCCTACCAGAAATTCAGAATTGTTTACATAAAAATGTCCTAATTCCCATTTTCACTTCTATAATGATTTTTTGTGTATCTGTAATCTTGGTATAAACTGGAGGTGTCAGAACAAAGGAGTAGTGATGGGTGAATTTGGGGCATATCGATTCGCCAAAAAATTAGCGAAATGGCGTTGGCATCTTGTTTTTGATGCCGGCGTCCATTTTTTTTTTTACGCCAGTGTCTATTTTTTTTGACGCAGGTGAATTTTTGCGACAGTTTCGTGAATCGCGTCAAATCGCCATGAATAAATTCACCCATCACTACAAAGGAGAGCTTGCACTAAAACCTTTGGACACAAACAAAGCAACACAACTTTATGGAGCTAGATTTAGCATTCCAAATAAACAAACTTTGTTGACATCTCCATATATATATATATATATATATATATATATATATATAGTCAAACACAAGAGTCCTCTGCACTCAACCCATTATCAATATATTTAAGACAGCGACATTTTGTGCATACTGCTACTAAAAAATGCCTTACCCTTTAAACAAAACAGGGATTGTTTGTCCATATATTGCAATATATTTAAGCTGGCCAACTACGTCAAAGTCATCCCATATCTGGCCAGTCCTACGCTCAATTTTATCTGATTCATTAAGAATTCTATTGCTTCATTATACATTTTACAAAGGGACTAAGTTTTACCTGCAACTTACTTGCTGCTTTCAAAGTAAACCTCCATACTTGGCTGCCCTTTTATTAGACACCAGTGGGATCACCTGACTATAGCTGGAAAGGGTGGGAGCTAGCTCCCACCCTTTCCATAAAAGGGCAGCCAAGTATGGAGGTTTACTTTGAAAGCAGCAAGTAAGTTGCAGGTAAAACCTAGTCCCTTTGTAAAATGTATAATGAAGCAATAGAATTCTTAATGAATCAGATAAAATTGAGCGTAGGACTGGCCAGATATGGGATGACTTTGACGTAGTTGGCCAGCTTAAATATATTGCAATATATGGACAAACAATCCCTGTTTTGTTTAAAGGGTAAGGCATTTTTTAGTAGCAGTATGCACAAAATGTCGCTGTCTTAAATATATTGATAATGGGTTGAGTGCAGAGGTCTCTTGTGTTTGACTATATGTATTTTGTGGTCACAGCCTCATTGCACCCCCGCCTAATGGTTTTAAAAAATAGTGGTGAGCACAACTTTCCCTTGTTTGTTATATATATATATATATATATATATATATATATATATATATATACCTATACACTTCCAAATTAAAAAGGTCCCAATAGGGACCGAAACGTCGGGCATAGATACGATGTAACAATAAAATAATTGATTCTTAAAACAAGGAGTGCTGGTCTGAGAATAATTTGTATATATATATATATATATATATATATATATATATATATATATATATATTTTATAGGATACCTTGTTTATAAAATACTTCCATTTGATGTAGCCAAGTAATGAACATGTCCATTCCCAAAGTAGTGACTTCACAGTATGTATTTTCAATCATCCTGCAGACTGGGTGGTCGGTCGAGCTAATTCCGGGACATTAAGCCAGAAATCTTATCCTAGTCTCGGCCAGTAAAATAAGTAAGTGCTGTAACAATATTCCAGGAAATATTAGTTCTAAAGGTTTTATATGGAAATAATGTGGAAATATGAAATCCTGTTTTCCCTGTACAAACAATATGTATCAGTCAGACATGGTTTTGAAAGGATTTCAGAATCTATACTGGGAAAAAGGACTTCCCAAAAACCTTTGGGTATGCTGACCAAACACTAAATTGTTTCTTGTTTGTGTTTGGCAAAATGTAATTCCCCTTCCACGAACCCATAAATGTAATCAGTACATACAGTGCCCACTGTTTTCACTTGTTTGGTGTCTTTCTGAATAACATTTTATATTTTAGTTACAGTCTTTGCTTTGATATGTATATATCTACAGCCTTGTCTACGTCAGGGGTGTCCATCTATCTTCAGTGTGCCACCAGATGGACATCCCTGATGTAGACAATGACGTAGACATAGCCAGTCTTTATGATTATTTTTTTGAGGCTTAGCTGTTTTTTTCTGAAGTTCTCCAGTTTGAAATTTAAATGGTTTGGTTTCCAAAGTCCAATGAACCCTAGCAACCAGATAGCATGGAATATGAATAGAAGAGAGACTGAATGGGAAGGTTAGAAGAAAATAAATACTAATTAATGGAACAATAAAAATCTACTTTCTAGTTGAAGAGTGTAGCTCATTGTCATCAGGACCTTACACTTTAATTTTCAGGCAGGAGAGGTAGAATAAATATAACAATAATACAAATTCCCAGCAAAAATAGAAACTAACATCAAAAGCAAAATGATCTCACATTATCACTAAGTTGTACTAAAAGTGAATTCTAAGATTAATTACCCTTTTAACATCCAAAGGCCACAAGTGGACATTCTACACCCTATAACCCTATATAAGCTGACCCGTGCCCACATATTTGGGTACTTCTAAGCACAAGAATGTTACTAAGATTAACAAAAACTTAAATTCTTATTCCTACATGACAGGCAGACTGTTGAAAATAAATAAACTGAGCAACCACAAGCTGCAATATGGGAATTGATGTTGTCATGGTTGGGTTCAGTCCACAATGTCATTACAGGAAAGCAAATGAAATTACAATTAATAAAGAATTATATAATTAATTAGCCTGTGATTTCTTTCTCAGAAGGTTCCTCGTAGCCAGTTCATTTCCCCCCCCCCCCATTCGCTGGGAAATAAATGGATCTGGCATCTTTACTTTTCTTTGGAAAATGAGACAAGTTACTTTTCTTTGGAAAATGAGACAAAAGTAGCCTTTAAAGGTTAGTGTTCTCCACCAGCTTTGCCATGAAAAAGTCACCATTTCTCAGTTTATTTCCAGGAATCACCAGTTCAAAATGAAGGTGTGATGAACTTAGAACCCTTAGATATGAGGAACACCATGGGGGCACATTTACTTAGCTTGAGTGAAGGCTTAAAATAAAAAATACTTTGAATTTCGAAGTATTTTTTTGGCTACTTCGACCATCGAATTGGCTACTTCGACCTTCAACTACGACTTCGACTTCGAATTGAACGATTCGAACTAAAAATCGTTCGACTTCGATGTTCGAAGTCAAAGGATTTTACTTTGACGGTAGAATATCGAGGGTTAATTAACCCTCGATATTCGACCAATAGTAAATGTGCCCCCATCTGTAATGTAATAGTTTTAGGTTCATGATGCCTTCAAACTGAAAGTTCTGTTAAATGTGGAACGGCAGTCAGAATATTTATAATCTTTGCTCATCATACACCTATGATTACACCCTCCTACACAAAATTATGTTTTAATGTTAAAAAACCTATACCAAATCTAAACCCAAATTCAGAAGATTTTATTCAGGCGCCACCTGATTGTAATACATTGATTCTTCCACATCATGAAAAAAATGTACCTAAATACGAAGACTGCTAAGTGGTTTTACTTTATTTTGATATGACTTGATGTGCAATATTTAGAATTGGGGTGATATGTCACATCTTAACTCCAGTGTAATGCAGTGTTGACTCATAGCAATGAGACTTAAAGACATAGGCTGATATGACATCATTATTATTTCCTAGTATTTAATATTGTTGGTCCGCTTTGTGATTTAAAATCTGGTTATGAGGGGTTCTGACCTCTTCAAAAATAAAGCTGGCTTCTAGGGAGGTACCACTATGGAGACCTTGACTGAAGGCCAATAAAAAATGATACTTGAAGCCAATGCATCTTATCTGTTTTGGTTATTCCTGTAACAATACAAGAAACAACAGACAGTGATCTGATATAATTGTATAAGTGTCATGAGTCAAATCTGACCATGACTAAATTACAACATAGCCAAGAAGTCCTCTGCTCTACATACAGTGAAACTTCAATTTTACAGAACCTGAAGTTTTTCTGCAGTTTATTTATATTTTATTGTACAGTAGTTTTAGAATTGCAGTATAAAATAGAGCAGGAGAAAATGACATCTTCTATATGCTTAATTTTTCTTATCTGTTATACTTAAGGGAGAATACTCCACACTGTTTAATTCCAATGAAGGACAGCTGGGCAGGTTCCCCTGTTAAACGCATTCATAATAAAGAAAAAAAAAATGAAGTATTTTGATTGGTATTACAAAGAAAAAGATAGGAAGGATAGGAAGTAGGAGGAGATAAAATAAGGAAAGGAGAAATAACTGTGCATTTTTTGTGGTTGTACCAATATATATATTAATGCATAATGTATTTCCCTAATTCTATATTTCCTTTATTTTACACCATTTTTTCAGGTCCCCTGAAAAACATAAAATGGGAGTTCTACTGTACTTATTTTCATGAGTATAAACAAAAAACTAGCAGAGAAAGTTCACTTTCACGAATGTCTTGATATATTTTCCATATCTCGTTTTATTAAAAAAAAAAAACAAAAAAAAACCAAAAACTTGTGGGTGTGTGATTTTAGCCTTTCTTTCCAATCCACAGGATTCTTCAGGGTTTTTCCCAGCTGCCCCAGGAACTGATGCCCATTAAGCATGACTCTAGCCATATGCTTCCTACACTGGGTGATGCCATTGGATAAATGATTCCCTTATACAGTACATTTAAAATCTGCAGTCTAATAAAGGGTATACTGGACCTTATTTCTATTCATTTACTGTTGTGCATTGTGGTTGACTTGGCACCTTGAATACAATTGCCTTGGCTGAGAGACTACTTGATTCATTATACGTGTTCCGATATGGTCATTCGTGTAATTACTGCATTTTATTGGAGGACCTATTTGCTCTTTGATTTTTCCTCTGTCTTTGTAGCTGTTGTTGTGGGCAGTGGATGTACAAGAATGAGGGTAACCACAAATCCCAAGACAGACAACAGGCCAACAAATGCAGCAGGCAGCTTGAATGTGTTTATTTTATCCTAAAACAACATTACAGAGACTGAGATATTGGACTGGCTTCTAAACTCATTTAGCAAATTGGCAAATATTCTTTTAATGAAATCCGCACTGCTGTTTGACTTTTTGCAGTGAAGCTGATGGGAATCAAAAACGTATTTTACGAAATAGACATTTTTAAAGAAGAACTTTCATTTCTATAAACTTTAGCCTGTGTTGAGTCATAGGTATATGCCTGGATCTCTAAAATGCACCTAAACTCTAGGTCATGTTTAGGGATGTAGCGAACGTCGGAAAAAAAGTTCGCGAACATATTCGCGAACTTGCGCAAAAATGCGAGCGGTTCGCGAACGGTTCGCGAACCCCATAGACTTCAATGGGAAGGCGAACTTTAACATCTAAAAAAGACATTTCTGGCCAGAAAAATGATTTTAAAGTTGTTTAAAGGGTGCAACGACCTGGACAGTGGCATGCCAGAGGGGGATCAAGGGCAAAAATGTATCTGAAAAATCTGCCTGTGTGTGCTTGGAAGAGATAGTGTAGGGGGAGAGCTGTTAGTGATTTCAGGGACAGATGATAGTAAGTTTGCTGGCTAGTAATCTGCTTGATACTGCTCTGTATTGGAGGGACAGAAGTCTGCAGGGATTTGAGGGACATTTTAGCTTAGGTAGCTTTGCTGGCTAGTAATCTACTGTTCTCTTTAAACAACTGCCATACGTTGACCTTGTAGGCATTGTTTGCCCAGTTTTTTTGGACGCAGCCACTGAAGCACAGTTGCCAGAAAAAATATGCCATATAAATGCTGAAAATAGTCATTTTTCGCCATACGTTGACCTTGTAGACATTGTTTGCCCAGTTTTTTTGGACGCAGCCACTGAAGCACAGTTGCCAGAAAAAATATGCCATATAAATGCTGAAAATAGTAATTTTTCGCCATACGTTGACCTTGTAGACATTGTTTGCCCAGTTTTTTTGGACGCAGCCACTGAAGCACAGTTGCCAGAAAAAATATGCCATATAAATGCTGAAAATAGTCATTTTTCGCCATACGTTGACCTTGTAGACATTGTTTGCCCAGTTTTTTTGGACGCAGCCACTGAAGCACAGTTGCCAGAAAAAATATGGCATATAAATGCTGAAAATAGTCATTTTTTGCCATACGTTGACCTTGTAGGCATTGTTTGCCCAGTTTTTTTGGTCGCAGCCACTGAAGCACAGTTGCCAGAAAAAATATGCCATATAAATGCTGAAAATAGTCATTTTTCGCCATACGTTGACCTTATAGACATTGTTTGCCCAGTTTTTTTGGACGCAGCCACTGAAGCACAGTTGCCAGAAAAAATATGCCATATAAATGCTGAAAATAGTCATTTTTCGCCATACGTTGACCTTGTAGACATTGTTTGCCCAGTTTTTTTGGTCGCAGCCACTGAAGCACAGTTGACAGAAAAATTATGCCATATAAATGCTGAAAATATAAATTTTTTTGGTTGCAGCCACTGAAGCACAGAGGCCAGAAAAATTATGCCATATAAATGCAGAAAATATGCATTTTTTTGGTCGCAGCCACTGAAGCACAGTTGACAGAAAAATTTTGCCATATAAATGCTGAAAATATAAATTTTTTTGGTTGCAGCCACTGAAGCACAGAGGCCAGAAAAATTATGCCATATAAATGCAGAAAATATGCATTTTTTTGGTCGCAGCCACTGAAGCACAGTTGACAGAAAAATTATGCCATATAAATGCTGAAAATATAAATTTTTTTGGTTGCAGCCACTGAAGCACAGAGGCCAGAAAAATTATGCCATATAAATGCAGAAAATATGCATTTTTTTGGTCGCAGCCACTGAAGCACAGTTGACAGAAAAATTATGCCATATAAATGCTGAAAATATAAATTTTTTTGGTTGCAGCCACTGAAGCACAGAGGCCAGAAAAATTATGCCATATAAATGCAGAAAATATGCATTTTTTTGGTTGCAGCCACTGAAGCACAGAGGCCAGAAAAATTATGCCATATAAATGCAGAAAATATGCATTTTTTTGGACGCAGCCACTGAAGCACAGTTGCCAGAAAAAATATGCCATATAAATGCTGAAAATAGTCATTTTTCGCCATACGTTGACCTTTTAGACATTGTTTGCCCAGTTTTTTTGGTTGCAGCCACTGAAGCACAGAGGCCAGAAAAAATTAAACCAGTAGGGTTTGCACCCTAGTTTGTAACGGTGGCGGAGGGAGGAGGACGCTAAAGGACAGCTGTGTGTGGAGTCATGAGGCTTGAAGAGAAGGACAGCTGCATAGAAGTCAGAACAAGTCTTCCGGCGTGCAGTAACCCTCCGAGATCCACCCCTCATTCATTTTAATAAAGGTCAGGTAATCGACACTTTTGTGACCTAGGCGAGTTCTCTTCTCAGTTACAATCCTTCCTGCTGCACTGAAGGTCCTTTCTGAGAGCACACTTGAGGCTGGGCAAGACAAGAGGTTCATGGCAAATTGTGACAGCTCTGGCCACAGATCAAGCCTGCGCACCCAGTAGTCCAGGGGTTCATCGCTCCTCAGAGTGTCGATATCTGCAGTTAATGCCAGGTAGTCCGCTACCTGCCGGTCGAGGCGTTCTTTGAGGGTGGATCCAGAAGGGTTGTGGCGCTGCCTTGGACAGAAAAACATTTGCATGTCTGACGTTACAGACCGGCCAAAGGGCTTTGTCCTTGCAGGTGTGCTCGTGGCAGGATTACTGGCACCTCTGCCCCTGGAATGTTGATGAGTTCCTGAAGTGACATCACCCTTAAAAGCATTGTACAACATGTTTTGCAGGCTGGTTTGTAAATGCCGCATCTTTTCAGACTTGTGGTATGTTGGTAACATTTCTGACACTTTATGCTTGTACCGAGGGTCTAGTAGCGTTGCGACCCAGTACAGGTCCTTCTCCTTAAGCCTCTTGATACGGGGGTCCTTCAACAGGCATGACAGCATGAAAGACCCCATTCTCACAAGGTTGGATGCAGAGCTATCCATCTCCGCTTCCTCATTATCAAGGACTGCATCATCCACGGTCTCCTCCCCCCAGCCACGTACAAGACCAGGGGTCCCCAAAAGGTCACCACTAGCCCCCTGGGAAGCCTGCTCCTGTTGGTCCTCCTCCTCCTCCTCCACAAAGCCACCTTCCTCCTCTGACTCCACTTCTGGCACCTCTCCCTGCGTTGCAGCAGGTGCCTGGGTTCGTTCTGGTGATTCCGACCATAAATCGTGCGCTTCCAGCTCCTCGTCACGCTGGTCTACAGCCTCATCTGTCACTCGTCGCACGGCACGCTCCAGGAAGAAAGCGAAGGGTATTAGGTCGCTGATGGTGCCTTCGGTGCGACTGACCATATTTGTCACCTCTTCAAAAGGTCGCATGAGCCTGCAGGCATCGCGCATAAGCACCCAGTAACGGGGGAAAAAAATCCCCAGCTCTGCAGATCCAGTCCTACCACCCAGTTCAAAAAGGTACTCGTTGACGGCCCTTTGTTGTTGCAGCAGACGTTCCAACATAAGGAGCGTTGAATTCCAGCGAGTCTGGCTGTCAGAAATCAAACGCCTGACTGGCATGTTGTAGCGCTGCTGAATGTCAGCAAGGCGTGCCATGGCTGTGTAGGAACGTCTGAAATGGGCCGACACCTTTCTGGACTGGGTGAGAACGTCCTGGAATCCTGGGTACTTGGAGACAAAACGTTGGACTATTAAATTTAACACATGTGCCATGCAGGGCACATGTGTTAAATTGCCCAGTCTCAACGCTGCCAACAGATTGCTTCCATTGTCACACACCACTTTTCCGATCTGCAGTTGGTGTGGGGTCAGCCACCGATCGGCCTGTGACTGCAGAGATGACAGGAGTACAGATCCGGTATGGTTTTTGCTTTCCAGGCACGTCATCCCCAAGACAGCGTGACAACGGCGTACCTGGCACGTCGAATAGCCTAGGGGGAGCTGGGGGTGCACAGGTGTGGAGGAGGAGAAGGAGGACCCAGCAGCAGAGTAAGAAGAAGAAGAGGAAGAAGACGAGGTAGAGAGCGATGGAGGAGTAGAGGTGGTGGCAGAACCGCGTGCAATCCGTGGCGGTGACACCAACTCCACTGTTGTTGTTGTTGAGCTACCCATTCCCTGCTTCCCAGCCATTACCAAGTTCACCCAGTGGGCAGTGTAGGTGACATACCTGCCCTGACCATGCTTGGAGGACCATGCGTCAGTAGTCATATGGACCTTTGGCCCAACACTAAGTGACAGAGATGCGGTAACTTGGCTCTGCACATGTTGGTACAGGTGTGGTATTCCCTTTTTAGAAAAAAAATTGCGGCTGGATACCTTCCACTGCGGTGTCCCAATTGCTACAAATTTGCGGAAGGCCTCAGAGTCCACCAGCTGGTATGGTAAAAGCTGGCGGGCTAAGAGTGCAGACAAGCCAGCTGTCAGACGCCGGGCAAGGGGGTGACAGTCAGACATTGGCTTCTTACGCTCAAACATGGCCTTCACAGAAACTTGGCTGGTGGCAGATGACTGGGAATGGGAACAGGTGGTCAAGGTGGAAGGCGGAGTGGAGGGTGGTTCAGACGGGTCAAGGAGAGCAGAGGTAGAGCAGTAAGATGCTGGACCAGAAGGAGTGTGGCTTTTAGTTTGCCTGTTGCCTTTGAGGTGTTGCTCCCAAAGTGCTTTGTGCTTGCCGCTCATGTGCCTTCGCATAGAAGTTGTACCTATGTGGCTGTTGGGCTTACCAAGGCTCAGTTTCTGACTGCACTCATTGCAAATTACAATGCTTTTGAGGCACACACATTAAAAAAATCCCACACTGCTGACTTTTTGGAAGTGTGCGATCTGGCGGTAACAGTAGAAGTTGGCGGCATTGGCGGCAATGGCGGGTGCGTTGGCCGGCTGAAAACAGGTGCCGATACATGTTGTTGCCCTACTGATCCCTGCGGGCTGTCCTCCCTGCTTCTTCTAAGTCTTATTCTCCTACTGCCTCTCTGACTCTCTGTCTCTCCATCTGAACTACCCTCCTCTTGCTCTCTTCTACTAGGCACCCACAAAACATCAATCTCCTCATCATCATTCTCCTCAGATGCATCAATTTCTTCTGACACATCACAGAAGGAAGCAGCAGCGGGGACCTCCTCCTCATCACTCATCATTATGTCCATCTCTGTCGTGTTCTCTGCCAGAATTAAATCTGGTGTAACGTCCTCATCTCCTTCATCTTCTTCTGCCAATAATGGTTGCGCATTACTCAGTTCAAGAAACTCATGGGAAAATAACTCCTCTGACTCCAGTGAAGAAGGGGCACCGGTGGTGGAGGAAGTGTTACGTGGGGTGGCCATAGCAGTGGAGGATGAGGAGGATGTTGTGGTAAAGTTAGAAACGGTAGAGGATGGGGTGTGCTGTGTAAGCCAGTCAACTACCTCTTCAGCATTTTGGGAGTTCAGGGTCATTGGCTTTTTAAAACTGGGCAATTTGCTAGGGCCACAGGATTGCATAGCAGCACGGCCCCTAGCACGGCCTCTGCGTGGCGGCCTGCCTTTGCCTGGCATTATTTTTAAAAAAACAACAACAACAAAAACTCAGTTGGTTTTTCTGGAAACGATAATACACACAGCTAGATGGCAGTTTGAAGAAAACAGTGTGCAAATAATGCCTACAAGGTCAACGTATACACAGCGGTGGATACGGATTACGTAAAATATATGAATGCTGCTTGAAAAAAAGTAACTCAAGTGGTTTTTCTAGAGACGATAATATTATCAATATTTAGACAAAATGTGAACAAGCTCACACAGCTAGATGGCGGTTTGAAGAAAACACTGTGCAAATAATGCCTACAAGGTCAACGTATACACAGCGGTGGATACGGATTACGTAAAATATATGAATGCTGCTTGAAAAAAAGTAACTCAAGTGGTTTTTCTAGAGACGATAATATTATCAATATTTAGACAAAATGTGAACAAGCTCACACAGCTAGATGGCGGTTTGAAGAAAACACTGTGCAAATAATGCCTACAAGGTCAACGTATACACAGCGGTGGATACGGATTACGTAAAATATATGAATGCTGCTTGAAAAAAAGTAACTCAAGTGGTTTTTCTAGAGACGATAATATTATCAATATTTAGACAAAATGTGAACAAGCTCACACAGCTAGATGGCGGTTTGAAGAAAACACTGTGCAAATAATGCCTACAAGGTCAACGTATACACAGCGGTGGATACGGATTACGTAAAATATATGAATGCTGCTTGAAAAAAAGTAACTCAAGTGGTTTTTCTAGAGACGATAATATTATCAATATTTAGACAAAATGTGAACAAGCTCACACAGCTAGATGGCGGTTTGAAGAAAACACTGTGCAAATAATGCCTACAAGGTCAACGTATACACAGCGGTGGATACGGATTACGTAAAATATATGAATGCTGCTTGAAAAAAAGTAACTCAAGTGGTTTTTCTAGAGACGATAATATTATCAATATTTAGACAAAATGTGAACAAGCTCACACAGCTAGATGGCGGTTTGAAGAAAACACTGTGCAAATACTGCCCACAAGATCAACGTATACACTACTACAGCGGTGGATACGGATCTCGTAAAATTTATTATGGCTGCTTGAAAAAAGTCACTCCGGTGTTTTTTCTGGAGACGGTAATATTATGGATATTTAGACAGAATGTGAACAAGGTCACACAGCTAGATGGCAGTTGGTTGAATAACACACTGGGCAAAAAATGCCTACAGGGCAAATAATGCCTAAAAGGTCAACTTATACACTACTACAGCGATGGATACGGATTACGTAAAATATATTATGGCTGCTTGAAAAAAGTCACTCCGGTGTTTTTTCTGGAGACGGTAATATTATGGATATTTAGACAGAATGTGAACAAGGTCACACAGCTAGATGGCAGTTGGTTGAATAACACACTGGGCAAAAAATGCCTACAGGGCAAATAATGCCTAAAAGGTCAACTTATACACTACTACAGCGGTAGTAAAATAAAAAAAAGTAAAATAAAAAAAAAATGAATATTAAAAAAAAAAAAATTAAAGTTGGTGCTGCTGAACTACTAGGAGCAGCAGATTAGCACACCAGTCCCACTCCCCAACACTGCTAGACTAATAGCACTGGGCTCTTATAGTAGTAGTAGTAGTAGTAGTAAAACAACAAAAAAATAAATAAAAGCAGTCCTTACAAGGACTACTGTTATTGCAGCAGTCAGCAGATGAGATCAGAAGCAGGACAGCTGCCCACTGCAGCTACATACAGAGCACTGCAGTAGAAGGTAGATTACTAGCCAGCAAAGCTACCTAAGCTTAAATGTCCCTCAAACCCCTGCAGACTTCTGTCCCTCCAATAACAGAGCAGTATCAAAACGATTACTAGCCAGCAAACTTTCAACTGTCCCTGAAATCACTAACAGGCAGCAGCTCTCTCCCTACACTATCTCTTCAGCACACACAGGCAGAGTGAAAAAACGCTGCAGGGCTTCGGTTTTTATAGGGAAGGGGAGTGGTCCAGGGGAGAGCTTCCTGATTGGCTGCCATGTACCTGCTGGTCTGGGGTGAGAGGGCAAAAAAAAGCGCCAACAATGGCGAACCCAAAATGGCGAACGTCGCGCGACGTTCGCGAACTTCCGGCGAGCGCGAACACCCGATGTTCGCGCGAACAAGTTCGCCGGCGAACAGTTCGCGCCATCCCTAGTCATGTTCAATATATTTGTTTCCCAAACAATTTTATTTCCCACAATGTATAAGATATATGGAGGCACATTTACAATCATAGACCTGCTCAACATTCACACACCCTCTTATTTTTCTTACTTGGGGGGAAAATATTGTTTTCCCCAGATTTTTGCAATGGAAGAGTAAAACTCTTTTCTCTTCTGAGAATTTCCCATGGATAAAAACTTTAAAACAGTCGGTATTTTAGTTTGGGTTGAGGTCAGTGCAGAGCAATCATATTCTTCCACTCCCATGTCAGCAAACCTATTCTGAATGAACCTGACTTGCATGGGGTATTTTATTGTGCTGGGACAGGAAAGAGCATTCCCTAAACTGTTGCCACAAAAAAAGAAGCATTGAATTGCCTTGAATGTAATTGTATTCTGAAGTCTTGAGGTTTGTTTCCAATGGAGTCAAGGGCCCTAGTTCAAACCATTGGAACATAATTACTCCTCCACCAAATATTACTGTTGTTATTGAGCATTCAGGCAGGTATTTACCTGGCATCTGCCAAGCCCAATTTACTCTCTCACACTCTCAGATGATATAAAGACATTTTCCACTGCCCCAGAGTCCAATGGCAGCGCTCTTATCACCACTCCAGTTGAAGGCTGACATTGCACATGGTACTATTAGGCTTCTTTGCCTCTGATTGCCCATAATAACCTTATGCTCAACAGATATTATTCTTGTGCTGATATTGCTTCCGGAGGCAGTTTGAGAGCTGACAGTGAGTGTTGTCATGTCTTTTTAGTGCCCGAAAACTATACTTTCTATAAATGTATGTAAAATCGATAAGATTATAAGTATAACTATGTCTGTTTATGAGAAAATTATATTAAGGATCAACCCCTTCCCTTTCAATAAATAGCATGTATGTGGAACACCCCGCGAGGGAGCATTCTGTAGCCTTCTCAGAATTTAGGGGCCACACTTCTGGATAGAATATTTGATGAAATAGATTAGACCACACCATTAGATGAATAAAATAATTGTACAAACAATATTCTTCTCAACACTAAATTTTTTCAGGGCTATTTCCAGGCAAGTATTTTTTAACATTTTTTAAAGGAGTCTCTGTAGGTGATTTGATGCACTTAACCTTTGCTGTTTTCTCCTCTGGGGCCACACTTTCTACAAGGTTTTTTTTTTCTGTAAAACCTTTAGCTTAAAGGGATACTGTCATGGGAAAAAAATTTTTTTCTAAAATGAATCAGTTAATAATGCTGCTCCAGCAGAATTCTGCACTGAAATCCATTTCTCAAAAGCTCAAACAGATTTTTTTATATTCAGCTTTGAAATCTGACATGGGGCTAGGCATTTTGTCAATTTCCCAGCTGCCCCAAGTCATGTGACTTGTGCCTGCACTTTAGGAGAGAAATGCTTTCTGGCAGGCTGCTGTTTTTCCTTCTCAATGTAACTGAATGTGTCTCAGTGGGACATGGGTTTTTACCATTGAGTGCTGTTCTGAGATCTACGAGGCAGCTGTTATCTTGTGTTAGGGAGCTGCTATCTGGTTACCTTTCCATTGTTCTTTTGTTTGGCTGCTGGGGGGAGAAAGGGAGGGGGTGATATCACTCCAACTTGCAGTACAGCAGTAAAGAGTGATTGAAGTTTATCAGAGCACAAGTCACATGACTTGGGGCAGCTGGGAAATTGACAATATGTCTAGCCCCATGTCAGATTTTAAAATTGAATATAAAAAAATCTGTTTGCGCTTTTGAGAAATGGATTTCAGTGCAGAATTCTGCTGGAGTAGCATTATTAACTGATTAATTTTGAAAAAAAAATGTTTTCCCATGACAGTATCCCTTTAAGAGAAAAAAAATTCTACACTTCCACTAAGTGCTGTATTATTATTGCTTGAAATCTAAGCGTCGGCAGGTGGGAAGTCATGATGAACATAAAAAAGCTTCCTAATGGTAACAGAGGATAAAAAGAAAGAAGACATGCTCTGGGCCCGACATGAAATTTTAATATGTTTATCACAAACATTAATTGCTCATTTGTGATATTTACGCATCCAGCATGAAGAGAGAACGCGCGGCCTGGTTTGCTGCAGATAATGTCATCTTGATCAGGGCTAAATAAATGGATGAAATGAACAAGTAAGGTATTGGAGAAAAAGGAAAACAAATATATTTTGTTTTCCTGCCTGTGCCAAGGAAAGGGAATTGTCAGTAGCTCTCCGAAAGCCTAGCGGTGCAGAGACATTTGGTTAATTACAGAGAAAGCAACTCATTTCTTGCATAGGAAGGTCAGAGAGGTCTTTAATTTTAGATGCACATAACGAGGGGGAATGGTGTTTAAAATTTCCAGTAATGCCATCTCCTTGAGATTACTGTATTTAAACCACAAAAAAGCGGTTTGCATTTCCAGCATAAGCACCCAGCAAGGCAGCATGCCATATTGCTTCTCTTGGCTTACTCTGCTCCTGTAACAGCCCTAAGTGGAATGCACATTAACCATTTGGATGGACAGAAGCAGCTTCTGTCTCTTTGCAGCCAGTGAAAAAGATCTGGATTGAACCACAATAAAGAGCTTTTGAATGTGCACCGTAACTACAGTATGATGAAAAAAATCTCTTCCATAACAAAAACAATTAACTAAAAAATAATAATTAAAGTATGCCTTCATTAAAGTGGGTTAACCAAACAAATTTACAACCAACCAGATTTGTAAAGAATTAGAAAACTAATAATTTCCAAAAATCAAAATATCGGTACACAACTTTACCAGTTTATTGACCAGTTTAATTAAAATCCCAAACTCTATCCAATTTAGTTTGGTAAGGATCCACGTCCATTTTTTGCTTTCAATCATTAAAAAGTGCTTTTTGTGGGCAAGCATTATCTAATGCTCTGCTGGACACAACAGACTTTTGAGTTTTGTTGGACAAGGAAAAATGGCTGAATGCTGTAGAGATGATCGCAAACGCTACTACTTCTACTTCAAATAAATTTGTTTTTTAGGTATAAGACACACATTTCTGGTATATCAACTTAATTAATAATTTACATTTTTAAGCACTAGTGGAGAACCAAATGTAAATTCACTAGGGGAGGTCAATATCTGACAGTTACATAGTTACGTTGGGTTATAAACAAGACCAAAAAGTCCATCTGTCTATGATGTCACAAGCGGGTCTCGACATCATGCCAGACCATGAAAAATTTACTAAAGAGGTTTGGCAATCACAGAGCTAAGCTCACTTTGTATCCTGGGATGAATACCATCTGGTCCTGGACTTTTGTTGACCTTTTACATGTTCTAGTCTCCTGAATCACCCCAATATTTAAATAAATAGTTAAAATGTTAGCCACCAGTGAATATAATCAATGACCTGCTACCCTGGGGCTAATTAACCCCCTCACCAACCGTCTTGAGTCCTTTCATGCAGACTGCTCCTCCTCTAGCATCATCTTCCCTATTTCCAGATAATCTCTGTACCACCCTGGTCAGAGCCATGAGTTATAGTAAGCATGCAAGCATTTGGATCAGGTGTTGAGGATACCTGGGAGACAGCAAGAACCTGGCAGCAGTACAGCAGTCTCCATCCTCCAAAAAAACACAGAGGTATTAATCGGCAGTGGTAATTTTTCCCTAACTTCATAAAATTAGGCCTTATTGCACCTATTAAGTTTAACTAATATCAGAGAGGCCTAATATTTTAAAGTAAAATTGTATTTGTATTTCCCTCTGTCATTTTTAACTTTTCCCAATTTCCTTTTGCCCATCTGCTTAATCCTTTCCTTTTTAATGTTTCTCTGGAATAAGTCGGAGTGAGTTTACATGACAGTGAGCAGACGGGTCGCAGTCGTATCTCTATCTCGCTGAATAGGGCCGCTAGGCTTTTATCTCAGTGCATCGTGTTTAGTGTTACTTATCTGTTCTTTGTAAATAAGGCATGTAGCTGTTTGATGGAAATGACTTCCAGTAAGCGAGGAAGTTCTCTCAGCAGTTTTTGAGCTGGCTCGGACTCAGCGAGCCTCACGGGAGACTATTTAAACGACCTTTTGAGACACGACAAGAACATAAGGCATTGAAGCATTTCATCCCGATACGTTGGGGCCCTCTGGGCCCATCTCCTGAGTGCTCTTTTCTCTCTATTCTCTGGATACTCTGCAAAGCTTTGGGAAATGTATTTATGTCTTGAATTTATATAATGAAATATTATTGCACTCAATTGGCTAAGTGAGAACATATTTCAGAAGGCAATCACAACCCATTGTAGAGATGTGTCTGTTATTATGCGACGTAATGCTATTAGACGCTAGATTAATTTCAGTTTAAAAGCAAGGTATGTTTTTAATGAACTGTAGTGCAGAGGGCTCTGTTCCATCAGTACATAAGGGCGGGTAGGGAACTTTGCCTTTATCTGTGTATTTGCTTTATAGCCCCGTAATACCGAGACGCACAAATGTTCATAGAAAATACTATGCTGGGGTGTAACATACCTGCTTATATGTGAATATGGGACACTATAGGCACTCAACCTGTTCTTGGGGTAATTGTTTTGGGTTTTTCCAACGTAAATAAGGAGCATCAGAAGCTATGATATAAAGCTTTTGTTAAAGGTGAACTAAATTGTTTTACGGCATACACCGCAGACCCCCCTGAGGAATCCCTCCTCCAGGACCAAACCATCCTTATACTTGTATATGAACCCACTCCCTTGTTCCTGCTTGAAAAAGGCAGAGTAGAGCAGCAGGATTGGCAGCCGCCATGTTTGGTCTTTTCACTTCCTGTTCATGGCTCCCTGACACGGAAAAGATAATGTGCACTTAAAGCCAATGGGGTCCTGTCTTCTAAATATTTAACTTTGGTTAGTATAGATTCAAGAGATTGATCCTGACTTCTCCCCTACCTTATATACACCCAACAAGGAGGCAGCGTCACATGATCCTCGCATATTATAGCAACCACCTGCTCTGCAAATATCTCTTCCCCAAGGAAACACGTACTGAAATATGTTTCCCCTTTTGTGCTATCTGCAGGCTACTTACACAGGTGTACTATTCTACTGCATTTAATAATATTTTAAAGGCATGATCCACTTTCTTCTCAGTTATTCCAACAGGGCCTGCCAAGCACTCAATGGGTGCTCACTCTCAATGGAGCAATTTGAGGAGACATGGAAAAGGTACAGTTGTGTTATGGGAGATTTTTTTTCCAGGGTCATTATACCACTTTGTTTCAATTCAAAGTTGTTGTCATATTTGGTGGAGCTGCCATACTGAGGTCAATTATTATTATTATTATTAATAATAATAATAATAATAATAATAATACCATTAATGTATGATGCTGGGGGTGTGTAGCATTTCTATACTGTAACAAAATGATTAAAAGGAATGACCTACCGACGGAATAAAATAATAAATCCTGCAAGAAAGAGACCGTTTATAATTAGGGTAAATACTGTAAAACAACTAATTGTCATTTTCCATAGATAATCAGTGGGAACCTTATCACCGAGGGAAGGAAGTACTGAAAGAATTTCAACCGCTAAAATGTATCAGATCTCTGTGGTTAAACCCTCAGTACCATCATCTGCACCCTGTGTAATGAAGCAACTTGGTGACTGGCATGTTGTGTGCAGCCACTTCACAAGGACGGCCTCGGCTAAACAAACCACACACACTGAGATTAGACAACCTGTCACTTCTAAATTCATCGGGGAGTATAATGTACCCTGTGTGTTACACAAGCCCAGTAATTACGCCTGCCATCGACTTCATATGATACACAGATATTGCACTGGGGGGAGGGCAACTCCGAATACGGCCAAACACATGAATGGCAAAAGCTGCTGTTTGTCTCCCCTTTACAAAGCAGCTAATAGTGTGTTTATCATCTATAATAACACATGCGACCGCAGGAACAACATGTTTATTTTTATAGGTGGGAGGATAGTGGCAAGCCCAGACGAAAACAAAGATTTTGCAAAACTCTTTCGTGGGGTATTTTTACCTGTTAATGGATTGCAGTTTATGTGCTATATTTATTTTAAAAGGCAAGAATTTTGTGTAAAAAATGGATGTCGCAATATTCCCACAAACTCCACACCCGGTTGGAAAGGGGAATAAACATACTCCTTAGTTTTCCCAAAGGGCACCACTTTCTTAGGTTGGCTCTAACATTTAAAGGGTTGCTTCACTTTTAAGTTTTAATATGTTGTAGAATGGCTAATTCTAAGCAACTTTTCAAGTGGAAATTATTTATAATTTTTGATTATTTGCCTTCTTCTTCTGACACTTTCAGAAGAAAAAGTTGTGTCCAACCATGCCCCTGATCCAATAAGGTCCTGTCCCATTTTCTTCAAAATAATGGAATAATAATTGAAGGGCACAGGACATGATCCTTAGTGTGTAGGTCAGATTCAGAAACAAACTACCTGAACACTTATGTCCCGGCCCTCCTGCAGTTCACTGATTGGTTACTGACTGGTAGTGATGGGCGAATTTATTCGCCAGGAGCTGATTTTCCGCCGGCGAATAAATTTGCGAAACGGGTGCAAAAATTTGCTGGCGAAAAACCGCCGGCGTTCAAAAAAAACAGACGCCGGCATCACAAAACAGACGCCGGCATCAAAAACGAGACGCCAGCGCCGTTTCGCCCATCACTACTGACTGATACTGATGAGCAACTAAATTGGTTAGAGGGATGGAAGACTTCAATTATAAGGGTAGACTGTCAAGGTTGGGGTTGTTTTCTCTGGAGGGGACATGATTACACTTTACAAGTACATTAGAGGACATTATAGACAAATGGCAGGGGACCTATTTACCCATAAAGTGGATCACCGTACCAGAGGCCTCCCCTTCAGACTAGAAGAAAAGAACTTTAATTTGAAGCAACGTAGGGGGTTCGCAGTGAATGTAATATAACTTCTAACTGAAAAAGTTATGTTTGCTCCAAAATATTACAACTCCTTCAAGCACTTCTTAAAAGTGAGCAATGTGCAATGAAAATTCGCAATGCATTTACAGTTTAAGGGAGAATATTAAATTGTGAAATGCACATTTTTATTCTTATTTTTGCAAATTGTTTTGCTTTTTGTGACTTTTATTACATTCCCCCATAACTGAACTACAGCTCTAACTGTAACAGGAAGTAGTGTGGAATCAAAAGACAGAGCTTTGTCTGTTTATTGGCCCATGTCACCTAACATGTACTGTATGGTTTGTCTGGTCTGTTTGTTTGCCCCGTGAATCGTATGAATTCTCAAAATGGTTTATTTGAACGAAGCATGAAGGGTTTTCCATATGAGCTGTTTTTATGTTTTTAATTTGTTTATAGAGATCTACATTGTTTGTGGGTACAGTTTTCCTTTAAACTATAAACTAAACTTTAAGGGGCAGATTTATCAAAGGTCGAATTTCGAAGTGAAATATACTTCTAAATTCGACCATCAAATCGCTATACTTCGACTTCGAATATAGAATTCGACCGTTTTGCGGTCAAAGTAAAATCGTTCAATCGGTTTCAAACGTTTCGAATGATTTCAGCGATCGATCGAACGATTTTACTTTGACTACAAAAAACGTAGAAAAATGCATTAGAAGGTCCCCATAGGCTAACATAGCACTTCGGCAGGTTTAATTTGGCGAACTATTGAAGTCAAAGTTTTTTTAAAGAGACAGTACTTCGATTATCGAATGGTCGAATATTCGAACGATCTTACTTCGAATTGAAGTCCAAGTCGTAGTAGCCTATTCGATGGTCGAAGTACCCAAAAATTTACTTTGAAATTCGAACTTTTTGAACTTCGAAAATTCACTCGCATCCACTTCGACCCTTGATAAATCTGCCCCTAAACTACAGCCCTTCAATGGCTGCCCCTCATCGTTTCTGCTGATTCCCAGCACATGTTCTGGGCTGCTGTCACTTATCTTAGGGACCAGCACACAGTATACGGCATATACACAATATAAGAATGCAAGTCTAATTAGTAATTAATTCACTTTCATATTAAATGGCAATATAGGAACCATTCTGTGTCAGAAATTATTAATAATCAGCCATGTAGCATCTGTTTCTATGACAGTTGTAACCTCACTTTCTGATAATGTTTTGATGATTTCTGATGATCCCTAAGTGAAGTTTCCTGGCAGATGCCCAGAGCACAACAGAGCATGTGCAGTTTCACTGTTACACAGAAGATGCCTAACAAGATCCAAGATGGGGAGCTGCTGGGGACAAATTTGAAGGCCTGGATCATTACTGTTATAGGGTTGCTGAACCTCTGGCCTGGTACAGTAAGTAAAAGTATATAAAACTCATCATTTCTAGCCAGATTCTTTTTAATTCTTTAGCTCTCCTTTAATAATTGGTGTGTGTGTGGGGGGGGGAGAGTTCGCTATAATTAGATGCTTTGCCCCATGCTCCACCGACACTAAGGACGTCCCTGTTTTCAGGGGCACAACGAGAAGACCGGACAGCTTGTAGCGATGTTGCCTTGATAGGTCTTACTCCCAGGGAAAAGGAGAACGACATACATTTATCATGGAGATCTCCGCCTTTCCCCATGGCTGGCTTTAGCAGGCTCTTCTAATAAATGAGACCAAGTGGGAGTGAAGATGACAGGGTTGAGGCCTGCAGTACAGCTAACTATACCTCACAGGGGGATTGCAGACTTAACATCCTGACAGAAACCACTCAACCCGAACAAAATGCGCTGGCGAGATTGAGTGTCCCAATGTCAGCCGGCAGCGAAAGCCCCTACGACTCAGGGGCCTCTCTAGCTAAGTACATTAGTGCTCATAGGCAATTACTTAGCAGAAATTAAGTTGCTCTCTTGAATCTGTGTACTGCCGGGACTCAAACAAGAGACAACAATTAGAAAATGTCGAAAAACGTATGTCACCGCGTCTAATAATGTAACCTGAAACCTATATAGTTATATTAAATTAAATGCATTCACTGTAAATCTCAAAAACCCATCTATATGTATGTTCTCTATCTTGATATTAACTTCAATAATGCAGGATTAGCCCCTTGTTATCAATGTACCTTTTTGGTAGGAAAGGGGTTATATATATATGTAGCTATTATATAGCATATCAATATAGATTTATGGAACTTTATATGTGCCTTATGATTACTTTATCATTATTTTCCCAAATTTAGTCTTCATTTCTTCTAGGAAGACACTTCTTGCTGTTTCAGCCTTGCCTTCATTACCATTGTTTCCTCTGATAACCCTTCTATCTAGTTATAATCCCTTTACACCCCTTAGGGTGGTGGCAGACAGTGAGATTAGTCGCCCAGCAACTCATTAAAAAGAAGGAGTGGGCCTAGGACCCCAGATAGGGGGGGGGCTATAAATGGATTTCTTAATCTTCTCATTGTCTGTATCAAAATAACGGCATCATCGCAAATCAGAAGGAACAGCCTCATAAGTTTCCTACAGAGAAATAATATTAAACTAGATGTGTTATCACACCCTATTTTAATCTCCCCTCATCTGGCCACCTATAGTAACAATCACTTGACCCTCTGGTAGTGATTTGCACCCAAATCCCGGCAGTTGAAAATCAGAGTCGTCAACCAAAATCCCCAGAAACAGTGGTGCAGGGAGAACAATTGGCGATGGGGCCTGGGTGAAATGGGGGCAGGATGAGTTTGGAGCAATTCTGCCCTTTCTCTTGCCCTCCACACTACTTTTTAAGATACCGTGTGAGTCGAATGGAGCTGAATTGCAAATTGTGCTCTCTGCAATAGAAGTGCCAAAATTCTGATTTAAAAAAAGAATTTCAGTTCTTACCAGGAGCAGCTTGGTAACCTGTAGGGTGCTGGCACCTAAGACAAGATTCCTTATGGCAGCGGCAACTCTGGATGGGGTAGAAGAGAGCTTTGCCCAGGGTGAGGCCGACAGAGCCAAAATGCACCTGGAGCACTTTGGATCTGGGTTGGTAACTCAATGGCAGAAAAGCTATTCTTTAGTATTAAAGGAGAAGGAAAGGCTTGCAGCACTTGGAGGTGCCAAATGTTAGGCATGCCCAAGTGATAGTAATTACTTACCTGAAACCCCGGCCGGTGCTCTATCAGCAGAAAACTGCACTGGCCTGGGGTTATACCAGTGAGCACCGCGGAGCGATCCACTTCTATCTTCATCTGTCTTCAAATTTCCCAGGGCAAACGCATGGGCAGTTGAATGAAATAGCCGACTTTTTCGTTTCGGCTTCTCATTCGACTGCGCATGCAGCCGCGCGAAAAAGGAGGACGACGGAAGAAGATCAATCCGTGGTGCTCAATGGTATAACCCCGGGCCGGTGCAGTTTTCTGCTGATTGGAGCAACGGCCCGGGGTTTCAGGTAAGTAACTACAATCACTTGGGGGTGCCTAACATTTGGCACCCCCAACATTTGGCAAGCCTTTCCTTCTCCTTTAAGCACTATTCAACAGGTTGAACTGCCTAAGATCACTTATAGTCTGCACAGTGACATATTGTTTATTAGGTATGATTAATCAGGAATGGTCTCCCCCAGAGTTAGCTCATTGCTTGTTCAGTATGATAGCATAAGTAAAAGGCTAAGGTGTATTATGTCATTGGGACCATCACTTTAGTTCAACAAAAGGTTGGGGGCACACATTGCCCTTTACTGTCACCAAACACCCCTAAAACCAGCAGCTGGAGATGGCACTGGAGACTATTCATTATTGAACTGGCTAAAACAGAAATATTTAATTCCAAACCAAGCTTTTCATTACTAATGAAAATATTCACATCGGCAATAAAATTTAATTTTTTTTGGTCAAATTCGTGTTAGAAACTCTTACTCAATTTAAGTGTTCCTTACATGCAAAGAACCAAATAGTTATGTTTTTCACTATTTGTGATCATGTTTCAAGGTACGATTAATGTGCTTGAATACAACTTGCACTCTTAAGGGCCGATTCACCAAGGGTCGAATATCGAGAGTTAATTAACCCTCGATATTCGATTGGGAATTAAAATCCTTCAACTTCTAATATCAAAGTTGAAGGATTTTAGCGCAAATATTTAGATCGGTCGATCGAAGGAATAATCCTTCGATCGAACGTTTAAATCCTTCGAATCGAGGGATTCGAAGGATTTTAATCCAACGATCGAAGGATTATCCTTCGACCAAAAAAATTTAGGCAAGCCTATGGGGACCTTCCCCATAGGCTAACATTGAGTTCGGTAGGTTTTAGATGGCGAACTAGGGGGTCGAAGTTTTTTCTTAAAGAGACAGTACTTCGACTATCGAATAGTCGAACGATTTTTAGTTCGAATCCTTCGATTCAAAGTCACAGTCGAAGGTCGAAGTAGCCCAAAAACACTTCGAAATTCGAAGTTTTTTTACTTCGAATCCTTCACTCGAAGTCAGTGAATTGGCCCCTTTGATTTAAAAAACCTTTTTGTTTCCAAAAAGAACAAGACAGTTCCTAAATTGCCTTAAGAACAAGTGAACTATTTGTTTATGGTTATGGCTTCAGCTCTTAAATCACTTTTCCAGTGGTGGATTTAAGATGAGGTTCTATCTATAGAAAATAGCTTGTGTCCTTTACATAACCTGTGTATACAACAGGCTGTCTGATATAGGACTGGGACCCAAAAAATTAGAAGCAATTTCATAATTTAGCTTTTAATTTAAATATTATTGATGGTAAGGAAAATCACTTAATACATAAACCTAAGGTTAAATAATTTGTTTTAATATCAGTCCCTTTTCAAACCATTGTATTGGTGACTTTACATATTAATTTATTGATCGGATTCATTATATTTTGGTTGTTTACATATTTTTTGCTTTTACTTGAGACGTTATGCGAATTGTCATTCGAAATGTTCTTCTTGAATTTTTCAGATTTCATATATGCTTTGCATATTCCCCAGTAAGCTTTCTTTAATTATCTGAATTTTATACTGCTGCTTGTTTAAGTTGAAACCAATAAAAAAACATTTTTAATATACAAAAAATCTTTTTATGTAGAAAACTACCTTTAATAAAACTCCCAGGCCCTACCGTCAATCATAGAGAGATATTTAGGACAGTTGTATGACGAGTAATTAAGAGTAAAGCTGAATGTGGCATCAGCCTGACTCCTCCACTGTTTATTGGTGACTCCGATTAGAATGAGAAAGAAGGCTTTGCGTATGTTAGCCTAATTGCTTTCATTTTAAAGACCATTCCCTCTCCAGCCGAACAGTCCCTGACTCCAGTGTAATATCTTTTTTACTGTATTATTTATGAAATCCTCTGGATTTTGTTAGCAGGATGCATGAGCAGAATTGCTCAGAGTTGAGTTCCGTGCCCAGCAGTGCGAGTCATACACCCGGATTAAATCCAATGGCAACTGCCGGATACCCAGTCCAAACATTTACTGGTGTCTGAGGAGATAATCATTCCTTTCGGACCCCTTCTTGGTGCCTGGTTGTCTCGAATTCTCAGCAATAAGGTTGAGTCAGAGTGATAATTACAGAAATAATTGGGAATAGCTGAAGCAAAGCCAGGGAGGCATGAAAAACATTCTTGTCGAGTATTGTGTAAATTTAAAGGGAGAGTTCACCTTTAAATGAACTTTAACTTTTAGTCTGATGTAGACAGTGATATTCTATGACAATTTGCATTTGGTCTTTTTTTTTTGTGGTTGCTGAATTATTTCACTTTTTGTTAAGCAGCTCTCCACTTCAAAATTTCAGCAGCTGGTTGCTAGGATCCAGGATGGAACTGTTGATTTGAGAACAGTTGCCATAGCCCAAATGTTTCATTTGGTGAGTCTTCAACTAATTATTGTATTGGTAATGAGGATTTTCTTAATAATAAAATACTTACTAATAATAAGCAGAAGTATTTGTAGAATCGTGTGCCCCGAAACCAAAGAGCTTAATCTCTACATTTTGGCACCCAGGTGCATTGAGGTCCCAAGTATAGAACACAATCTTAAACTGAATCAGGAATCAGTGACTTTCTTAAGGGTTAACTGCATTTAGAGGTTACTCTCTAGGAAATGTGATTAATATAGACTGTAGGAGACTTCTGGGATCCAGACTGAAGTGAAAGACACAAACCAGGGAGCAGGCATAAGATCCCTTTATACAAGTCCCCTTATTGGAGGAGAGTTCTCATGTTGAAGAATGAGAGTCCATGATTACCTCTGGGATTGAAACCAAAGACACAAACCAGGGAGGAAGCATAAGACCCCTTTTTACGAGCCCCCGTATCCCAGGAGAGATCCTGTGTTGAAGATGAGAGTCCTGGGAGACCTCTGGAACTCAGACCAAAGACAAAAACCAGCTAAGGGGGAAACATCCCCTTTATGAGGGGAGGAGAAATCTTCTGTTGAAGGTGGGAGTCACTAGAAACCTATTTCATTGAATAATGGGAGTCCTGGGAGACGTCTGGAACTCAGACCAAAGACAAAAACCTGGGTGGAAGCATAAGGCCCCTTTCTGAGAGCCTTTATTTTAGAAGGGAGATCTTGTGTTGAAGATGGGAGTCCCAGGAAACCTCTGACTCAACCCAAAGAGACAAACCAGAGAGGAGGCATAAAACAATGAGTCCCTCATATTGAAGAAGAGATCACATCTTTGTATCTATTTTCTGCATGACCCTGTTGCTGAGTAATAAATCTGGATTCAATTTCTATTAGTGTTGGTATTTATTGGGAATATTTGGGGTGTCACCACAGTCATATTGCCAAGCCATAATCAAGGGTGTGCTAAATATGAGTCACCATAAAGGAGGAGAGCTTATGTGGTGTGGAAGATGTCAATAGGATGAAGACAGTGCACCAGAGTTCTGACAAGCAAGATATTTTCTCAAGTATAAGACCCTCTCTTTGAGAGAGAGACACCTAAGGGGACTGCAAAAGTCTTTGCCACAATGTTAATTGCAATATGAGACCAAATGAGACCAAAGAAGGGGTTAATACCCTTTATAAAATGCATGTGAATGAATAGTACATCAGAGGCTACAATTAAGGTTCCCTCAAAGCTTAATTTGTCTATAGTGGTGCAGTGGAGGCACATTCAGAGGTGGGATAATGGAGGTTTAGAAGTCAAATATGGAGTCAAAAAGTGAGATAAAATGGGACAGATTATCAAGAACACTAACTGAAGAAAAGATAAGGGGTGAAAGAAGACTGAAATCAGCAAGTTCCCCATGACATCCACAAGACAAGAAAAGATCTAATTTTAATGGATTTTGCAGACACAGACTATTTATAGCATCTTGCTTCCCACTTTGGTGTATCATTTCCATGTATATTTTTGTCCCCAAAATGTGTAACTTGTGTTTTGGCAACGTCGAACTTCATCCACCGTCTAGTCCTCTTAATCACTGAGGAGCAGAAACAGCCTGCATGTATCTTATTACTTTTCTTAACGTTGTGATATTACTGCCAGCACTGAGGTCATTAATGAATGAATTAAAAATGGATGTAGTCCAGGAGTGCTATTTTTTTAAAGCATAAGGGGAATCTAGCCATAACCTTGAACTTTATGCTCACTGGTCAATGCAGTTGCTGTAAAGATGGGCACTTAGAAAGCCTTATGTATCTTTTCAATATCAATCTAAATGATTATGTGAAAAGGAAATATGCCTCTCTTTGGATGGCAGAATACCTTTATATTAGCAAGGGAAAGACATGCAATATGAATTTAATACATTCATTTCAACGGCTTAGCTATTTACAGCTTTTATAGGATTGCGAGCCTTTGCTACAAAAAGTAGAGAGAAATGGGAGGAACTGAGCAAACGTTAACATAACCTGAAAAATCCCAGGTTTTATCTTGAGTTGTGTATCAACTGGAATTTTCGATCTGAAGAAATAACTTGATCTAAATGGATAATCGGCTTGCAAAATGACTTAAGGTCATGAAATTTTGACTAACATTTACCATCTCTAAAAAAATACAGCTTGTTAATATTACAAAGACGATAGGGAAGAAAAGGTGTAAAAGTGTGGATGAGTAAAGAATTTTAGGAGCTACATGGTCATGCTGGGAAAGAAGGAAGGAAGGAGAGCCAAGGAAGAGTTCTGCCAAGCAAGAAGATGAGGTGGAGAAGATGTATCCCTTCTGAGCTCATTCATGAGAAGAGAATGTTACCTAGAGGGGCACATACATCAACAAGGTAATGACAAGTGCCACTGTTATAAATGCCAACAACAAGAATCAATGACCTAAAGAGAGAGGACCCTTAGGAAGTTTTATGGTCACAGGCAGCCTGGAGACTCAGCTATTGTGATGAATTTAAACCCACTTAGAAAAACTCCATGATCTCCATTGGAGATAGCCCAAAGTGATACACTTCCCTTGGAGAGCCCCCAAGGTACTCACTGTAAAGCTTGGAACCCAGTGTAAATGCTTCATTTGGGCCACTGTAAACCCAACCCTGTTGTATTTAGCCCCTTCATCATGACTTTTTCTACCAATGGGAAATAAAGTTTGCTGTCCTTACACCCTCCATTACATACATCAAAGCACATTGTGAGTTCTGTGCACTTTATAGCAAAAGCAACTGTGCAAAATGCCCTAATCCATGAATCATTCAGCACAAATCTCAAGTAATTCCTTTCACACCTACCCATGAACGGCTGATTTAGTACTGTAAAAGATCTCTGTGCTGTGAGCCCCAGATGGTGTCCCGTGGTGGATATTTCAGTTTTAGACGAGAGATGAGACTTGATAGTGATACCGCATTAAAACATCTCCTATTGATCCCTTCTAACCTTGCAAAAGGAACTGTTAGCATTAACTACCTTTTACATCATCGCACTCCTGGTGGGACCACAGATGCTCCCTGGCAGGCTGGATATCATTAGAGGTCAGTAGTCAGAATGCAGAGGTCACCCAGAGATCATTTTCTGACCAGAGAAAAAAAGAGATTGCCAGCCACATCACCTTCTGTGCCTTATAAAGGTTACAATTACCATAAGGAGGAAAAGGTTGAAAATTTTAAATTCATCCCATTATTACCAAACCGCAAATTACCTTGTGGTCCTTCTACTTTTGGAATGTATAACCTGTGATCCGGTAACATTTGCCATTTTGGATTAAAATAAAATGCTCCTTTGCCACGTATGCATTCAGTAAGGAGGGGTATTTCTTATCTCAAAGCAGGCACTGTCTAATATCAACATCAACTACAGGCATAGGACCTGTTTTACCAGAATCCTTAGGAACTGGTTTTCCGATCTCGGGTCTTTCCATAATTGGATCACCATACCTTAAAGGGGTGGTTCGCCTTTAAGGTAACTTTTAGTATGTTATAGAACGGCTAATTCTAAGCAACTTTTCAATTGGTTTTCATTATTTATTTTTTTATAGTTATTTACATTTTATTCTGACTCTTTGCAACTTTCAAATGGGCGTCGATGACTCCCTTCTAAAAAAACAAATGCTCTGTAAGGCTACAAATGTATTATCATTGTCACTTTTTATTACTGATCCTTCCATTCGTGTCCTCTCCTATTCATATTCCAGTCTCTTATTCAAATCAATGCATGGTTGCTAGGCTAATTTGGACCTTAGTTACCAGATTGCATAAGATGCTCAAAAGAGCTGGTGAATAAAAAGCTAAATAACTCAAAAACCACAAATAATAAAAAATGAAAACCAATTACAAATTGTCTCAGAATATCCCTCATTACAAGTCTACATCATACTAAAAGTTATCTCAAAGGTGAACAACCCCTTTAAGTCTACTAAAAATCATTAAATAATAAATAAACCCTACAGAATTGTTTACATCCAATAAGGAGTAATATCTAAGTTAGGATCAAGTACGAGTTTTATTATTATAGAGAAAAAGGAAATAATTTTTAAAAATGTGAATTATATGATTAAAATAGATGTATGGGAAATGGCCTTCCCAGAATTTGGAGCTTTATGAATGTAACAGGTTTCAAAATATCAGATACTTGTGTTAGGAAGGGGACTGAGCAAGGTGGGACAGAGTTATGAGGAACTGCCTGGAATGGTTTGTCCCTGGGGATGATGACTAGTGATGGGCAAAATTATTCGCCGCAAAAATTCACCGGCATCAAAAAAAAATGGACACCGGTGTCAGTTTTTTTTACACCGGCGCAATTTTGCCAAAAACGGACGCCGGCGCCAAAAACAAGATGTCGGGCTGTTTCGCATATTTTTCGACGTTTCACGAATTGCGCATGAAATTCGCCCATCACTAATGATGACAAGATTCTCAAAAGCAGATTGGCAGCATTGATGGACAGCATTGTTTCCTGATGGGTTCTGAATTGCATCAGGGCTGGAACTAGGGGTAGGCAGAAGAGGCAGAGGAACTAGGGCGCAAAGCTTGGGGGCACCAACTGCTGAGCTCCTTGCTCTTCCTTTCAGTGCCGTAGCCTTTCTGCAAAGTTGTAAATAATATGAACTGATGAGCTTTTCTTTCAAGTGTGGCACCTTACAAGTTTCCCTAATGCTTCGCAGGGAAAAGCTTTTTTCCCGACAAGTGCAGACATTACATATTAAAATATCCTATGAAACTGGGGCAACTTCGTTGATAGTTGGGTATAACTGTTTAGATTTGCTGGCAATATGTACTGCTCTTGTCCTTTTCATGTACATATTAAAGATATGAATCTTATATACTGTTTATAGATACTCACATTTACTTCAATTCCTTCAACAATCAACTTCCAACCTCCAAGTTGTGGCGCTGATACATTTTATGTATGATCTCCCTGTGTCTGTGTGGGTTTCCTCCAGGTGCTCTTGTTTACCTTCACACCGCCATGAGTAGCTCCACCTAATCCTTAAAAAAAGATATGAAGCCGCTTTTAAATGTAGTCTGAGATAATACTTTAGTCTGGTTATTTCCCCTCGCTCAGAATGTGCCATCATTACATTCATACAGAAAATAAATTTGATTCTTAATAGGCTACAGTACTAAAACGTATGCAAAGCCAGTTGTTTAGCCCAGTTTTTCCCTTACTGGATCCCTGGTCAAGCAGTCTAGACTGAACTGTGAGATGACTGCTGAGTCTCATTTCTTCTGCTTGACCAACAACAGTGTAACTGTGGGCACAGGCCTGGATTTGTGGGAAGGCAACAAAGGCCCAGGCGTATGGCAGCAGAATTTTATGGGCGGCATGTGGGAGAATTGCTAGCTTTTTAGATCTCATGGGGGGGAATGGGGCAACAAGTAGTCCTGACCTTGAGGCACCCGATGTGTAAATCTGGGCCTGTGTGGGCATCATCTGATTTCTAAATGTATCCAACCCAAATTTGTTTCACGCTGAACAATAAAACAATTATTTAGAGGAAAGTTAAAGCTTAAAGTATAAGTTAACTTAAAAAATAAGTGAATGTAAAATTTATGAGGGGGCTATTCTAAGCACTTTTGTGATGTCATTCATTATTTTTTTATTTTTTTCATTCCAAGATATTAAAGGATTCAAGGACTGTTAACAATGAATTTATCAAGGAATTTTGTTACAATGGCACCACTTGCTGGTCATTTTCTGACCACTGTTGACCACCAATAGTCAAGGAAGTTGTCAGGAGAAATAAAGAGGCTGCTCTGATGTTCTTCTGGTTAGGAAAACAAATTGAAACCTTTCTCAAATCTTTTCCTAAAAAAAATAAATAAATGAATGTAGATTGCAAAAGTTATTAGAATAGCACCCTCGTCAATTTTACATTCACTTATTTTAAGGTTTAATTACTTAAGAAGTAGCTAGAAATGTTGTACATTTGTTTTGGGCTTCTGTACCAGCCCAAGGCAGCCACAGCCCTTTAGTAGTAAAGATCTGTGTCTCCAAAGATGCCCCAGTAGCTCCCCATCTTCTTTTCTGCTAATTCACTGCACATGTGCTGCCATCACTTACCGAGCTTAGGCAGGCCTGCTCCTGCCATGGGGCAAGGTGAGATTCTTGCCTCAGGCGGCAAAAAGCTGCCTCTTGTAATTTTAAGAGCCGAATTACCATTTTTAACTCAGAAATTCGGCTTCGCTATTGCAAATAGCGCAATTGCGCTCAATGCACTAGAAATGCTGACCCCTTTTGACCCACTCCGACGCTGATTTTTAAGCACGGAGGGGGGGCAGCATCTGGGCTGCTTCCTCAGGTGGCAGCAGCCCTAGGATCGGCACTGAGCTTAGGGACCCACTCACAATATACAGTACACATAGGATAGAAATGTCACAATATAAGGCTGATTAGTGAATAATTCAGATTATTGGTACATGGCAACTCATATTCATTTCTAGGGTTTATTTCTCCTTTAACAAACAAGGTTTACAGTATAAAATATGATTGATGGGCACGACAAGCCTACGAGAGCTTACAATCTTTTGTGTTAAATGGTTTCAGTATCCTAACGTATCCTCAACATGGAGGTGACAACAAAGGTGGAAAAATGATATTGAGGCAGTGCCACATCCAAAGAAGCCAGGGAAAATAAAGGGGAAATTCAATTTCTGTATGCACTGAAGTCTTAAAGGGGAACTCCACAAAAACATAACAAGCTTTTTGAAAAGTAAACATAATTTCAAACAACTTTGCAATATATATCAAATAAAAAATATGCAGACTTTGCATGAATTTTAATGGTTTCTGACAGTTCCCTAAGCCTAGCCCCCTGCTCTCCTGCTGATCTGTCTGACTACTTTGCAGAGCTGGCTAACTACTGTCACTTTGTATCAACAGCCATCTGGCCTCAGCCTGCATCCTCCAAACCCCACAATTCCCTGCACATGTGATTTCAATAAGGAATAATGCATTGTGGGTTATGTAGTTCCTGCATGCTGTCTGTAAGCTGGGGAGAAGTTGTTACAATTTGTAACATCAGTGTTTTAGACCCTCCTTCCCTGCCAGGATTTCAAATGATGCAGAAAGAGAAGAACTGTTAAACAGCTGGATTTCAGCATAGAAAATGGCATTTATTCATACTTTTTGATGAAACGGGTAGCTGTGATGGGTATATTAGAGATTTCTGTGTTATGTGGGCCTCTTTATCAAATCTTGGTCATTTGTTGAATATCGTAAAATTAAAGCGCAAGGTATGTAGTGATATAACTAATTATTATTGCACTGACCAAGACTGCAAGAATGAGATGTCTCGCGCTTTCCTAGTAGAAAAACAATGCCATTATAACGAATGTCCTTGTAGGACCCATTCTTGAGGACACACAGTTCATCTAAATCTGTTGAGTTAAACCCCCCCCCCAAAAAAATACTCATTTTATAGAACCAGGTCCACTAATGGCTGTTTTATTTTTAGATGGCAAAAGTATTACATGATTTACCCTTTTCCTGCATATTGACAGAGAGAGGTCACCAGGAAGGGTGGGATCAGGTATCGTTTACCTGACACTTCGGAAGAACGGATGAAAAATGTGTCCGTCATTTGCATCATGTGATTTCTGTATAAACCAATCCTTGAACCAATCACTGTATGAGTGAATCCCCTCCGGAATAAGATGTTCCACAAGGTTCTGATTTCTTCCAGGAAGACAAAATACAGTGTAATGTACTTGAATACATTTCTTGTGAACTTCGGTGAGGTTGACTCCTTCTTTGTATCTTGATTTGCACATCCCATCATCACTTGCAGGAGAGACATTGCCCCCACTATGGGGCAAATTCACTAAGATTCGTAGTTGCGCCAGGCGTAACTTCGCCGCACTTCGCCAGGCGTAGTTTCGCCAGCGCTTCGCAAATTCACTAAAATCCGAAGTTGCACTCAAGGGTAGCGTAAGGCTGCAAAGTTGCGCTAGCATTGATTCGCAAAGCGAAGTTACGCTAGCGATGGTTAATTTGCATACGGCGCCAAATTCAAATTTCAATGGAGGAATATGTAGCAGCACTACAAATGCCTGGGAAACCTTCAAAACATCAAATAAAATTTTTATTTTGCCCTACACATGTGCCCACTGTATAGTTAAGGTGCCATGAGTTAGGAAATGTAGGGGGGAAGGAGGGGAGCCCCAAAAAATTTTTCGATCTTTTTCAGCCTATCACCCACAATATAGAAACAACACCAGCGTTTTTTGGGGCTTAGAAAAAATTTGAACTTTTTTTGAAGAAATCCCTATCTACTCTATTGCGCTTCGCCTGGTCTGAGGTGGCGAAGGAAGTCTAGCGTAAAAGGTAGCGTTCAGAACAATGTGTACGTTAGTGAATTTGCGAAGTTACGTCCGTTGTGCAAATTCGCCAGGTGTAAGGGTGCGAAGTTAAGCTAGCGAAGTTACGTCAGCGTCCGTTAGTGAATTTGCAAAGTAATGAAAATGGCCAACACTAGCGAATTGACGCTAGCGTTAGGCGCTTCGGCGCATAGTGAATTTGCCCCTAAGGCTCTCGTAGCTTATAGGATCATATTAACTAGAATTTTTGTACGCTATCACTATTTAAAAAAAATAAAACTCTAAATTTATGAGATTTATTATACCCTGAGGATGCAAAAAGTCAGAATCTGAAAATCTGCCATCTCAGACCTGTCGAGGTTGTATATTAGTCAATGTAAGAGGCCCCTATCCTATTTGGAAGTTTCTTTGGTCTGCGCTGGAATTAGCTTGAAAATCCAACTATTTCGGGCTTTTCGGGCAAAATCCAAGAAATTCTCACTTTTTGGGAAAAAGACCCAAAAAATCGTACAATTCTGGAAAAAATATTTTCGTTTTCGCTTGGTTTTATCGAGTTTTCCCCCGATCCGAATAAATCAAGCTTCTTTAATAATAACTAAGGTCAAATTCTAGTTTGGTTGGACATTTTTTAAATAAAATATGGAAAAAAAAAATTACATTTTGATAACCCGCTAAGACTTTAGTTGTTCTTTAACAGGACCTTTATCTAGTTCAAAATATGTGAAAGGGTGTAAATATTTATGCTTTTGAGCTTCTGGTTAAATCCAGCTTTTCCCCTTCCTCTCATTTTACATAGCAACCTTGCATTCTCATTATGTTTTCTAGTAGAAAAGTCCGGGGCAGGTTCCTCATCAGCAGAACGGAAATTCTCCTTTTTAATAAAATGCATTAAACAGCAGTTGATTAGCGTTGTTTGTGAAAATCCAGATTCTCCCAACTATAATGTCCCCTTTAATCTTCATCAGGATTAGGTTGCTAGGCTTTGTATTTCCCCCCACCGTCTGGTTAAGTGACAGTGACAAGTGAATAAACATCACCCACAGATGTAGAAATATTGCCTGATAAATGCAACCCTGCATTCTTTATAAATGAGCCATTTAGAGGTTTATTACTAATTAGTATCAAACCACATTGTTTTCTGCAGCACTTACAGGAAATCCCATTTGGAATGTATAAGTTTTAGTGAGTATCAAAGCTCTTTCCATTTTTCTTTATTTTCCCTTCACATTGCAAAGGAGAGCAGCCTTTAAATCATGATGTCAGCATAAATACAGTGATCGCCATGCAAAATTAACGAGTTTGCAGTTCCAAAATGAAGCCTGGGTACAAGCTGTTTACATTGGGGTTTTAGTTGGGGTCTTTATATAGGATACGATTAACAATCCATAGACTGATTTTAAAGTAATATCTTTGGATACAAATGCAATGTACAGAAAACATTATATTATATTATTTGCACACTTGATTTGTTCTCTGGATCTGTTCTCTGGACCAGCTGCCTAGACCCTATTCTAGCACCATTCCTTTTCTGGCATAGGCATCTCAGTCACTCAAATCAGATGTGTATCGGCGTGAGCTCATTGCTGGAATAAATCAAACATTTATTTAATGGAAAAGTTTAGAGCAGCACCGGGGGAAAGGAGGAATAGTTTAGGGACAGGGCGGCCACGGTGGAAACTGATATAAACGCAAAGCATTCTAGACTTACAGGATAAAAAGGAGAAGGCAAAACAGTTGGAAAGTGAAAAAATGTGGGCTTCAGCTGGGTTTGAGTATGATGTGCCAATGATATTCTGATTGACTCTCTGAACTTGAAGTCCAGGATCAGTGGCAGATTCATTCAGCTGCCAGATTTCTATTATATTATATTATCAAAAGCCACAGCATGTAAAAATATATATCATTGTCAACAGCTTTATTAAAATATAATTTTAATGGAAAACTGGGGTAATTTTAGAATATCAACAGTTCCATCCTCAGATATCCTGGCCATTGTTTTTCCAAATCGTTATCATTTCAGGGATTCTTAAAGGGCTCAACACAAACAAATGGTGTGCGGCACAACAAAAACTTAAAGGGGAACCATCGTCCAAAACAAAATCGATGTTTTCTTCCTTATGGCAAAAAAAGCATTGTGTGCAATGATGTGCATTCGCTAAAGCTCGCTGGCGTGCATTCGCTGACACACGCGTCAGGTGGGTTGTCGGACGGGAGCCGATGAGGTAGCATCCCACGGGGTCCGGAGGGGGGGGCAGTCCGACCATGTAAGTAATTGCTACTTGAAGTTCCTAAACCTGACTGTTTTGCCACCCTTACTGTCTCTTCTCAGCCTGTCAGTTACAGTTTCTAATGCTAGCGGACTATTGCTGCATAAATATGGCAGCCCCCTCATACAGAAAAATGGGGGTAAGAAAGGTAATGCAAAAGCGTCACACAAATAATTTTATGGATAATTTATAAATAGCATTCAAAAACAATGTTATGGCAAACACAAAAAAAGGTTATTTTCTGGTGTCAGTATCTCTTTAAGTATGTTGAAACTTATTTGCGATAGTTCCCCTTTAATAGGTAGAACTGTTAAACATTTCTCAGAAGGATCCGATTGCTGGATAAGTCCACCCTGCAGTATGAGGAATTGAAACTGAAGGAAAGTTCTGACTTCCGGTGAATACTATAAACGACATGTTATAAATAAATACTGTTTCATTGTTGTCAGTCTCTTTAAATGATATGTAGTCTTTAATAATACTATGTCATTGTATCGATTTCAGCATTTCTGTCTTCATCTGCAAAATATTTGTTGCTATACTGTTATCGCTTGTTTAACATGAAAATCAAATAAAATATTTTCAAAATAAAATAAATAAATACTGTTTTATACTGTATAGACAAGTGGTTATTATAAGACTTATTGCAGTTCAAACTGATTTTTTTTTTGGTTTGGTTTTGTTTTTAAATAAGCCAATTTATCAGCCCACCTCCTATAATAAATGTCTGTATAGAAAGAGCTTCATTATAATTCTTGGCTATTGTGCGGCGTGAAGGGCCGATGTCACCCAAGACTTTGTCTCTGAGCTCTCTGTGACTCACTAATTGATCTCTTAATTGGCTCAGTCAACACAGGAGTCTCCATCACACGGCAAAGCGCTAATTGCTACAAGCTCGCTGCTGCAATGTTAAGTACTTTGAAGACGAGATACTGTACTGTAGTGAGTGTGTGATAAACCGGCCTATTTGTACTAGTCTGCAGTACATCTTTGTAGGGGTCAAAACAGCTGAATTGGATCTATTTCTGCTTAAAAAAGTAAAAATATGTGATGATCTGCTTAAATGGGTTATTTGCCTTTAAATTAATTGTTAGTATGACGTAGAGAGTGATATTCTGAGACAATTTGCAGTTGGTTTTCTTTTTTTAATATTTATGGTTTTTGAGTTTTTGCATTTTATTCAGCAGCTCTCCAGTTTGCAACTTCAGCCATCTGGTTCCTAATCATCCTAGCAACCATGGATTGACTTGAATTAGAGATTAGAATATGCATAGTAGAGGAATTGAACAATACATTTGTAGCCTTACAGAGCATTTGTTTTTTAGAAGGGGGTCAGTTCCATTTGAAAGCTGGAAAGAGTCAGAAGAAGAAGACAAATAATTAAAAAACTATTAAAAAGAAATAATGAAGACCAATCGAAAAGTGGTTTAAAATTAGTCACTCTATAACATACTAAAAGTTAACTTAAAGGTGAACCACCCCTTTTAAGCTAAGGCCATATACTGTACTCCGGTTGCTGATGTCTTGTGCATGCGCATAATGAGCAAGTTGCAACATTCGCTCCATGTGCATGCACGTGACGTGTGCATAATGAACAAATGCCCCAACATGAGCAAGTGCCCCAACATGACTGGTGCTCCCTCCTCGTGTGAGTAGCCTAGTGCTGGTGGCAGTGTCGGACTGGCCCACCAGGATACCAGGAAAACTCCCGGTGGGCCCAGGTGTCAGTGGGCCTCTTGCTTATAGCCATTTAGTCTATTTTCTTATGGGAACAAAGAGGTTTAATAATGGAAGAATATAGTATAGTATGTAGAGTAAAGAGACTAGGAGAATAAAGAGGTTGAGTGAGGAGAGCAGGTATAATAGTTTGGAAAGTGGGCCCTCAGCCTAAGGTTTTCTGGTGGGCCCCTGGCACCCAGTCCAACACTGGCTGGTAGTGTGCATTTTTTTTATAAAAAAACTGCTGTTATGCACAACCTGAGGGCAGGCTCTATTTTTGCCAACAGGTGCACTTTAACATGCCTACTGTATTTTGTTGTCCGTTTTTCTTTTTTTTTTCCCCTCTGGTGTAGGGTAAGGCAGCTCAGTAATGGCAACAATCATCAAGTCAAAATAGTTTAGCAAGGCAATTCTAGTGGCACCAGGTGCAGACTGTTTAGCAAAGTTGAACACAAACACACACATACTGTGCACACAAAAAAAGGTAAATGAGGGCATTTGGAATTCCAAGGATAATTCAGAAGCAATTTCTCTCTGGGGCTACCGTTACAAGTGACCACTGAGTTCTGAGTGCCAAGCTTAAAGGAACAGTTCAGTGTAAAAATAAAAGATATAGGCTGTGCTAAAAAAAGGTTTTTCTAATATGGTTAGTTAGCCAAAAATGTAATGTATAAAGGCTGGAGTGAGCAGATGTTTAACAGAACAGAACAGAACACTACTTCCTGCTTTTCAGCTCTCTAACTCTGAGTTAGTCAGTGACTTGAAGGGGGCCCATAACTGTTCATTGAGTTTGCAATTGATCCTCAGCATTCAGCTCAGATTCAAAATCAATAGTTATGACCCTTATGGCCCCCCTCAAGTCACTGATTGGTTACTGCCTGATAGAGATGGCGCGAACTGTTCGCCGGCGAACTTGTTCGCGCGAACATCGGGTGTTCGCGCTCGCCGGAAGTTCGCGAACGTCGCGCGACGTTCGCCATTTTGGGTTCGCCATTGTTGGCGCTTTTTTTTGCCCTCTCACCCCAGACCAGCAGGTACATGGCAGCCAATCAGGAAGCTCTCCCCTGGACCACTCCCCTTCCCTATAAAAACCGAAGCCCTGCAGCGTTTTTTCACTCTGCCTGTGTGTGCTGAAGAGATAGTGTAGGGAGAGAGCTGCTGCCTGTTAGTGATTTCAGGGACAGTTGAAAGTTTGCTGGCTAGTAATCGTTTTGATACTGCTCTGTTATTGGAGGGACAGAAGTCTGCAGGGGTTTGAGGGACATTTAAGCTTAGGTAGCTTTGCTGGCTAGTAATCTACCTTCTACTGCAGTGCTCTGTATGTAGCTGCAGTGGGCAGCTGTCCTGCTTCTGATCTCATCTGCTGACTGCTGCAATAACAGTAGTCCTTGTAAGGACTGCTTTTATTTATTTTTTTTGTTGTTTTACTACTACTACTACTACTACTACTACTACTACTATAAGAGCCCAGTGCTATTAGTCTAGCAGTGTTGGGGAGTGGGACTGGTGTGCTAATCTGCTGCTCCTAGTAGTACACTATCTCTTCCAAGCACACACAGGCAGATTTTTCAGATACATTTTTGCCCTTGATCCCCCTCTGGCATGCCACTGTCCAGGTCGTTGCACCCTTTAAACAACTTTAAAATCATTTTTCTGGCCAGAAATGTCTTTTTTAGATGTTAAAGTTCGCCTTCCCATTGAAGTCTATGGGGTTCGCGAACCGTTCGCGAACCGCTCGCATTTTTGCACAAGTTCGCGAATATGTTCGCAAACTTTTTTTCCGACGTTCGCTACATCCCTACTGCCTGATAACCAATCAGTGAAAACCAAGAGAGCTGCAAAGCAGAAAGTAGTGTTCTAGCTATTATGTTAGACATTCAGTCACTCCAGCCTTTATATATTACATTTTTGGCTAATTAACTATATTGAAAACATTTTTTATTTTGCACAACCTATCTATTTACCCAGTATTTATGTTTATACTGAACAATTCCTTTAAAGATGCCACCCCTCCCATGGCACAAATCATCTCTGCACACTCAATGTGTTATTAGCAAGTCTGCACCCTAGCCGAGCTTTATTCTAGTCTGATTATATAATACAGTAGCAGCAATGCAAACGATGCTCTCCATTTAAGTTAATGACCAACAGATGGCAGACAAATCTTTTCTCCCTTTATCAAATACTCTGGATATTGGCTGACATACAGAATAGATACTTCTGGGCAACCGTTGTGCATTGCAAGCTTGGCGTGTAAATTCCTTACAATGCAATGAATGTCCAGTGTTCTTGTACATTGCCCAAGTGCCACTGAAAATACCCCCCTGTTATACAGTATTTATCACTTCAGCTTATCAGAATCTCATTTCAGATAGGGGGACTGAAAGTAAAGAGAATCTTCCCAAAGTGAAAACAAATTTTTGGGGGAATGTAATTAAAGTCGCAAAGAGCAAAACAATTTGCATAAATAAGAATTAAAATTTGCATTTTGCAATGTAGTACTCTAAGGGCTCTTACACACGAGCGTTTTTACCTGCGCTCCCCTGCGTTCCGTTTTTCTGCGTTCAGCCGCAGGGGAGCGCAGGAGTAGACGCATTTCATTATTTCAAATGGGGCTGTACTTACACAGGTGCGTGTCGGCGCCGAACGCAGGAAAAATGCAGCATGTTGCGTCTCAACCTGCGTTCGGCGCCTACATGCGCCTGTGTGAGTACAGCCCCATTTGAAATAATGAAATGCGTCTATTCCTGCGCTCCCCTGCGGCTGAACGCAGAAAAACGGAACGCAGGGGAGCGCAGGTAAAAACGCTCGTGAGTAAGAGCCCTTACACCCAAATCAGGCCCGGATTTCCACCTTGCGTGCCGCAGGGTCCTAGTACCTAGCATCTATGGGCCGCAGGGTCCTAGCGTCCAACAAACTCTGGCACAATCCCCTTCTTCTGGGGAAGAATAAGACTTGGCTCATCTCAGTTTGCTTTCCATTTCATGTGCCACAGGAGTGACACAGGGGTTGAACACTTGGTTGTTAATCTGAATGATGATGATAGTTTCCATTCGGTAAAACAATGTTCTCACAAGAATGCTGCTGATTGTTCCAAGCAGGACTTGCAAGCAATTCAGCTTCTGTGTTTGCCCCTCGGTGCTCACTACCATACCTCCCAACTGTCCCTTTTTTGGAGGGACAGTCCCTCTTTTGACAGCTCTACCCGCAGTCCCTCATTTGTACTGGAAAGTCCCTCTTTTCTATGCACTGAACAGCCAGAAAAAGAAACAAAGTTTCTCACTTAATTGGCTTTTAGCAGAGAGCACAGAACAGCTAACAGGTGCAAATAAGATACTTTGTAACAATTTTGAGACACAAAAACACAGTTAAGATAAGGAGAAATATTTTCAAACTTTCATAACCTGCCAAATTTTGTAAAACAAACATGGTAATTAGGGGGTGTGGCCACAGAAAGTGGTGTGGTCAAAAAAATTGCTGCGCTACGTGCGGAAAATTTTTTTTTTGTCCCTCTTTTTACTTCCAAAATGTTGGGAGGTATGCACTACATGCAAGTGCAGACCTGCAGAAAGGTCACAAATGTCCAGGCCTAGGGCATCAAAGATATTTTTACAGCTGATTCAATCTCCTGCCCATCCAGTCCCCAGGGGAGGTGATTGAACCTTAGCAGGAACATGAGTGTGAGGGGGAAAGAGGGTGTGAGCTACGGGGTACATGGTACCTCGACTACCTTGGGGCACAGAACTTTTAAATCTGGCTTTGACTGCATGCCAATATGCCCAATGTATGTAGTTTGCCATTTTTTGCACCTGCTAATTTTTTTTTGGCTGTTATCCTCGCGTACCTAGTTTGAGCCTTTACCTGAATACAGATTCTGCTGCACATTCAGATTTGCACAGTTTACTACATTCCTAGATTCTCAATCCTCAGTGGAATAAATCATCCTCTTTCGGTGCCTCTCAACAGGTGGCAAACCAGGAGCTAGGTTAAAGGATACGTAAATATTTAAAATAAGTGAATGTAAAATTGATAAGGGGCTATTCTAAGCACTTTTGTCATTAACATTCATTGTTTATTTATCTGTAATTCCAATATATTAAAGGATACATGTACTGTTAATATGTATGAATTTTGTTACAACAGCGCCACCTGCTGGTCAGTTTCCCACCAGTCTGACCACCAAGTAGTGGAGGAAGTTGTCAGTTGAAAGAAAGAGGCTGCTCTGATGTTCTTTTGCTTAAGGGAAAAATAGAAACCTTTCTCACATCTTTCCTAAGCAAAAAAACATCAGCCTCTTTCTTTCTCCTGACAACTTCATTGACTACTGGTCTGGACTGGTGGACAGAAAATCAAATGGACAATTATTAGCAACTTTTCAATAGGTCTCAAATTTTTCATCGTTTTTGAATTATTTACCTTCTTCTTTTGACTCTTTCCAGCTTTTAAAGCGAGATCACTGACCCAGGAAGCCCATAAACTGCTGCTCTGTGAGGCTACCATTTTGCTATTGTTATTTTTGGTTGCTTATCTTTCCACTCAGGTCCTCTCCTATTCATATTCCAGTCTTGCATTCAAACCACTGGTTGGACACTAGCAACCAGGTAACTGCTGAAATTCTAAGCTGAGGAGCATCTGAGCAAATAATCAAAAAACACAAATAATAAAAAAAAAAATGAAGACCAATGGCAAATTGTCTCAGTATATCTACATCTCTCTACATCATGTTAAAAGTTAATTTAAAGGTGAACATCCCCTTTAAAGGAGAAGGAAAGCTCCAAGACAGTTTATTGCCAATAGAATAGCCACAATAGTGCAAACTAGAACGCTATATTTATTCTGCAGAATGCTTTACCATACCTGAGTAAACAGCTCTAGACACTGTCTCTGTTTGTTTAGTATAGAAGCTGTCATATATGCTTGGTGTGACATCACTTCCTGTCTGAGTCTCTCCCTGCTTACTAACAGCTCTGAGCTCAGATTACAGTAGGGATGGGAGGAGGGAGGGGGAGAGGAGCAAACTGAGCATGCTCAAGGCCGTGCCCTGGAGGTTTAAGCTGAAAACAGGAAGTCTGATACAGAAGCCCATGTGTACACAATAAAAGCAAAGAAATGTGGTCTTTCTTTTGACAGAGGACTCAGAGCAGCATTACTTTGAGGTTTTACTGGTGTATTTATATAGACCTTTCTGATAAAGCTTACTTAATTTTAGCCTTTCCTTCTCCTTTAAGGCATGTACAGAAAGATCCATTATCTGGAAAAACCCAGGTCCCCAGCATTCTGGATAATATATCCCATATCTGTACATAATTTATACAAGTATGGGACCGGTTATCCAGAATGCCTGGGACTTGGGTCTTTCTGGATAACAGATCTTTCTGTAATTTGGATCTTCATACCACAAGTCTACTAGAAAATATTGTAAAAATAATGTAAACATTAAATAAACACAATAGGCTGGCTCTGCTCCGATAAGGATTAATTCGATTTTAGTTGGAATCAAGTACAAGCTACTGTTTTATTATTACAGAGAAAAAGGTAATCATTTTTAAAAATTTAGATTATTTGGATAAAATGGAATTAATGGGAGATGGCCTTTTCGTAATTCAGAGCTTTCTGGATAAAGGGTTTCTGGATAACAGATCCCATACTTGTGTATATATATATTTAAAATATAATATCATTTATTTCATTGTCACAGGTATGAGACTTGTTATCCAGGGTTTTCCAGATCTTTCTGTAGTTTAGATCTCCATACATTACGTCTACTAAAAAATAATTTAAACATTAATTAACCCCAAATAGAATTGTTTTGCCTCCAATAAGGATTAACTATATTTTAGTAGGGAACAAGTACAAGCTGTTTGATTAAAAATGGAATCGATGGGAGATGGCCTTCCCGTAATTTAGAGCTTTATGGATACAAGGTTTCCAGATAACGGATCTGCACCTTAAATGTTGTTAGCTGGGAGCATTTTTTTACCATTTCTCTGCAGCCTCTAAGGGGGGGAATGATTTTTTAACTTCTAAAACAATTCAGACCAATTAGAAACCATCACAAGACATCACAGGTCTCAATAGTAAACACGGTTTCTTCAGCAGACTCCTTGACAAATCCCACCATTGTCTCCGTCTTCTCAGCCGCCCCCATACAAATTAGGAGAATCAGACAGCGAACCATCGACATAAAATATAAGAAAAAGAAGAAATAATTGTTGACTGTGCAATTCAATGAGACCTATTGTGTCGTTGTGTCAATTCATTTTCACTTTGGAGTAAGGTCAATGAGTCTGACCAGTCAAAATGTAAACTTAATAGCAACCATAAACCATAGAAAACAGGCGTATTAGCGCTCGAGGATCCCATTTATAAAGCCACAAAGGAATATTGTGCTCAGAATGTTTGATTTGCGTTCTGAGGTTTCAGGAATCTTGAGAGAGATGAAGAGTTTTAGTGGGGATAATTTACATGTCATGTGGTTTACCAAATGATCAAATTCTGTACAACGGGAATCATTATTTTTTTACGGTTTTAGAAGTGACTCTGCTTTTGCAACAGCCATAAATCTCTTCTCTGACGTTTTTAGGGAATAAAAGTCAATATTCGGTTAGTTCTTGTCTAAAGGGAATCCACAGCTGAAATGCAAGAGCTTGAAATTCAGGAAAACATATTTTTGTGAAATGCTGTATGGTTCTCCTCCTCACCTGTCAATTACAGCTCGCTGGCAGTTAAGGTGGTGCCTTGACTAAATACCACGGGGCATGTAATCAGTGGCGTAACTATAGAGGAAGCCGATCCTGCAGTCGCAGCCAACGAAAAAAACACCCCTTCCCCAGCCGCTCTCTTACCTGTGGCAGGGAAGCAGAGTGTGTTGGCATTGGGCGGATAATGGGCGGAGTATGGGTGGGGCATGGGCGGAGTATGGGTGGGGGAGTGGGCGGGAAGTGGACGGGAGGATGTGGATCTGAGTGCGCAGGGTCCCTCTGAAGATTTTTTTGCAGGGGGGCCCGGTGTACTGTAGTTACGCCACTGCCTGTAGTGCTTTGTAAAATGAAGGTTGACACAAAAACAGTGTAAAAAGCGGTGTAAAAAAAAAATGGTGAATTTATGTTAGTTTTTATTTTACTTTAGTTTGCCGTCCGAAAGGCGCATTCGACACCATTACAGTTTGCTGCTTCAAACCTTGCATAATCCATTGACTTCAATGGGGAAAATTTCAAGCAGCAAGTCAGTTCTGACGGAAGTCGGTTTAAGGAAGCCGCATGAAAAATTGTCATGGATGATCACCGTATTTTTCCATAGCATTTTCAATTGGCTGTGTACATTTACTCTGGATTTGTACAAGGTGGTACGCAGCCGCTTAAAATCAGTGCAAACCTGGAAAAGTACACTCTTTTTAAGGGTTATAAGGTATAAAGTATGAGTACCCCCTACTGTAAATGATAAGGATATTAGAAGTCACTGAGTGGTTCTGTGACCATATAAAGACACAAGGCTGCAGGCTGAGTTATACAGGGAACTCTGAGTATCACTCATGTATTATAAGGGATAATGTACCCCCTACTGTAAATGATAAGGATATTAGAAGTCACTGAGGGGTTGTTCTGTGACCATATAAAGGCACAAGGCTGCAGGCTGAGTTATACAGGGAACTCTGAGTATCACTCATGTATTATAAGGGATAATGTACCCCCTACTGTAAATGATAAGGATATTAGAAGTCACTGAGGGGTTGTTCTGTGACCATATAAAGGCACAAGGCTGCAGGCTGAGTTATACAGGGAACTCTGAGTATCACTCATGTATTATAAGGGATAATGTACCCCCTACTGTAAATGATAAGGATATTAGAAGTCACTGAGGGGTTCTGTGACCATATAAAGGCACAAGGCTGCAGGCTGAGTTATACAGGAAACTCTGAGTATCGCTCATGTATTATAAGGGACAATGTTACTGTAAATTATAAAAAAGATCTTTGAAGTCACTACCTATAAAGGGAGGACATTATTCCCTCAATAATTTCTGTTAGACAAAAAAGAAGCAAAGCATTTTATTATAATGAAATTATTTTCATAATGGTCACAAGCTGTTTCTACACGCAGCTACAACTAACAACACAACTAGCACATTATTAATTACACAGAACTGCATTGTGACATTACTACTGTAAATTAACATATTATTTATAAGCCAGAGCATTATTCAATGTACGCACTGAGCAAATACAATTCTTGATGACTTGAATTTTTCCTCCTATGAAGTTTTTATTGTATTGACACAGATTAGGCATTAGGCACTCCATAAAATCCAGACATATAATTATATAATAATTTTACTGTAGCTATATCACCGGTGTATGTCACTTCCAGGTATTCAGAAATTTTCGGATCCCTTGGGTAAGCTTTGCCCGAAGTTGACAGCTCTGAAGTATGCTTCTAAATAAATGTCATTGTTGTCTTATAGCTGCTGTCTGTACATTTTCTTCAACTCCATAATGTTTCACTTTATGTGGCACATTTACCAAAGGGCAAATTGTGTGTGTTTAGAGAATATTCGCCAAAAAGACAATTCGCCACGTCATCGCCTATTACTAAATGGGGAAGAGGGCAATTTACTATTGAAAAATCTCAGCGCTAGAGATCTTTTGCTCCATTTCACCAGGCAAATTTCCTATGCGCTACCCTTTTCCAGTCTACTTTGCCTGGTTCTACCTGGGGAATTGATTAGATGAACATCATATCCTGTATTCAAAAAAAGTCATAAACAAAGAAAAAACGCTGGTGTTTTATTCCTACTTTAATCTGGGATTATGTTTAAAAGTTGTAACTGTGAAATATATATTATTTACATTTGGTACATTCACCATTTGAAGCTCATGTCACATTTGTTTTAGGGTGGGCTCATTTCTAGGACAATAGAGGATCTCTTTTGTCTTTATTTTGCTTCCTTGGCCACTTTCAGCAATTTCACCATCACTAATAAAGACATACATATGACCTATGACCTTTATGTAACCGCCATATCTAAAATGAGTTAGTGCAAGTACGTTAGAGCGTTCATTTGCCGATACGAATTTTCGCATCTTGAAGAATATGCGTAGTCGCAGCGAATTAACTGACGTCGTTGCACGAAGTATGGCGAAGCTTTCCGAAGCAAAAATTCTGACCTAAGTAAATGTGCCCTTTTGTTTCAAACCTAAAGTCTAAAAGAATCCGCCATATAATGAGATGAGACATCTGATCTATCGGCGTTAGAGAGCCAGTAACCCTACTCTTATGCTTAATAAATTAAGGTTTTTATTAAAACTATTTACAGCCACTTGGGAGATGGAATATCGTGCAGTGTTACCGTCCCTAGTCCCTAGGATTTAAAACCTGTGCGGTCACACCAGTCTATTTAGCAGTTGATCCATAATAGAGATTAATTTTTAATTCAATGAATGTGACAGCTCTGTGCTTACTAATGAGCACGGGCTACTTAGCTCACAATTTCCATTGACACTTAAGTTTATAAACAGTCACCCAATGTGTAGTGAACACTCCCGTACAACCGACAAAAAACGAGAGAAAAACAGCTATCGCTATCCGCGCCTCTTAATAGTGAATGGATCAACTGTTTGCTGTGAATAGAGAAATCACATTGAATTATCCGTTCTTTTTATTGCCTCTAGTGTTTGTGTACGTAGGGTTCATAAATAGAGATGAGCCAAACTGCCGAAAAATTTACAAAACAGTGTTTTCTCATGCCAAATGAAGCGGAGTCAATGGATTCTTTTGCTTGAGTTTTGTTATCACACCAAATGCACTGAAGTCAATGAGTGTTTTTTTTTCCTGTAACAGGAAGAAGTGTGGGAGCACAACTCTGTCTGTTAATTGGCTCATGTGACCTAAGAAGTATAGTTTGTTTGGTTTGTATGTGTGCACTGTGAATAATATGATCCCAGGGGACGGCCCTTATTTTTTAAAATGGCAATTTTCTATTTAGGATTACCCAATGGCACATACTACTTGAAAATTATATTATTATGAAAATGGTTTATTTACATGAAGCAGGGTTTTACATATGAGCTGTTTTATGCAACATCTTTCTATAGAAACCTACATTGTTTGGGGGGGTAATGTTTTCCTTTAAAGTCAGTGGGCGTGTTTTTTTCTTGTGTTTTTTAACAGTAAAACAAACACATGGAGAAATTCTACCGCAGATTCACAGAAATTTTTGGCCACTTGCGAAAAGGCAAATTTTTTATTGCTCAAGCATTAAGGGCAATGAAGTGATTTTAAGTAGCTCAGAAAATGATGCCAGTTTTTCCTCCATTGTCTTCTATGACCATTGCCTGAAAATCCTCATATAGAGTGCTGGTTGGGCAATAGGGGACCTACAAAGCAAGTCTGGGACAGGTAGATTGGAGGGGTACATGAGTGATGGTTATGACCATCAAGAAGGTGTAGTAGGATGAGGGTTATGTGTTAGTAGTTTGCATAGGAACTGCACAGGAGTGGAATAGGTTTTAATAGGAGGAACAGAAGGGTTCTCTTACCTTCTGTACAGTTGGGGAGCAGACAGTGTCTTTCCCTCCTTCCCAAATTCCCAGTTTTGGGACAAATAGTGGAGGTAAGGAGCATGGGAGAAAACCAGTCACAGCACAATATCATAATGGGATGGCCAAAAATGGGTGTGGGGGTAATATCAGGGTACAGTTGGGGTTTGTGAGAAACAGACCAGAGGTTAGGCTTTAGGGCAAGGAGACACAGTAAATGTTGATGTTAGATGATGAAGGCCAACTCACTAACATGCAGAGTTTCTTCATGGGCACCGAACGCTGATGACTTTTCACTAGAGTTACTTCGGAAGTGCGAGCATTTCATAGTGAAAATGCGTAAGTGTTCATTTGTGCCCAATGAAAATTCGCTAATGATCTTGTGCTTAGGTCAATTTGCAGAGGGCGTGAAATTTAAAGTCGTATGGATGTTTTTATTATATATGTTGCCACAAATGGTTTAAGTTATCGGTTTATATTACACATGTCCAGGGAACCTTAATAAAGACAAGAGAGTTAATACAATGCCCTACACATGAGCCTACTGTAAAATTAATGTTCCATATGTAATAGAATATGTGAATAAAATCAGTTACCCAAAAAAGAAATTTAGGACCTTTGCAGCCAATGCCGCTTAAAAAAGGAAAAGTCGCCAGCGTTTTTTTTTTTGAACTTTAATGCATTTTCAGCACACAGGATATGATGTAAGTGACAGAAGATTGAGGACGTTCTAGCTTTGTAGCACTTTGCCTGGTCTGAGGTGGCGAAGGCAACTCTGGCAAAAGAGCTAACGTTCAGTAAAATCCACATTTTAGTGAATTTGAGTGACATCCGTTCACCAGAGTAAAAAAGATGTGATGGTCTTGTTCGCTATCAAATTGGCACCTGCGCCTGTTAGTGAATTGGCGATGTCCCTGCGGGTGGCAACGCTGGCAAAAAGTTGCTATCGTTAGCCACTTCGCTCTTTAGTAAATCTACCCCTTTGTCCCAGGCTTGGGACTGGGCTTTGTTCAATGAGGGAAAATGAAGTACCCATGTTAACTGTTGTGCGTAATTGAGTTGCTAATGGTTTCACACATTTATAGAAACTATATAGTTAGCATGTTTCTTTATTTTAAGTGTATCCCAAGTGGCTGTCTGAACATAACATTTTGCTGCATAGATTGATGCTTTTATAGCGTTTACATGATTGCCATAGTAGCCATTTCAGGCAGTCTTGTCATGCTCCCTGAGCTACTTAAAAAATGAACTTTACTATTGTAAAAGACTAGAAATACCAGGGAATAAAAATGCATTAAAACATAATATTTATTTATAGGTATACAGTATTTACTAATTGGTGAGCAGACAATTCATACCAAGTCTCTAGAAGCTCCTAAGTCTATATATAAGAAAAAAAGAGTAGTTTGGTTTCTACTGAATAGTGTGTTCCCACCAGGTCTGGAATGAGAATCAAAATAGGCCCTGGCATTTCAGGTACAGGCCCGTACAGCCCCATCAGCCCAATAAATAGTGACTGTCTATGGCATCTTACAGCAGCCCCAGGAGTCAACCCCATCAGTAAATCCAACCTGCTCATCTCTTTAAGAGCGGCACTTGGGAAGACAACAGCCAACTGGAAACAACCAGGTCTATATCATACCCCCTTGCCCCAGTTCTCTTAAGATTCAATCATTCCTCCATACTTTAAACAGAGCAATTTAGTAGTAAACTGGAAGTAAAATGGAAGACTGATCACTTAGAACGTAATCCAAGTAACGCAATTATGGTGGCACTGGCCTTAAATTATTATTCCTTAACCATCTATGATTGAGGTCATGCGAAGTAAAAATGGACATGGAGATTTTACAATATTCACATGGGCATTATTTCTGCCAGAGTTTTCACCAAGTACAGAAGTTCCTGAAATCAGTGGAGAAGCAAACACCACTATTTTATTGAAGCTCTGCCATCCAAGGATCTTGTCTGCTGTGTCTTACAATCACGTTATGTATTTACAATACGGGGATGCATTGCTGCAGTTATGTGTTGGTTCCTCATTATATCAAAGCAGCAGTCGCATTGATCTCCAGCTGCTATGAGCCTCAGCTGCCAGCAGGGGTGCTGCTGAAGCGGACATTTGATTTGAGCAGCAGAGTTGGTTTGGAAAAGGCCCATTTGAATAACCCCCTTTCGTTTCACACTTGTAATTGCTGCTTTCAGTTGGAATTCATTGTGGTCGGCTTGGCACATCTCATCATGAGGTGGCCTGAATATATTCCATTTTAGAAACCCTTCCAATACATTCATTTTCTTGAAGAACAAGACATCTTGACTCAAATATGCGATCTCACATCAACCTTTCAACCTGCAGCTGCTCTCAGGATCAGGGGAAAGATGTGTTTGCCAAGAAAAGCTGTTTGTTCCTGCACAGATTTAAATCTGCCGCGTCACCAAGGGTATTGGGAAAATTAGTGCCATAGCAGCTGTGAAACGCGGAAGGCACCATGGCAATACTTTTGTGTATCATTGGATATGCCCTGTAAAGTGATAAGACATATCATGGCTTGTTTAAGTGAAAGAGTGTGAGAGCCATAGATCAATAGAATAATCCTGCTGCTTTTAACCATGAACACTTTGGTATCAAATTTACATCTCCCCCAGATGTTGTACAGAACAAGCCCATCGTCCTTTGCCAGGACATTGCTGCAGGTTATACAGTTACAATGCAAAATAGCCATAGTCCAGTATGTCAACATAAGTGAGGTTAGCTTTGAAGTGATTAGCTTTGATTTGCTTATTGCAGAGGCAATTATGAATGGGGATTCCTTATTGGTTGCTTTGGGTTACTACACTGTGTGAGATTTGCTAAATGTACCAATGCAATGGCCAGTGTTGGACTGGGACACCAGGAGTCCACCAGAAATTTAACACCATAGTCCCACTCACCTCACAGTTTTCCTTTTCTCCTTACTCAGATTCCTTAGTCTATTTTTCTTCTCTTTAAAGGGTTTTTTCCCCTTTAAAAATTAACACAAGCATGAAAAATCTTTGACCTACATAAATCCTAATCCACCCTTACCCAACCTAATGGGTTGGGACTAGGGTTGCCTCCTGTCCGGATTTGACCCTGACTGCCCGATTTTCAGGGCTGTCCTCTCGCCCCACCCGCAAAGGCACTGGCCCGCCTCTGTGGCATTATGGCTCCACCCCTTGCCCAGATCGTGGGCAAAAGAAAGGTGGCAACCCTAGTTGGGACACTCCTGCCACCCACCCATAACTCACTGCAGACGCAATCGGTCAGCCCCAACCCATACAACCTGTAAACCCACGAGTCCCAGGGTCAACCCATGCATTGCGACTATCTATCTATCTGTCTGTCTGTCCGTCCGTCCATCTCTCTATCCTTAAATCCATTTAGAGCAGTTTGCCCAGCTCTTTCTATGTTTGGCAGTGGTTTGACCCAAATAAATAGCAATATCCACTGGACTAGAAACTATAAAACACTGATAACTGATTTTGATTCATCCAAACCAATGTCCATTAGTGAATAGTGATGGGCGAATTTATTCGCCAGGCGCGAATTCGCGGCGAATTTGCGCGATTCGCGCCCAGCGAGAAAATTCGCGGTAAAAATTCGCCGGCGTCAAAAAAAATTTTTGCGAAAAAAATTTCGCTGGCGTCAAAAACGGGCGCCGTCGCCAAAAACGGGCGCCGGCGTCGGAAAAACGGGAGCCGGCGTCAAAAACGGGCGCCGGCGTCAAAAACGGGCGCCGGCGTCAAAAACGAGACGCGGCCCCGGTTTCGCGAATAGTGATGGGCGCAAATTCGCCCATCACTATTAGTGAACTTTCAGCCAATCCCATAGTGACTTATCACTTCTCTCTGCCACTCAGTGAGCATGGAAATCTATAGAGCGGCCTCTGTATTCCCCCGACCATAAAGAGTAATATACATGACCTCCTCTGTAATAAAATATATTGCAGCGGGGCTAACGCTTGTGGTTATGTGAACCAGTGCATTAAATCATGCAGAGCATTCCTACACTCACTTGTATTCAATTTCTCCTCCGAAAGCTTGTGGCATTTATATTCCACTTTGAGATCTGTGGTAACACCTATATTCTTTAATATTGATAGGCAAGAAACTTGACTGAAATGGAGTGAAACCCAAATTCTGCCTTTTTTTATCATAAATGCAGCAAAGAAAACTTTTTTTTACTTGGTTGCAAAATATGTGTACCCTAAATTGGTTACCTATCAACATCAATCACATAAACAATGTACATTTTGTAGGTCTTTGTAACACAATGGTGTCTATTTTATTATTATAAGAATTTCATTAGTCTACAAATGTTTTCTGTCAATGCAGTAGGGAAGATAAACTACTTATACTACTTATAATCTATGTTTCATTTCATGAGAATTGAGGGTCATTTATTGAGACCATGGATGCAAGTGCAAGAGTACTAAGAGGGTTAAGAGCACCCCTGATTGCTCATTTGGTGTCATACAATAACTTTGTGTTTTTATTTTTAGGGCAAATTTATTTACCTCGGAAATTGCGCCAGCGACGGCTTCGCTGACATAGCAACACTTCGCCAGGCGTAGATTCGCCAGGACAACGCTAATTCACGAAAATCCAAAGTTGCGTCCAGGGTGCCGAACGCTTGCGAAGTTGCACTAGCATTACTGCGGCAAGCAAAGCGAAGTTATGCTAGCGCTGCCTAATTTGCATACGGCGGGAAGTTGATAAATGGCCGTATATGTTGCAGCCAATATATTACACTACACAAGCCCAGGGAACCTTAATAAAATAAACTAGAATTTTTATATTGCCCTACACATGAGCCCAGTATATAGTTTATTTGCCATATGTTAGAAAATGTAGGGGGGAAGCCGGTTACCCCCCCCCAAAAAAATAACAATCTTTTGCAGCCTATCACCCTGCAAAATATAAAAGACGCCAGTGTTTTTTGGGACATAGAAAAGTCCTATCTACTCTATTGCACTTCGCCTGGTCTGAGCTGGCGAAGGCAAGTCTGGCACAAGAGGTAACGTTCAGTCAAATCTCAATCTTAGTGAATTAGCGTAGTTACATTTGTTCCCCAGAGTGCAACTTCGCCTGGTGTCAGGGTGCGAAGTACCACTAGAGTCTATCTCCTTCGATAGCGAAGTTACAACTGCGCCTGTTAGTAAATGTTCCAAAATGACGTCACTTAGTCATTTCGCCCTTTAGTAAATTTCCCCCATAGTGTGAATTGAAAAGTGCCTCCTATCAGAAGAAAACTGCGTCAGCCCATGGTGCTCGCTGGAAGAATCCCGAGCTGTTGCAGTTTTCTCTTGATAGGTGCACCAGCCCCGGGCGTCAGATAAGTACATTCGATCACTTGGGGGTGCCTAACTTTTGACACCCCAAGGAAAAATACTCCTTTAAATTCGAAATTGTCAGTTTTGATCAAAAAAACAATTTTAAAATTCGAATTTACCATTCAAACCTTATCAAATCTGCCCCTTAAAGTTACACATTTGGTTGCTTGCAAAGAATAACCCAGACCTACAAATTCAGCTGCATATATTCAGGGCATGTTTTCCCTTTTAGGAGGGAAGTTGTTTATACTGCTATTTTTGCAGATATCCCCATTGCTGTCAAGGGGCTCCTTTTGCCTAGAAGATGTATTAGAGCTCACTCTAAAATCACCAGAAATCCCGTCTCTCTACATGCAGAATTTGTGCAAAAGGCTCAATTGGAATCAGTTATTTGAGTGAGCTCTAATACATCTGCTTGAAAAGGAGCCCCTCTATAAGATATATTGGATCACTCATCTGACACCCAACTGCTGCATGAAGACAGAATGAAGAGAAACAGATACTGAGAGAGGAATAGGGAATATAAACGTAATTATTTCAGAAACAACACAGAATTTTTAATTGATTGTATTTATAAGGTTTCTTACTTCAGTATGAGGAAGCTTATATTAAATTTTCATTTTGGTGATAGTTCCCCTTTAAATTCCCTTGTGTACATTGTGCAGACAGTCAGCAGCAGCAGCAGCAACGGATGAAAGCTCTTTGTCTCCCCCGTACATATGTTCAGATGTAGCAAATATAACTGGAACCTCAAGGACGGTTCCTGTAGGCAGAAGTGGGAACAATGAAAAGGCAGGAGAGTTAGCATAACTTGTTAATATTATCATCAGTGTCTAGACTACTTAACAACTCTCAGGCAGACACGGTTGGCTGGGGAAAGCGCCTTGAACACAAACAAGGGCTGATGCAATTCTACTGTGCTTACAGTACATGGTTTCTCCTTTCCGAGTCACACAGATGTGTTTATTTTAGCCGCTTCGCTCTGTTTAAAGAAGGGATTTCTCTCTGCAGATCCCAGCTTGTCAGGAGTTTTTCTTAAACTGCTTTTCGGTTAATTTAATGCACAGGAAATTCATATGTCGCGCACTTTGGTGGTCTCTCTCTCTTGGCCAAGGGAGGTACTCAATCTGTTCAGCTCCGGCCTGTTTAAAACTGTAACTTCCACGGATACATGAGAGACAGGATATCTTCCAAAAATATGGGAGCCTTGGCTATGGTACAGTATATTGCCCCAATAGACGTAACAGGAGCCTTCATCTCCAGCTAGATTTATTACTATTAATTCACTAAATGAATAACAACCACACAATAATGGCTGGGTCTTGGGGCCGAAGGCCATTGTTTTAACAACCCAGAAGAAGTTAAGGGATGCCACAACATAGCGTCCTGCACGGTCCATTTTTTGAAACCCGTACCTGAACCGTACCCTCAACCCAAACCCATAATTTGACCAGCATGTTTCCACTACCCGACCTGAATAGGTCACATAACCTACCAACCCGGGGGACACACAAAACCGGAAGTGACGTCACATTTGCCTGGCAGTGACGTCACTCCGGTGCCGAATCTTCCCAAAAAAAATTAAAAACTTGAAGAACCACAAAGGTGGGTGGGAGTGATCAAGCATGCACCTTTGTTGGATAACCCGCAGACTGCCCATACGGCCAAGGAATCGGGGGTATGCGGGTACCCGACCCAATGCAGGACTCTACCACAACGTTCACTGACACTAGAAAATCCCCTTTCTTGGCTCCCCTTTATGCTTACAAGTAATTCTAATTCCTAAGGTTATGGTTGACAGTATTCAGTTGTAAGAACCTATTTCACTATTATCCCCATTTTTAAGGTACCGTAGCTCTGGAGTAATTAGCCCCGTGCTTCCCACTTGCCCCTGTCCCTGTTTATACCCACCTCCTAAATTCACTCTTTCAAACGTTAATTGTCATTATTTGGATTCATGTATAATCTCTAGATCTCATCCACTTACCTTCTCTATGTAAATGTAATATGACTTATAAAATGAGACTTACAGTTTATCCTTGGGGCATATAAGTTATTATTATCCTTATTCCTTAAAATGGGAGTTTCTGGATTGATCAGTATGTCAGATTGGACTAGTAGATGTAGTTGGTGTTACAGTCTGTGGTTCCTCCACAGAGGTAGTAATTAGTGATGGGTGAATCTGAAAAATTAGAGAAACTACAAAAAAATTTGCGAAACGCGAAAAATTCACGAAACTCATTGAAGTCAATGGGCATCAAATTTATTTTGACTTGCAACAATTTTGAAAATTTGTGAAATGGTGAAAATTTGCATAAATGCATTGAAGTCTATGGGTGACAATTTTTTTTTCACCCGTTGGAGTCTATGGGCATCATTTTCGCAGCGAAATGTTTTTTGTAAGTATCATACCCCCACCCTGACATTTAATAACATCGGTGCTATAGTGCACAAGATCTCTGATTTCATTTTCTTGCTTGTCTTGGACCAGGGTTTATTCATTTTCTTTAAATCAGAGCCTTATTAGGTCTGGGACAAAAGATATACAGAAGTATAAAATGAATTAACTTTTAAACACTATTGTCTGTTGCACAATGCAATTCACTGAATTAAAAGGGAACCCACTTTGAACAGATTGGGGTCCCAAATTTGAGACCTGACAGATATAGGGGCAAATTCACTAAATCGCGAAGCGGCTAACGCTAGCGCAAATTTATCAGCGTGACGTCATTTCATTACTTCGTAGATTTACTAACGGGCGCTGGCTTAAATTCGCTAGCGAAGTGGACCTACTCTAGTGCTACTTCGCACCCTTATGCCAGACGAAGTTGCGATATGGTGAATGGGATGTAACTACGCTAATTCACTAACTTACGCATTTTACTGAACGTTACCTCTTGTGCCAGACTTGCCTTCACCACCTGAGACCAGGCGAAGTGCAATAGAGTAGATAGGGATCGCTTCAAAAAAATGTTGAAAGTCCCAAAAAACACTGGTGTCTTTTACTTTTTTAAGGGTGATAGGCTGAAAAAGATCGTACATTTTTTTTGGGAAACCCTCTTTCCCCCCTACATTTCCTAACATATGGCACCTAAACTATACAGTGGGCACATGTATATGGCAAAATAACAACTCTATTTTATTTTATGAAGGTTTCCCAGCTTGTGTAGTGTAATGTATTTGCTGCTACATATACGTCCATTGTACTTTAACTTGGCGCCGTATGCAAATTAGGCATTGCTAGCGTAACTTCGATTTGCTTGACGAAGTAACGCTAGCGCAACTTTGCTACCGTTCGCCTCCCTGAGCGCAACTTCGCATTTTACTGAATTTACGTAGCGCTGGCAAAACTACGCCTAGTGAAGTGCGGCGGAGTGTGGCGAAGCTGTCGCAACTTCAGATCTTGGTGAATTTGCCCCATAGAGTTTAAGAATCACTGCGTTAAACGAAAACTGATTGGAATACAATAACAAATGGCAACCAATCATCAGCTGTATAATCTGCCCTAGCATGGGGCCCTAGGATAATGTAGGAAGACCCACTGCTTAAAGATTGACCAGTGTGCTTTCACTTATTACCAATACTTTCACCTTGAGAATTCTAGGATTTTCCAAATCCATCACAAAAGATTCAGATGAATGCCAAACTGAATCTGAGTCCTAATTTACAGGTGCAAATTAGCTAAATAGCAACAAAATTACAGCGTGCAAAAAATAATTACCTTCAGGAGGTATGTGGTATAAAGTCGCATGATATTTAGGGTTTAGGTTTAATAAAGCCAGGGCTAAATGTGATAATACACTATAGGATCCTCTCTCTGATGTACCCACCTAAAGGTGGCCATGCATTGGCAGATTAGTATGATGATTCATGTCCTTTAGACTGATGCTAGTCTTCCTACAACTACTTTCCGTTCGCTGGGCGGAGGTTGAACTGTGAGTTATTGGCAATGGGCTGTTTGTTTGTGCAGTGCCTCAGAGTATTAATGTTGGGGTTACTTTCCTCAGTTATATATTCTTGCATCTGGTTTAATAATCTGAAGGTAATGTTCTACAAGGCAATTTGTAACTGCAAATTTCCTCTCACATCTGCGTATGGAACGCTCTACATCTGCTCTTTTGCGTTGTTTGATCAAGGAAAAAATATAGTATCATTACAAATATGGCTAAAAAGAGCTGAGGTTTGGCAGAGAGTGATTTCCACTGCTGAACTGTATATATTTAGAGAAAAAATAAGGAGATTTATTTCCACATCTGTAGACAGAGTTCTGAATTAGAGCACAGGGTATATTTAGTCGGATGACTTAGTCCATCCCAGAATGCAGTGAGTAAGCTCTTTAAATAAACGGTGCTTATTTAATCCATTAGAAATCGAGTACATTAACAAAGCTGTGTGGGGGGTATCTTGCTACAGTGCGTGTCATGCACAGCAGGGGATTTCTGCAAACTTTACATAGACTTTATGTCACTAAGGGTTGTATCCCAGCAAGGATTTGTCAGACTGTAACCTATTGGCTTATATGAACTCATTCATGGACCCTTCAGAACCAATATACTCTTTAACTGTCATGTTTAAATAAAGGAAACCTTGCCACTACTAGGAGAATAACCAGTGTTGTGTGGTCTTGTGTAGGGTTGTCAAAGGCATACTTCCCAAAGAGAAAAGTACAGGAAGAAACCAACTAGCACCCTTTAAGTCCAACCCTACTGATATTGAGTGCCAATGACCAAGCGTTCAGTACGGGATACCCTTTGCATTCTTTAAAAACTCTTTTTGGGTCAACTGAATCAAACAAAACAAGATTAAGAACAAATAAGAGCACACTTATGCCTTGCATGTGTGACACCCATTATGAGCATGATATAATTTGTAAGAGGCACATTATTATTGTGACCACAATTCCATGCTTTCCACTTGTGGCAACAATAAGGGAAAGATTCTTTGAGCGACGTGAAAGTCCATACTGAATGGGTTTGCTAACATGGGAATATAAGAGTTTGTCTGGCCAGCACCGATCCCTGACCTCAACCCAACTCTACATCTGTGGGATAAACTAGAACTATGCCGCCGCTGCACCTAGTGAAGCTGATATAAACCTGTTCTTGGAATGCGCCATCCAAAGCCGATCTGGCTGCGGAAATACAGATGTGAAGAAAACTTGGTTGTGTGGAGGGCATCTTCAAACAGGAATCGGAGAAACCAAACTTGTTAAAATGAAGAATCTTTATTATTCCTTGTTAAAACACACACCATGCGAGCAGGCAGGGGAACAGCTTAACACGTTTTGTGACCAATAGTCACTTCATCAGAAGCTTAAGATAAACTGGAACACAAGTGTCAGCTAGGCCTGATCCCCAAGTCCCACCAACTATGTTCAAACATCGAGTGGAGATCTTCCTACACAAAAGGTAGGAGCAACATCACATTAATCTCCTTGGTTTAGGAATGAGATGTTGGACAGGCAGGAGTCTGGATACTTATGGCCATGTAGTGTATATTATAGTATTGCTATTGATTTAATAATTTGACAGGTAAACACAATTAATTTGGTATGCAAGAAAGCTAGATCTCAATGAATTTATATATTAGGAATTTAGAAATTGATAGAGAAGACTTCTAGATTCATCATCAAGTACATTTAACACGTGAAATATTGAGTGTTAAATAAAATAAGATGACGATTTGTCACGAACGGCACCTAAATCCAGAACCCAAGCTAAGCTCCCTGGTCTAGGCTTTCAATTCTGCCTATAACAGCTGCCTTTCATCTCGGGAGGAGCCCTCGGCTAATTGGATACCACCCGTTCTTATTTGAGAGAGGAGCAAAGCTAACGGTTCTGGACGAGCAAAGGGGCATGATCGTCTCACCAGGATGGAGGAACGCCACTTGGAACAGACAGGCCGGGCCAGCACAAGCACAGATTAGTCAGACAGGCCAGAATCAGGGTTGGAGAGTGTAGAATAGTCAGTGGACAGGCAAAGGTCGGATTGGAGAGGTCAGAGTTGTCACAGGCAGGCAAGGGCCAAAACCAGAAATAACAGTCAGGATACACAGGACAAGGCACCTAGGAACAAGCTAATTTGAACCTAACAACGGGCAATCATGTGTACACTGAAATCCCCTTTTATACTTTTTGAATTTCGCACAATTGCGCTTGACGTCATCACACCGGTGCATAAACCCGGCACGCGCCATCGGGGAACCAGCACTCGGATTAACCAGATGCATGTGTTGGGTGTCCCCGCCGAGCAGGCCCGGACTGGCAATCTGTGGGTTCTGGCAAATGCCAGAGGGGCTGCTGTATGCTTCCATATATACTCACTATTTAGTGGGCTGGTGGGGGGCTGTTGGGGCCTCTGTGTGGCCTGTTGGGGCCTTTGGGTACCAGAAATGCCAGGGCCTATTTTGATTCTCAGTACAGACATGCCGCCGAAGGCATGGTGGGCGCCCCCCACATGCCACAGAACATACCACTAGATCACCAGGGTGAGTCCTATTCATTACTCAATTATCTCAATGATGTTATCTAAATAAGCAGAAATTTACATCAAATTTAAAGTAAACATCCAAAATGAGCCCAGTGTTACTCAGGAGGACCAGCAAAGAACAAAAAACAAATCCTCAGCAACTATAAAGTATTGCTAATCACAAATGAAAGGCAAAACAACTGTAGAATATTAATAAGAGATTGATTTTCCATTTGCTGCTTTAATCCTCTGTATTAAATATACTAGGGGCTTTGTTTCCCCTTTCCACTATGTAGGAAGATTGTTGGTGGGATTTGCTCCCATTCAGCCGCAACAGCATAACTGAAGTGGGGCACTGATATTTGGCATCAAACCTCACTGTTTCCATGATTCATTCCAGAAGGGTTCAGTTAGGTTGAGGTCAGGTTCTTCCACTCCACTTCCATCTCTACAAATCCATTCTAGATGGACCTTACTTTGCACATAGTATTAGTGTCCTGAAACAGACCTCTAGCCTCTATTTATGTCTTATTACATAGAACCTTACACCACCTGCATCCCCTCCCCTCCCATGGAGCACTTACTACCTGCCAGCTCAGTTCTTTGACTTGTTAAACTATCCTTGACCATACTTGTGACCTGAAGAGTCACGCATAAGATTGTTAGCACACACTATCTGTCACTTAGATACAAGTAGGCCAGGTGACCAAATGTACTCAAGTACCCCAGTCATTAGTTGGATTACCTCTATCACTTTTTCTCATTCTTGTGATCCCTCTTTACTAACAGAACATTGAAAGCTATCTGAGATTTTCATATGATAAATCATTATATCATCAAGTGACAGTCCTTTGCTGAACTTTTGAAGCACCTAAAATAATAATTACTGCTAAGCAGGCAAAATCCCAGCACAAATGATGGATGCCTTTGTATTGAATTTCTCTGACAAATCATTTATCCGAGTATATTTCTGGTGGTGTTTCCTAATGTTCTAAAAACTGTGACATCCGGCATTGACGTGAAGGTGATGAATGATCAGGGCTTTCTCGTTTCTGTGCTCAGTTCATACCATAACAGCCACTGTGTAGGTGGATAAAGAAAGACTTAGCAGCTGCGTTTAGTCTGTGTCAGATTTGATTTGTCAGGAGGCTCTCCCTACTCGTCATCACTTAGTTACACAGAGTTTATTTGTTTTTCCCTTTTCCAGTGTGATCTATTGGACATGATTCTATCAAGGGTCCGTACATCTTTACAAAATATAGGTTTCTTTCAGAAATTATGCTGATTTTTGAGTGAGTATGTACCTTTAAACTGCTGAAGGAATGTAATCTGCCCCCCCCCCCCAGCTGTGTTGCATTCCAATAAATGTATCAAGCCTTGTGCTGAGTCAGAATTGATTCAATATCACTCGAGTTACTGCCACCTGCCATTGCCTTCTACGGTTTAATTTTATTACTTTATGTTGTCCCTCCAAAGGTTAGGGTCTCAACCCAAATACCTGCATAATGAAAGAAACTAGTATGCCAAGCTACTTTACAGCCATTAGATAGAAATAGTCAATGGCTTTTAATTTATGTGGGAATTACAGTTTATTTCATTATGCAAAATAGTTTTGGGTGGCAACCGCTTTTAACTGAAAAATATAAACACATTAGTTCAAATTAATTTCATTTTATCTGAAACATTTCAGGAACCTATAAGAATGAAAGGTGGAATATGATAAGAGGTACAGTTTGTTGGCTCCAGCTTTAGTAACCCATATCAACCAGTTTTAGTATCCCAGTACCATATCAACCAGTTAGGTCACATTAATTGAATGGGTGCATCTTGATGGTTGCTATGGGTCACTAGATTTGGAGCAAAATTCTGTTGATAATGCATGTATCTCCCACTTTCTTAACATGGCCGTATGCAGGCTGATAGAACTGCCCTTCAGACTAAAGGGCCCATTTATGTTCCGAGACATAGTGGGCAACTTGCACTTTCATTAAAGGTTCTTGTCTTTTGACGAATGGTGTCAACCCTGGAGCTACCATCACCAACATCCTGACTAAGAGGAAGCTCCATGATTCCCTTAGCACTTTGTGTCAATAGATGCAGCACAGTTACGCATAAGGGGGCAAATTCAATAAGATGCAAACTTGCGCCAGGCGCAACTTCGCCGCACTTCACCACAATTAGCCAGGCGTATTTTCGCCAGCGCTCCGCAAATTCACTAAAATCTGAAGTTGCGCACAGGGGTAGCGTAAGGTTGCGAAGTTGCGCTAGCGTTGATTCGCTATATAAAGCGAAGTTATGCTAGCGAAGGCTAATTTGCATACGGCGCGAAATTCAAATTTCAATGGAGGAACACGTATCAGCACTACAAATGCCTAGAAAACCTTCAAATCAGCAAATAAAAATTTTATTTTGCCCTACACATGTGCCCACTGTCTAGGTAAGTTGCCATGAGTCAGGAAATGTAGGGGGGAAGGAGGGAAGCCACAAAAAATGTTTCCATCTTTTTCAGCCTATCACCCATCATGTAGAAAACACGCCAGCGTTTTCTGGGACTTAGAAAAAAATGTGACTTTTTTGGAAACAATCCCTATCTACTCTATTGCGCTTCGCCAGGTCTGAGGTGGCGAAGGAAGTCTAGCGTAAAAGGTAGCGTTCAGTACACTGCGCAAGTTAGTGAATTTGCGTAGTTACATCGCTAGCGAAAATTCGCCTGGCGTAAGGATGCGAAGTAACACTAGCGAAAATACGCCAGCGTTCGTTAGTGAATTTGCGCAGTAGCGAAAATGCCAAACGCTAGCGAATTAACGCTAGCGTTCGGCGCTTAGTGAATTTGCGCCAAAGAATCTGGCGCAGATGTCATACTGGACAATGTAAGGCAGACTTTGAAAATATGCCAGAGTGCATGTACAGTTGCATCTATTTTAATGAATTGGATGAAGCATGCAATTGTCAGGCATAGTGCAATTGTGGCCAATTCAGTGTGTGCAAGAAGTGGATGCATGAATTATGGGAGAAAACAGAACATTGAAAAAAACATGGCAATTGCATCTGAATCTGCCCATTGCTCACTGTGTGTGGGTAATTGAATAAGCCCTTTAGTCTGTTAATTGTTGGTGTATGAGGCCCTGGAAATGGCCAGCCCAGCCAATATCTGACTGAAAATCAGGGACATATGAAGACAACCAAGTTTGTACAGAAGATTCAGACGTCAATGGTAGAACCAAGAAGCCTACTGATCTAGACTTCATTTTGCCTTCATTGCCTACTGCTAGCAGATGTGATCACCATATCATATCATTGTATCTCCTAATCCCACGATCTTGTGCACATTTTATCTGCTTGCAGCAGAATCCCAAAAAGTGTCCCTTTACCAATGCAACATCATATTAGACACCTCTCATTGAAAGCACAGAGAACTGCAAATTTCTAGGTACAATTTAGTACTTGCCAAATTGAGGGCTTGTTTATAAATGGGTGGAGGCAAGCACTGGTATGATAATGAGTGCAAGAATGTGCCCATTTTTGCACCATATATTTTGCACTTGGATATACCAGATGCACAGAGCAAATGGCCTCTGTACCCTTTCTCTTATAGCACCTTTGTTGGAACAAATGGCACAAGGTCCAGCTCAACTGAATGCATGGTGCATTAGGTAGACGTCTACAGATGTTGCATTCACAGATAATTTCTCGCAGTGTATGTATATGAAATGTGGGAGGAAACCAGGGTAACTTGTTTCTAGGTGCCAATGTTTGTTTTTATAAATTTTAAATAAAAAGAGACAAGGAAGTTAGTAGGAGGGGAGCAACATTTTTTGTGTTCCCCTTTTTTATTGCTATTAAGTAATTGGTTAGCTTTACAAATAAATTGTTCCCTGCACTGGCTTAGAATAATAGGAATGCATCAATCCTCATCTGGGTTATAACTATCCCGATCATTTGTGTGGACTTGTCAATAAGGTTTGTTTATTCAGCTTCTAGGAGGAAAGAGGCACTAGTTTATATATAGCCCTTCACTAGAAGGTTCAGTTTGTGTTCTCTTAATATTAAACATATTTATTTTGGCTTATATTTCTATGCTATTTTGAGAAGATGTCCACACTTCATCCATTGCACTCACTGGGTCACCTCACAGAACTGTTGCAACCTAATCTCACTTGCACAAACGTAAGGATAGATATGAATAGTAATGGCAAGGCTTATTTCTCCATCTTGCTAACCACGAATGGTGGGAATGGGCTCATATAAACAAAGTCATTCTTTGAATGAACTATTCTTCTAATGACAATGTTCCATTGAAAAATCAGATGTGAGAAGTCAACATTCAATAAGGAAAGGGGATTCACCTTCAGAATAACATGTATTAGGCTATACAATTTCCAGTTAAAAGAGGTGGTAATGAATTATAAAAAACATGGAGGCCATATATTTTTTGAAGACATTGGAAGCATAACAATAGAGGACCCTCTATAAATAAAACACTTTACCTATATAAAAATCTTATTTCAGGTTGGGGTCTATACGCTTAAATTTAAAATGAGGGAGCTCCACTTCTCTGTTCCCTACTGTGCATAGATTGGTATAGCGTAGGGATGCACCGAATCCACTATTTTGGATTTGGCCGAACCCTCAAATCCTTCGTGAGAGATTCGGCCGAATACAGAATCAAATCCTAATTTGCATATGCAAATTAGGGGTGGGAAGGGGAAAACATTTTTTACTTCCTTGTTTTATGACAAAAAGTCACGCGATTTTCCTCCCCGCCCTAAATTGCATATGCAAATTAGGATTCGGATTCGGTTCGGCCGGGCAGAAGGATTCGACCGAATCCAAATCCTGCTGAAAAAGGCCGAATCCTGGCCGGATTCCGAACCGAATCCTGGATTCGGTGCATCCCGAGTATAGCGCCATCCAAACGCCACGTCCTGTGTCACCACCCCTAATTTTGCAGCAGGACTTGGGCAGAGCAAACTTCTATGCGTTTTGAGCTTTCAGCACAGCAGGGAATGGAGATGTGGTGCTCCCAAGTTTTAAATTAACTAAATCACAAAATCATTTAATGAAGATACAGTATCTAGCAGAATTAATCAAAGGCAACTGGACATTTGGGGCTTTATTTATCAAAGTCTGATTTTTTCTGATTATTTTAACAAAAAGTCAGACCAAACTAGAATCCAAACTACGAAAAAAATATGTATTATTAACAAATCACAATTTAATTGGATCAGGGACAGACACGAAAAAAATCGTATCTCGATTTTTTCGGGCTTTTTTGCTGTAAAAGTTCGAAATATACAGATTTTCCGGCTAATTCCAGAGCAAACATCAGAAACTTCCAAACAGGATAGAGACCTCTCCCACTGACTTATAAACTGTAAAACCTTAGCACGTCTGAGATGGAGTATTTTCAGATTCTGATTTTTTCCATCCTTGGTGTATTATAAATCTCGAAAACTTCAAGATTTTTTTGTACAAAAAATTCGGATTTTCTTGAAAAATATTCACCACTTATCCGAGTGGCTTCTTCAGTTCAACTGAAGTGGTAGGGAATCATTTAATTTGAACTGAAGAAGCCACAAGATGAGTGGTGAAATGTTTTCAGGATAAAACGCTAACTGTCCAGTTGCTTTTGAATTAATTCTACTAGATACTGTGTATCATGACCTGGATAAATATGAATCTTTATAGACCTATTAAAAGAAAATATCTATTTGTGTTACTGTGATGGTGCAAAAGAATGCAAAATATAATGCCAAGAATGATCAGATCAGTTTATGTTGGCAAGTAGCAGTGCCAGATGTTGCTGGTTAATACTTCATGTTAGAGTTTTTGGAGTTCAGCATTTCTGTCTGTGTTTCTCCTTGGTACAAATAAAATCACATGAAAGTGACTCAGCTTAATCCTAAATGGGGTAGTTTATGTATAAACTACATTTTGCCAGTGATATTCTAATACAGTATGCAGTTGGTATTTTAATTATTACAAAAAAACATTTTTTGTTTGACGGCTCTCCAATTTGTTATTTGGTAGCTAGGGTCCAATTTACCCTAGCAACCAGACAGTGGGTTGTCGGATTGGAACAACCAGATGGAAAGAGGCAGAATATAAGGCAAAGTTGTTAAGCATATCTGCCAGGTGCCAGGCAATAAGCGACAGTTATGCAGTAAGGGTGACTGTGACTTCCCGAGATATTTATTTGTAGTTAGAGTATAATTTGGGGCGAATGTCTTATTGGCTGAAGGCCTGACATTTTCCTTCATGGGTTTAAGAGGCTACAAGAAGGTAAATCGTCTACTGATATAACTGACCATAGTGTATGTGTATACCCCTGGAGCAAGGAAGGATAATAATAACAATGTACTAGGTTTAATATACAACGAATAATAAAATACTAAGGACAAGGAACATTTTAAAGAATCATAATAAAGAAAGTCTGCCTGCCTAGATATTTTTGAGGACATTCTTGTCAGTTACGGTGAGATTTGGGGACAATAAATTATTTTCTCTCATAAACATCCTCTTTAAAGATGGGTGCTCTCCCAGATACAGTATGTCTAAAAACCCCAATTAAGATTGTCCTTTCTAAAATCAGCACCGTCCAAAACTATTAGGTGGTTTATTCTCTGAAGGCTGGCAATCGCTGGAGGCCTTTTCAGAGTCAAATAAATGTACTTTAAAGGAAAAAATACCCCCCCTTCTTGTCATGAGCTCATTTAGTTGGACTTATGAAGAAAAGTTGCATAAACATTCAAAAATAAATATAAATCATTTTTTTAACCAGACGCACCTAATTCCATAGATTGAAAGGAAACCATAATAGCCTGCCAGAGCTCCAGGGATTAGTGTTCCACCCCTTTAGTGTCACAGAGTGATCCAACCTATGCATTAGGGATGCACCGAATCCACTATTTGGGATTCGGCCGAATCCCCTAATCCTTGGTGAAAGATTCGGCCGAATACTGAACAGAATCATAATTAGCATATGTAAATTAGGAACCAATGTGTGAAAGAAACGGATCCACACACACCGATTAATGCAGTCGGGGAATATCCCCTTTTATTCAGCCACCAAACATCAACATTTCGGGGGGGAAACACCCAGGATGAAGGGTGGGTGTTTCCCCCCCGGAACGTTGATGTTTGGTGGCTGAATAAAAGGGGATATTCCCCGACTGCATTAATCGGTGTGTGTGCGGATCCATTTCTTTCACACATTGGTTGCTAAGGGACCCTGCCGGGTCAACGGAAGGAACGCAACACCAGCTTGCAGGATTGGTGAACTACAGGTGTGCGGTAGGAGAATTACATATGTAAATTAGGGTCAGGAAAGGAAAAAGTGATGAAAAGTCACATGATTTGTCTACCCACCCCTAATTTACATATGCAAATTCGGATTTGGTTCGTCCAGGCACAAGGATTCAGCCGAATCCCAAACGGAATCCTGGATTCGGTGCATCCCTACTTTGCATTACCTTGTTTCATTGTGAAGTGATTGAGTCTGGGACTAAATTCCTTTTGCTTTCCATGGTGGGTTGCGCTTACCTTGAATATATCACTTTACAATGGAACAAGGTGAGGAGGGTGTTGCAAGACACCAGTGGTGGGCCATCATACCAATTATGGATCTCACACCATACAGCAGATCTCCCAACCTGGATCTCACTGGTGAAGTCTCCCCTGGAGTATGCAGTGCAGTTTTTGGTTCCAGTCCTTAGGAGGGATATAAATGAGTTGGGGAGAGTGCAGAGACTAAGTGCAACTTAACTGGTTAGAGGGGAGGGAAGACTTAAATTATGAGGGAGACTGTCAAGGTTGGGGTTGTTCTCTTTGGAGAAAAGATGCTTGCAAGGGGACATGATTACTCTTTATAAGTACATTAGAGGACATTATAGACAACTAGCGGGAGATCTTTTCTTCCATAAAGTGGATCACCGTACCAGAGGCCTCCCCTTTAGACTAGAAGAAAAGAACTTTCATTTGAAGCAACGTAGGGGGATCTTCACAGTGAGGACAGTGAGGTTGTGGAATGCACTGCCGGGTGATGTTGTGATGCTGATTCAGTTAATGACTATAAGAGGGACTTGGATGATTTTTTGGACAGACATAATAGCCAAGGCTATTGTGATACTAAACTCTATAGTTAGTATAGATATGGGTATGTATAGTTTCATTGGGTGTGTGTAAGTATAGATGTTTCATTTGGAGTGGTTGAGTTTGATGGATTTTCATCTTTTTTCAACCCATCTTAAAGGGTTGTTCGCCTTCGAGATAACTTTTAGCATGATGTAGAGAGGGATATTCCGAGACAATTTGCAATTGGTTTTCGTTTTTTATTATTTGTGGTTTTCGAGTTATTCAGCTTTTTATTCAGAATCTCTCCAGTTTGCAGTTTCAGCCATCTGGTTGCTAGGGTCCAAATTACCCTAGCAACTAGGCATTAATTTGAATAAGAGACTGGAATATGAATAGGAGAGGCCCTTAATAGAAAGATGAGGAATAAAGAGTAGCAATAACAATACATGTGTAGCATTGCAGAGCATTTATTTTTAAAAGGGGTCAGTGATGCCCATTTGACAGCTGCAAAGAGTCAGATGAAAAAGGCAAATAATTATAAAACTATAAACAATAAATAATGAAGACCAATTGAAAAGAATTTGGTTGTTCTATAACATACTAAAAGTTACGTTAAAGGTTAACCCCCCTGTTAACTATGTAACTATGTAACCCTTCTGGCACCCTTTTCCCCTGGGCCCCCACAGCCTGTCTGCTGTATAGTTATTATTCCATTGCATGCACTGTGAGCTTAAGGGGGGAGGTATATGGGAAATGGTTCCTACAAGAAGTAACAATGGAGAACCAGTGCACACTTTGACATATGTCCCTTATCTTATGGGTGCAAGCAAAATATGTGTCCACCATCACACACATTGAACAAATACAGAAGAAATTTACAACACTCCTTTTGATATACCATAAAGTTGACTTTGTATGTAGTTGGCCTTTAATTGTAGTAAGGGTAGAGGCTGTTTGTACAGAAGTACATTTACGTAAGACATCTCTGGATGAGATTATTTGGGAGTGAAATATAAAATAACTTCTGGATGCATCTTTGTTTGGAACATTATATTTGTGAGTCATTTTCTCACTAAAGCTTAATACAGCGCGGGGAAACGGAACAAGTGCTCCTCATAAGCATGAAGTCAACTTTATTCACCAGGCTCTTTTCAGAGTTAGCAAGGTTGTTCCGGCCATAACTCCCACACGTTGTTATGTCCCCATTAACCCAGACTAACCCAGAACAGAGCATGATGGGAACTGCCCAGTTTGATGCAGTAAAATTCCTGCATCTCGGCTCATTTTTCAATAAACATAAGATTTTACACTTGTATCTCATTTTTAGATTAAAGGAGAACTAAACCCTAAAAATAAATATGGCTAAAAATACCATATTTTATATACTGAACTTATTGCACCAGCTGATTCTCAATAGCAGCAATGATCCAGGACTTCAAACTTGTCATAGGGGGTCACCATCTTGGAAAGTGTCTGTGACACTCACATGCTCAGTGGGCTCTGATTGGCTGTTGAGAAGCTAAGCTTAGGGCTCGTCACTAATTATCAAGCAGAAAATGAAGTTGGCCTGTAATATAAGCTGATGCTACAGGGCTGATAATAATAACAATAATAATAATAATAATAATCATCATAACCACTCACCCCAAATCTCCCCCTAACTGACCTTCACACTGGGCCCACTTAGCTCATAACAAGATTACAGATATATAGAAACATTGGGGTAACAGTCACCCTGCTATAGTTCCAGGGGTACCCAGGGCACAAATAAGCACTCACCCCAAATCTCCCCCTAACTGACCTTCAGGCTGGGCCCCCTTAGCTCATAACAAGGTATATATAGATAGATATAAATATATAGAAACATTGGGGTAACAGTCATCCCTGCTATATTTCCAGTTCCCAAATCTCACCCCAACTTACCTTCAAGTTGGGCCCTTGGTAGATATATAGAAACACTTGTTTCATGGGTATGAAGGAAAGCAAAAAAATCTACGTGACTGTTATTACTTTCATATCATTGTGTCACCCGGGGGGCAGCACCCTAGTTTAAGTACCACTGCCATAGTCAGTTCCACTGTCATACCCTCATCTCATGCATATCTGAATTTATGTTCTATTCTTTTCTTTCATGGCACTCTTCCATGACTTCCATATGTGCTGAGGGTTAGCTTCCAATACTCCCAGTCAGAGGACACTCAGGTAGAGAGTATCAGGCATCTGCTTCTTATTAGTTCCTAGCAAGGGGGGGGAAGCCAATACAAGAAACAGGCAGAAAGTTTTACAATTTACTGGACGGTTCTGAGAGCTTCAGCCATTTCCATTGTGTAACTAATTACGGCTCAAATAAATGTCTTCGCTGATAACAATTACCTTCTTTATTCCCTCATGGAAAATCGTCTGAAAGGAGAATCAAAGGTCTGCGTCTGATGGCATTTCCTCGCTTGACTTGGCTGTTTTTAGTTGTGGTAAACCACTGCTTTGTATTATTTACTCTGATGTTTCACGCGCTGTGGTACTGGTGCTCTCACAAGTGAGACGCGGCATTAAACACTGGAAGTGACAATTAACCACTCGCAGGGACCTGCTCAGAGACGGCTTTGGTAATAAAATAATGGAATTTATTTGTTATGACAAGGTGTATTACACTCTCAAAGAAACCATAGCGACCTGTCAGACGTTTGCTTAGAAACAGGTGACCAGGAAGTGGTTGGTTGGTATGGGTGATTAGACTTGGTGCAGACATTGTGGCTTATATTACACTACCACTCAATGGATTAGTGACTCGTGGAGTGTAAGCAGCCATTTTGGCCATGCCCGGAGTAACTTGTGTGGAGACAGGCAAGGGGCTGGCCCCCCCTAACTCACAACAGTGTTACAGATATATAGAAACATTGAGGTAACAGTCACCCTGCTATAGTTCCAGGGGTACCCAGGGTACAAATAAGCACTCACCCCAAATCTCCCCCTAACTGGCCTTAAGGCTGGGCCCCCATAGCTCATAACAAGGTTACAGATACCGGTATAGAGAAACATTGGGGTAACAGTCACCCTGCTATAGTTCCAGGGGTACCCAGGGCACAAATAAGCACTCACCCCAAATCTCCCTCTAACTGGCCTTCAGACTGGGCCCCCTTAACTCATAACAAGGTTACAGATATATAGAAACATTGGGGTAACAGTCACCCTGCTATAGTTCCAGGGGTACCCAGGGCACAAATAAGCACTCACCTCAAATCTCCCTCTAACTGGCCTTCAGACTGGGCCCCCTTAACTCATAACAAAGTTACAGATATATAGAAACATTGGGGTAACAGTCACCCTGCTATAGTTCCAGGGGTACCCAGGGCACAAATAAGCACTCACCCCAAATCTCCCCCTAACTGGCCTTCAGGCTGGACCCCTTAGCTCATAACAAGGTTACAGATATATAGAAACATGGGGGTAACAGTCACCCTGCTATAGTTCCAGGGGTACCCAGGGCACAGATAAACATAGGGGTTGGGTCCCCTCAGCTCATAACAAGGGTGTCGTTATATAGAAACAATACTTTAGGAACGTATGTGTCAGGAGTGAATCTTTCCTGCAGCCACAACTGACAAAAGCTACAGGGATTGTATTTCCCGCTTGTATATAATCAGCAGTGCCAAGTCGAATGATAAGGGACTGAATTCTATAGGGAAAATGTTTTTTTCAAGCCACATAATTCCAGTTTTGAGAGTTAAAGATTGACTATTGACTATTGTCTCCTATTTGTGCAATGGTGCAAAATGTGCTGAACTTTGCATAAATAAAGAACAATGTAACAATAAGACATACTGTATTTGCTTACAAGCCAAATGACTGTAAAACTCAGCCTACTTTGCCAGGCAAGAGATGTATTTAGGCTTGTTGCCTAATTTCTTGTGATAACACCCCAATCCAGAAGGAACATTGAGTCCCCTGCCAATTAGCCGAGTCTGGTGGACATACACGCTTGGTTCTTGACTTGCACCCATTCAAGTTCTTGGCACTGACTTCCGTCAGCTGCTATAATATTTCATACAGTACAACACATGGAAGAGGAGTCATTCCAATGAGACGTGACATGAAGCAGCAGCTGAACGGAGCCACTCAGGGAGGACATCTGAGGAGGCACCAGGCTGAGAACATAATATTTCAATTCTTAACATAAATGAAGTATTTTAATATCAACCTTTCATTTTAGAACCCATTTCATTCACACTATTAGAACAAGACCCAACAAAAACTCTGGCAGAGCTTTATTAAATATACAAATTTGAGTGTCCTACGCAAAACAAAAAAAAAGAGAGACTCTTGTTTTTGGGTGATGGACAAGGTGTGATTTGTTGGTTGTGGGAAATCACCTCTCACATGGCTGCCCAAAAATACCTTTGGACCAAAAGCAATGGCCACAAGTAAAACATATTTTTTGTGAGTCTCACGTGTTTATATACAAGGGTCGAGTAAATGGAGAACCTGGTCAAGTTAGACAGAGTGTAGTACAGTGTAATATGGCGTGTTCCGCCATGAAAATTGCCCCAGATTGAAGACTCTGAAGTTGATTCAACTTTAGCCAGGGTCCACGAACGGCCCCTTCTTTCTAGGCATATTATAGAAAAAAAATGACTGATACACACAAATTTTATGCAAGATTGTGTTTTCATATCCACTGCCCCTCACTGGGAGGCAACTAAGGTTATTTACTGCCCTGTTACAGGTCAACTAAGTATGAGAGCCACTAAAATATTCAACTGTACACTTGAATTGGGAAAGGGCCCTTATATGTTGCACAAGACTGTTTAGAGGAAATAAAGTCAAAGTAATGCAAAAATATGGGAGGAGTCCAAAATCAGCAGTAATATGACCAACTAGGGAAGAGTTCAGGTAGGAGACCTGCTGTTCAAGGTGGAAGGTTGAAGGTAGTCAGTTCAGGACTCATAATGACTAACCTATCAATTGGGTAGGTCTGGCAGACCCCATGCCTTTCCTTCTTCCAGTTGCTCCTCCATTTCTACCATGGGAATTTCTTGCCTGGAATCACAGTATACTATATCTCCAGGAGGCCACACAATTTAGATTCAGAAATATAAGATTTAGATCAATATTTATGGCCAGAGGTTCATTTAATTATTGATTGAACAGACAAGTGTATGATATACACGCTTTTGTACAATTACAACTCTTTGTACTGGAGATGCTATTTTATTTTATTATGTCCAGATCTCTGCATTATTATCCATTTCCGTTTTCATTATATTCTATAGCAGTGATCCCCAACCAGTAGCGTATAGTGCCAAGTAGAGCCTCCTATAGGCTGCCAATTTACATAGGGGCAACCAATGTGTTGCTCCCCAACTCTTTTTACATTTGAATGTGGCTCACAGGTAAAATACGTTGGGGACCCCTGTTCTACAGCTTCAGTTTATCATTGTTTTTATTAGATACTCTAGTATTAATCAGATAGTTTATATTACTCCTCATTTCTTGCTATTCTTCTATTATTTTATTATCTTGTACAACAATCTTATTTCAATTATCTGGTTAGCAGAATAATTATCTAGAAGGCAGCTTTCCAACTGTTATTGCTAGTGATGGGTGAATTTGTTTGCCAGGCACGAATTTGCGGTGAATTTGGGCGATTCGTTTTTTAGACGCTGGCGCATTTTTCACCAAAAAAACGGATGCCGTTGCCAAAAAATGGACGCTGGTGTGAAAAACGAGATGCCGGCGCCGTTTCAAAAGTTTTTCGCAGTTTCGCGGATTTCACGTGAAATTCACAATTTTTTTGTGAAGCGAAATGGTGCAAATTCGCCCATCACTAGTCATTGCACTGATTTCAAACTTTAGTGCAAAATCTTGCAGCCACTGATGCCCTCATGTGAGCAAAGTAGAGCTCTTTGAACCTGGCTTAAGTCATCAATAGAATCATCTCCTAACAGTAGCAGACAGGTACAATTGCAGGATTGTGATACACAGCAATTAAACAATACAACCATCATATAATACATGAGTGATACTCGGATTTACCTGTATAACTCAGCCTGCAGCCTTGTGCCTTTATATGGTCACAGAACCCCTCAGTGACTTCTAATATCCTTATCATTTACAGTAGGGGGTACTTTATCCCTAATAATACACAAGTGATACTCAGAGTTTCCTGTATAACTCGCCCTGCAGCCTTGTGCCTTTATATGGTCACAGAACCCCCTAAGTGACTTCAAATATCCTTATTATTTACAGTAGGGGGTACATTATCCCTTATAATACATGAGTGATACTCAGAGTCCTCTGTTTACAATAAAAAAAAGTAATTTAGTAAAGAACAAACCATGTCTGATTCTTGCACTTGGTACTGCAGCTGTTCTTATAAGAAGCAGTTTCCGGCCGTATCTGCTGCCACACGAGTCTGCATGTCAGGTGACAGAAAAGCAATATTTTCTGCTGAAGCCCGCAGCTGAGATGCAAGTCATGCTATCACATTTTGCAAACAAAGCAAAAGCGTAAGGAAGGAAACCTAATTCTGCAGTAGAACTAAAATGGTTTTCACTTTGTAGTAAGCAGGAAAGGACATAAAAGCATCTGTAACAGGTTTAGAGCACTCGTGATTATGCATCTCCCAGCAAATCTGCAAGATGACTTGTACAAGTCTGCGAGGGAAATGTCTTAAATGGGTGTACATACCAGCCACGGAACATATCAGACCTCTAACTCACTGACTCTCGCACCTGTCCTCCTAGGGGGGACCTGTGATGGTCTGAAATGGTGGTACCTAAACTCCACTTTAAAACCTTGTATTTGCTTTAATTTGTAACCTGAGCAGGACCTTCTTCATGCCTGCATGATGCATCCCAACCCAAATCTACAAGGAATAAGGAGTTATTAGAAAGAAAGTGTGCTTTCCATGCTGTTTAAAAATCAACCCATATTTGAAACGTTCTACTCCTCACCAGTGTGACACTTCTGGGCACCCAACCCTGTCCTATGGAAATACCAGGGAATTTTACGTAATTTTAAGCTTTTTATGTGTCTGGAGAATAAATAAGTGGATTGTTTTGCAAAGAGTTTTATGTTTTTGTTAAACCTTTGGTCTGATTTGTGGCTAGAGTTGCCACCTTTTTGGGATAACTTTACCGGCCAAGGTGGGGGCGGCTCCAAGAGGGGGAGGAACGTGACATAAATGAGTGGAACAGTGATGTCACAGGCTGAACTGAGGAGCATGGAATCGGTAAGTATAGAACGGGCCAGGCTGGGGGTGGATCAGAGGCAGGATGGGAGCAGCTTGACTGGTGATCACAAATTTACCGGCAGCTACATTGCCAGTAAATTTGTATTACCGGCCCCGGCCTTGGCTGGTATTTTACCGGCTAGGCCAGTGAAACACCAGCCAGGTGGCAACCCTATTTGTGGTAAGAAGAAAAATTACTGGCACTCAGGACTTAATGCAAGTGGGCCAAGCCCGCTTGCATTAAGTCCTGAGTGCCGGTAATTTTTCTTCTTACCTTGTGTTGTTGGGGGTGCCGATCCCCTCCTTTGCTGAACACCGGACTAAGCTTGATGTGAGAGGCCAGGGTGTGCTGGTGGGTTATATGAATCGGACAATCCTATTTGTGGCCCAATATAATGAGGGACAGGTCCATACAAGATACTGGAACACAAGGTGCTGAAGATGAGCGAAGCTTTTTCTCCTGGTACAGTAAATTTCGCCAGTGGAAAGAGGCTCCTCCAACAAAGTAGAGCACTATATCTGCTGTTGCAGAGCTAGAAATGCCTTACCCACAATGTATTTTTGCCTTTCCGTTAACTCCAATGCTTTTTGGTGAAATTTTCCATGGTTTGGCTATCATTTAGGCAAAGCTTCACTCATCATTACTGGCAAAAGTGTTGTCGGTTCGCGTAAACGCTCCAAGTAACTTGAACGGCAAGAACTGAAGAGGAGTTGTGACTTCCCCATCTGCCAATGCCCCATGTATTGGTCAACAGATGACATTTTCAAATGTGTGTAGTCGATAAACTGACTGATATCCATGCTAACTAGACATTGTTACAGGGCTAGCTATTGTTGAGGCTATTTTATTGGAACAGATTCAATGTCATGGTTGTTTTGAAGGTTAGACTTTTGATAGTCATACATCCAGGAAGGACATCTGGACAACATTTATTGAAATTGAAATATGTTATTTAGGGTTCAGATTCACTTTGGTTTCTCTGGAGGGCTGAATCTACGAACTATGGATTTCATGCATCCCTACTTTTAGTTCCCTCTTCTTCCACTCAGTCCATTTCTCTGTTCTCACTCCATTGTAATTTGAAAACTATTGCCATGGGTTTCTGACATGTTGCTGCCTCCCCAGTATTGGACTTGGTTCTCCTAGGGCCACCAAAAAACTTGACACACTATAACAGGTGCCATATTGTATAGTTCTTAACATATTTATTATGGCTGATGTATTAGGTTTGGGCCTACTGGCGCAACCTCTGGTATTGGATTTGCCAGTCCAACCCTGGTTGTCCCTGTTCGAAACTGTTATTTGTCTTACAAAGGTACAGTAACTGGACTAAAGGGCAATCACTGAACAATACAGGATTGGGTTTCTTTGCTTACCCCAAAGCTGGGCAAATTTTATTTTTTGCCTTTAACAATATTATTTTAAAAGGTTCAATTGTATCCTTGCTGTAGCTACTGTTACCCCAGAACTGCCCCTTTAGCCCCCTAACTCTAAACAAACCAATTTGCTCATTTGATAAAACTATAGAAAAGAAACGAGAATAATAGTTATTAGCTAACATACTATTTATTAGGGTTTTTTATAAATGTAGGTTTTAGTTTCCCTTTAGGACAGTTTTTTCTCATTTTACAGAGATGGTGGTTTCTATTTCTTTTTTTCAATATGTACATTTAAGGCTAGAAATGAAGCAGTAACTATCTCATCTGTGGTTAATCCCCAATAAAATGAATGAAAGGTTTTGCCAAAACGCTGTTGTTGAACTCTGGTGATTTTTTCACCCACTTAAGCATCATTCTGGTCCACCGAGCTGGTAATGAGTGTGGCTATCACAAAGCTTAGCAGCGCTTAGCATTCATTAAGGCCTGTCACTTTCCAACTGGCAGCCGCTCGCAAGCCTGCTAAGAGGACAGCTGTAAGAATCACTCGCTTCTCTAATCTTTCTCACTAGCCACTGTGTGCAAAACCACAAGTTAATATACAGCAGCGGAGTCATGGCAGCTTGGCTTCTTTATTCCAACACAAAACAATCCCAATTGGCAGCTGGATAGTCGGCATCCCCGGGGACCAATTATTCTGCTATGTGCTGTACAAACTGCAGAAACCTGCTCCTGCCTCCCCTGAGAGCAACCCCACTGGGCTCAACTAACAGGGCCAGCTTGATACTTAAGGCACCAGTAGAGCTTCATGTCAGAAGAACGGCAAATGACACAATTAACGAACCCGGGGCTACTGAGAAGCTCTTAATTAGGTAAACACAGCTCTTAGAGGAGAGCGAGACTGCCCACTTCACTGGCTCATGTCAGATTGGCATGGGCAGCCTACAAATATATTGCAATAACAATAATATACTGAAAGGCCAATACTAGGCCTGCTAGGCAAGGTGGTTGGTACTGGCAGAACTACAATTGCCAGCATGTGCCCATCTAATGCTCTACACCAATGCCATGTAGAGACAGCTTCCCTTTTGGGTGATGGTTTAAAAGGAAACAATAACTTCCTTTGGATTTTATAGATGCTAGGTAAATGTATGGTCACTGGTTGTTCTGCAGAGACAGACCTAAGTATCAGCATATATACCATTATGAAAGATGTCACTACTTGAATTTTAGTGGCCACAATCATACACAGATTGGGGGGTTTGGGGTATATATATTCTGTAAACCAGTCTGTTTGATTAAGTGCACAAAAAACATGAAATGTGTAAGGATATGTAATAAACTACTTTTGTCCATAAATAACGTTCTCAGTTCTTTTACAAACCTATCGGAGTACCTGCAATCTTCTGTTTGTTTGACAATCATACAGAGCCCACAGCGGCTAGACGGTGATAAGCAATGACTTGAACAAGTTAGAGCTCATTTATGATTGATAGGCAAAGCCCTAATCACAAAGAAACTGAACATATTAAAATGCCACTATACTACCTACTTGAAATCATCTATATGCTACCACCAATTTAAAGATTGCGCCTACTGTGAGGCATGAAGCACAAGGCACACAATGCCCAAGGGAGCCCTGTATAAAGGTGGCCATACACAGGCAGATTAAAGCTGACAATATTGGTCCTTTAGATTGATTCGGCAACTTATCTGCCCGTGTGGGGGCTTCTGACGGGTCTCCCCAATCGATATCAGGCCAAAAATTGGCTAGATATAGATCGGGCAGGTTTGATTTTTCCTGTGATTGAGGACAGCATCGGCTAGTTGATAAGGTCCTATGACCAGTCGGTGCCTATTTCCTTAGTTATAATGCGATCGATTGGCCCTTATCTTATTGTGTATTGCCACCTTAACACCTGTCTTGAACAGGCTGAAACTGCTTGTCACACCTATAGGTGCTAATAGTTGTGCAAACTAAAACAGACAGAATTAAGGTGCTTGCAAGTGCACACCCAGGACCGTCCTGTGGACTGTCACCTTCTCCTTCCAGTCACCTGATCAGTTGCCTACATCTATTAAATTGGCCCAATGGCCCGTAATTTTTAGGGATGCACTGAACCCTGCTTTTTAGGATTTGGAGGAATTCCCTAATTCTGGATTCGGAAGTAAGTTGGGATCCTTCCTCTGCCCCGAAAAACCACCTGAATGGGCAGAAACACCTAATGTGTGCACAAATCGATTTTCAGTTTGGCCAGACCAAGTTCAGAATCAACTTCTGCCGAATCCCAAACCAAATCCAGGATTCAGTGCATCCCTAGTAATATAATAATTTTATGAAAACTGGAACCTCCCTGATTGTTTCCGAATTACGGGTAAGGCTTGTCTCCTCCTTCTGTTTGTCGATGTACAAGGCACTTACCCGGCCTGCCTTGCAGCAATGACACACAACAGACCTTTGTTCTGCCACCCTTCCAATATAACTGCATTCATAGTTAAACTTCATGTCTCATGGGGCATAATATAAAGTATACTCACTGCTGGTTCAGATGCCAGTTTTTAAGCATTTTGGAAATCCCCAATTATTCCAGTCATTAAATGATTCATGGAAGGAATCTGGCTGGCACACACTTCCCTCCGGAAGAATATTAATTAGGAATTTAAAACAGTTTCAGACTGTAGCAAAGGCAGTGTCTTAAAATGTCACTGAGTATTAAAGTCTATCAACAGATACATACATAACAGGAGTCTTTAACAAAGTGGAAAGCAGGGAGCAATCGCACCCACACATGCCCTTCTTTTCTTACTCATCCAGTTTCTGGGAGCAGAGACGACATGCATGGGGTGACACCAAACCTCCAATTAGACCCACTTTTCTCTGCCACTTCCAACAAAACACACTGCATGCCACTAGCCTACGTCTGTAATACTTCTAAATGATTAAAGACATAAAGGTTAATTTACAAACCCAATACAGTGTGCAAAGTGCACTTTTTGGATGCAATTCACCAGGGATCATTTACTATTGCAAGTGCTGTAAGCAACATGTAATTTCCCAATTCCAGAGTCACCTAGAAACCGCCACTCACTCACCCACCCGTCATGAATACAGCTCTGCCAAAGTAAGCACCACTGTATTCATAGGACAACAGATGGATGGGGTGCAGAGACCAGTGGCAATGGCAAGGGCAAAGTTGAGCCTTTTTTTTTGCACTTTGAATCTTGCCATGCACTTTGCACTTTGAATCTTGCCCCCCAGTATCTCTTCCCTTTAAAAAAAAAATCCAACTACTGATGTCCCCAAATCATAATGTGTATTGTCTGTATGTTTATATTATATACTTGTATGAAGGGTGGTGGGGGTATGAGATAAAGGCCTGATAATCAGTTCAGTGTGTAATGGACTCTGACCAGTGACTTCATACCCAATTCTTTTTATAACAATGTGTTCCTTTCAGTGCAGTAAGTGCTAATATGGGCAAGGTCGGCCCAGTCTTAATAGGACTCAAATGTTTTTCACGCACCAAAGCAAATGTTTAGGTGAAGCAAATCTTGATAAGTTCAACATGTCTGGCTACAACTCTCTTTAGGATTTAGATTGTTAGCTCAGCGGTACCGGAATCTCCTCTTTTCTGTGTAACATAGGCCAATAATAAAGTCACGTGCACAGTATAAATACAGATATACCTACACATAATGGCTTCTACCCTTCGTTCCGGTGTATGACCCCCTGCAGGGTAATGGCACCCAGTCCAATTCTCCCCCATATGGCTCTTGCAGAATGTGCTCTTGATTGCAGTGAGTTGGCATTTGTTAATTCAGCTGCTTCTCAAGTCGTGCCAAGTAACAGAGCTGCTGCCGAAAGGGAACAACTGTTCTTGGTTATGGAATCGCATATAAAAAACAACCTCTGTCAAGCTGAGTCTCCTGCGTTGCTGCTGCTTTGTATGCACTGACTATAAAGGAAAATATCACAAATAATAACACAAACTTCCTCTGCTTCTGACTCTTTAGAGCTCATTTATAAATACAGTCATAAGTGCGATCACACAAAAATGAATGCTTATTGGCAGAATCATTATAGGTACTTACATCCAAACACGCTCCTTGTACCTTCATATGGTTGTGTTTTACCTCTCTGTTGAATCATGTGTAAGTGCGCTAGGTTCCCACAGCAGGTTGCAGCAATACGTGCACCAGACTCAAACCAAAACAGTCACAGGCAACTCTGGAAGTGACATTATACCAGTTCTGAAATATATTAGCCACAACTCTCATTCCATTTACTAGCACACTTTGGCACAATTGCATTCATTTGGATGCATGGGTCGTAATGGAGGTGGCTGGAATTATGGGGAAAATATTTTTTTTTTGCTGTAATATTGGCAGTAATCTCAGGTAGAGTCCTGCGTGGAACCAATTTCTAGGACCTGGACCAGCAACCGTGACCTGCATATTTACCCACTTTGAACCACTACCAGACCCGCAACTGCCTTATCCACAACCTGACCCACAACTCGTCGACCACCATCAAACCGGAAGTGATGTTGCTACAAACCGGAAGTTACATCATCACATGTGGCTGATCAAGAGGGAGAGGGACAGAAGCGTGCCGTGTGTAAGAGAGCTGTGCCGGAAGTCAGATGGGAGGGGGGAGATGAGTGGAGGGAAAGCTGCAGGGAGAGAGCTGCAGCAGGAAGAGACCCACAACCCAACTCGCATTCCTCAGACCCGCGACCCTGTAGACCCGCATCTATACCCGCACCTGAAAAGCCTACCCTCATTCCGCCTTGGGCTGGTACAGAACCTAAAGCAGTATTTCAAGCTCATTTTCTGCTGGATAATTAGTGACGACCCCTAAGCTTAGCTTCTCAACAGCTGCTCAGAGCCCACTGAGCATGTGAGTGTCACAGACACTTTCTAAGATGGTGATCCCCTGTGACAAGTTTGAAGTCCTGGATCATTGCTGCTATTGACAAGCTGACACTTTAGGCTGGTGCAATAAGTTCAGTATATAAAATATGGCATTTTTAGCCATATTCATTTTTTAGGGTTTAGTTCTCCTTTAAAATCACAGTGTGTATTTTTCACAAACTCCTGCCATTAAATCGGACCAGACGTGGCTATTTCAAGTGTGTCCCTAGGGCTTAAAATATTGTTGAAACTGGTTCATATCACTGTTACATTCCCTTCTACAGGACTATGGACATACATGTATGTATTTAAGCAATGAGCTGTGCCAACAGATTTCTATAGACATGATTACTGATAGGTAAGGAGGAACTGAAGTAGACATAATGAGACGAGACATAATGTGCAACGCGGTGCTCCTGGAGGACCAGCAGTGACAAGCAATGTAAATAGGTACAGATTGTGCTCTTTGTGCAAATGCCTCTAGAAGTTTTTGGACATCTTTTCTGAGCTTTGGAAAAGTATCAAAGAAACCCCATACAGTTACCATGATCTCCAAAAATGCTGTGCCGTGCGAGCGGAGCCAAATATGCACATATGCACGATAATGATTGGAATGGAAGTCAGTAGGAATTAATATCTTTATTTTGATTAAAGATGTGAAAACTTCCATTTCCTCACCTCCCCCTGACCTGGTTTCAATCCAGGACCGGTCTGCAGCCGATTTGTTGCTGATTTGCCTAATACATCAAAGCCGAAGATTGACCAGGCATAAATGTGAATCTGATTGTTCACCTCAAATATCCTACGTTGCCCAGAATTATCCAGTACATTGAGGAATGGAGGCGTATTTAATCCAGAACAGCTCGTTACTTGGGAAATAAACATTCAGTTTCATTTACATATGCGCAGACAAGAGAGCCTTTCATATTTACACCTGGAAAATTTAAGCATCATCTGAGTCATTCATGTGACACTGCTTCATTGTAGTGAGATTCCAAAGTGTATATTACTCATTCTAGCAGTGGTTCCCAAACTGAGGGAACTTTGGTGGGATCAGCCTGAGGGCCCGTTGAGAATTGGGAATAATGATTTATTGCTTTCCAAGATGCAACTGAAAGCCAAGCTTGAAACCAGTTAGGTGACATTGATATTTTCTTGAACCTGTTTCAGGGGACCCTGACCAAAGGTTGGTTCTTTAGTGGGGGCCTGAAGGGAAAAAGGTTTATAATCAGTCATTATGCTGGAGACTGCATGGTACTAATTGAATACCAATCCACGTCGGTACTTGAAACCCCACATTTGCTCAGACTTGCTACCCAATCTGAACAGTAACTGCTTTATATTTGACCCAATACATGTGGGCCTCCATAAACTAAAAGCTACTTCATCCTAGACTGGAAGTGATATTATCCAAAGTTCGGCATAAGTGAAAACAAGTTTTTCAAAAAGGCATAAAACTTATACCCTGTCCCGCACACACACTTAAATCCCTAACTCCTAGCAGAGCACCCACATTTTTGTGGGTAACCAACCCAATGCAGGACTACACTGAGCTATGCCAGGAGCAAAAAAGTTTTACAATAACAACACAGTATTCTTTATTCATATTTTGCAGTTCTTTACAGAGGTTATACATCATTCCCATCAGCCCCTGCCCCCGTGGAGTTTACAATCTAAAATTCTTATCAAAGGTTTGAATATGTCACCTGCTGATGCCCCGTGTTGGGGAGTACATAGCTCATTGGCAGATGAGGAATGGAAGAGGAGCTTTTCTACACGTCCATTGGCCAGGATCTCGGTCGTATACTGGAGAGTAAATGCCAATATATGGCGACACGGCTGGGGGAATAATAATTTAGTCAACAGTTTTTTCCAATCACAGATTAGCTTTCTTGCATCACTCTAAAATCTTATTTGCTCCAGTTGTGATTTGCTTTTTGGGGGGTGCAAATGTCTGAGCATCTTCACACATAAGCGAAGATTCACTAAAGGGTGAATTGTTGCCAGCGACCGCTTCGCACAGGTGGCACCACTTCACCAGGCACAAATTCGCCACCACTACGCTAATTCACTAATATGTGAAGTTGCGTCCTGCGCACTGAACCCTTCGACTTTTCGCTGTCGTTACTTTGGCAGTGCAAGGATTTTATAGCGAAGCTGTGCTACTGTACATTTGTGCCTAGCGAAAATTCGCTAGTGATCTTATGCTTAGGTCAATTTGAATAGGGCGGGTACATTAAAGTTGTATGGACGTCTTTATTAGAGAATGATTGAATGTTATCACTTTTTATTACAAATGTCCAAGGAACCTTAATAAAGGCAAAACAATTAATATTGTGCCCTATACATAAGCCCACTGTAAAAAGAATGCTCCATATGTTTTCAAATGTGTGGGGAAAAATGTTAAACCAAAAATGTTGAAGTTAGGACTTTTGCAGGCAAAAAAAAAAAGACAATTTCGCCAGCGTTTTTTTAAACTTTAATGTATTTTCGACAGACAAGATATGATGTAATTGACATAAGATTGAGGAAGATCTAGCTTCATGTTAGCAGTTCGCTAAAGAGGTAACATTCGCCTGAGCCAAAAGTCGCCTGGCGATAGAGTGCAAAATGAACGCTAGCGATGGTCCCATTCGCTAGCGAACTGTCATCTGCGCCTGTTAGTGAATTGGCGATGTCCCTGCGGATTGGATTTCTGACAAAGCCACTAGCGTTTGCCACGTCGCCCTTTAGTGATTCTGCCCCATAGTAACAGCTGTAAGAAGCTCCTTATACTGGATAAGTATCACTAGGTAAATATGCAATCAGTGGACTGCAACAGGTGGATGATTTATAGATTCATAGATAATCCTGCTTGCATATTTCCTATCATTGTACAAAGCCATGGAACACATTCCTCTTTTGTATTGAATTTCCCCATGATTGTTGCACACTATGAGTGTCCTTCCCTGTTGGTCTAAGTGTTGAAAACCTGCCATAACCTGACATTAGCATGTGGGCGAGCTACTTTATATGTTGACAGCCCAAAGAACTTAAGCCCAGCTCCGTGTAAATGATTAAATTAGACAGGAATTTTTTAACCAAAGTGTGCCAAAAAAAACCCCAACATTTCCATGCTGAAATGGACAGCTGTCTCCAATAACTGCAGTGGGGGCTATCACTAATGATTTCATCAGACAAAATCAGCATTTTGCCACCTGCAATTTTTTTCAGGAAACTGTGGCAAAAATCCATCATAAAAAATGTTGCTGCGACAAAAATTGTTGGCGAGACAAAACTGTTGATGAGACAAACAAAAAGACGACATAAGAAAAAAGTTGCAGAGACAAAAAAGTCACCGCAACACATTGTTGCACACTTAAAAATTTGCTGCACATGAAAAGAAATCTTGACACACGTCAATGCCTTTCAAAAATTTTTGCCATTTCATGAAATTTTTTCGCAGTTTCACAAAATTTTTTGCCGTTTCACAAAATTTTTGATCATCACTAGCTATCACCCACGGAAAACAGTGGGAATACAGTGGTCCTGGAAACTAGAAACAAGTATGTTATATACTTCAGCTCAGTTCTTGGTTCTTCAGCTCAAGTGCCTGGGGTCCTGTGTTTGATGCCAGCAAGGGCAATATATGCAGTGTCAGACCAGGAAAACTCCCTATGGGCCCAGGTGTCAGTGGGCCCTCTTGCTTCTAACCATTTAGCATATTTCATGGTCCTTACCTATTTCTTTATGGGGAAAAACTCTTAATAATGGAAAAATATAGTAAGTAGATATAAAAGACTAGCAGAATATAGAGGTTGAGAGAGGAGAGGAGGCATAATAGGTTGGAAAGTGGGCCCACGTTCTAAGGTTTTCTGGTGAGCCCCTGGCTCCCCAGTCCCACACTGAATATATGCAAGGAGGTTGCACGGTCTCCCCATGTCTGTGTGGGTTTCCTCTGAGTGTAACCACTGGCTTTTTAAATCTGAGATGTGGACATTCCCCAGTAGGAATACAGTCATCTATGGCCAAATGAAACCTAATTAGAAAAGCAGATTTCTATAAAATCTAGAAGTATTGTGTAATATTCCCGGACATAAAGGCAAAAGTTTCCGTTCTTTGATGGAATTTACTGAGTGTGTTTTGTGTTTATAAGGTCTAGGCGAGGGGCAGCAAATTGTTGTTAGCCAGCTGTCTCTATAGTCTCTACTGGAATAATTCACATACAGACAATTGACCAGGAAATGAATGACTTATAATACAAACATCGATTTTTGTTCAGAAAAATAGAAAAAAAGCACCCCTTCTTTGCCAGTTAATTTCAACCCTTCTTAACTTCACTATAAGTCCAATTAACGCCAATAGTTTAACTATTTTTAATATATTGATTATTTAACATGTGATTGTGGCCTATAAATAAATGATGAATTGTACGAAATGAATTCCAAAGTTAATAAGTGGATTCATTGATCATAAACCAAAAAAAAGAAAAGAAATCAATTAAGTGAAACTAGCAAATGAATTCCAGTTAAGAATAATTTCTCTATAATACAAATAGGGAGGTAGCATTTTATCTGATGCAGCGAAATTAGTCAGAAACACACGAGAAAAACACACCACAGAAAAAAAACGCCCATTGACTTTAATGGGTTTCGCTATTTTTTTCTGCGGTTTTGCTAATTTTTTGTTGTAGCAGGACAGATTTGCTCATCACTAATTACTAATAACAGCTCTGCAATGAACTCAGAATTGTTACCTTCTGTTTCACACTCAAGGGGACTATCAGGGATCAGCATTACCCAAAGTCACTTGGATCCCTTGGTGAGTGGATATCACCAGGCACCTAACCATCTTCCTCTCCTCAGTGGAGTTATAGGCTGCTCAGTAAATAAGCTTATCTCGTGCACATGAAGAAATTCATTATAAGATCCACCCATAGCAATGGCTTTACCCATTTACAGGCTAGCATTGATATAGACTTGCTGCAAGATAATCCTGTTTAATCCTATTGGATCGTCATTCTCTTGTGCATCATTTGGCCTAAAGGAAGGTTGATCTACAGGTGAAGCAAGAACTTACTTATTACAAATGGAGCACTGGCCATCCTCAATGATTTCTGGAGAAATTCCAGAGAGATCTTTTAATGTAGGATTCATTTGAGTACATGAACATGCTGGAATTGTGGTAACCCCTAAGAATCCAGTTTGTAATATCTATCTAGCTGGATATCTAGAGATATCTCTGGATATCTGTAAGTTTGCCAAAAAGGTCTTTTATTGCTATTTGTGTAGTGGTAATTTGGTAAAGTGAAGAAGGTTGCAGTGCTACACTGACAGTCAAATGTGTTTAGCAATAATCCCTTTATCCAAGTGGTTTCCAGAGTTTTGGGGTTAAACCCTTGTGGTCGAGCAGTTGGTCACAGCCCTAGTTGCTTTATAACTTGGTTATATAGAGTTGAAAACATTCTGCTACAGTTCCAAAATTAGCCATATCTAGCCCATACAGGGATTCTTGTTGCCTACATCCACTTTTTTAATCATATTGACCCACAGTTTGGAAATACCTGCTTTATTCTTATATGCTCCATAGTAGTCAGACTTAATAATTATTAGGGGTCCTCTAAGGTGTTTAAATATGTGCTGGGGGTTCCTGTGCTATCCACAGGGGAGGGGGAGGTATATTGATATAAGGGTATGTCTTAATATGACTTAATATATATTTTTTTTTCACAAATGAGTGATATCCATGCAGTGAGCGCCAGCCATTTAGTTTTTTTGGTGTGCTACCAACGTTAATGTGGTTACATGTGTGTGGTGTAAAGTAGTTGTGACTTAAAAACAGGGAGTGGTCAACACTGGCTTCCGTTATCAGCCTTCCACGGTGTAGGGTGGAAAAATTCCAGCTGTCAGAACCACAGAAGTTGGATATCGCTGCTCCCTATCAGCTCTAGGGATTGCAAACATTATGTTTTTCCATTTATTGTATTAGTCAGAGGCACACAAGGAATGTAAATACCAGTGAAGGTCATTATTTGTAATAAGTCTATCATTAGTAGGTGCAAACTCCATTTGTAATCTTACACTTTGTTACCATTCCTTTCCAGCAAGATATAAATGCAAGTATAAAATGCTATGGTACAAGCTGGGTCAGATACTACAGTAATTAGCCAGTAAAAAAGACCAGCTGTCTCTTAGTAATTGGAAATCTTGTTTTTCCAGTACAGGTATAGGATCCAGAAACCCGATATCCAGAAAGCTCCAAATTACGGAAAAATCGTCTCCCATAGACTCCATTTTATCCAAATAATCCAGAGTTATTTCCCTTTTCTCTGTAATAATAAAAAAGTAGCTTGTACTTGATCCCAACTAAGATATAGTTAATCCTTATTGGAAGCAAAACCAGCCTATTGGGGTTATTTTGTAGCAGACTTAAGGTATGAAGATCCAAATTACAGAAAGTTCTGTTATCCCGGAAAACCACAGGTCCCAAACATTCTGCATAACAGGTCCCATACCTGTAATACTTTTTATTTCATATAATGAAGCAACAGAGCTAGGAGTGTCCAGAACTTTAACTTGCAGCCATTCACCACAAATGTGACCCTAGCTGAATTTCAGACTGACCTAACCTCTCCACAAACATTGCTTCAAACCCACCACCTGCCACCACAACCTCACAGTTTGGAAATCTTATCTTCTGTATTGGTGCCTCTCAACTTAGACATCAACGGATTACTACAGTTATTTCTGTGGCTGCACACTTTGTAGCATTGTCTCTGGAATTACAGTGAAGTGTCTACAGTGCTCTTCCACACAAAAGTAGCAGACAATTTTTAGCACAAACAACATGCAACAATTTAGTTTAGAAATACAAAACAATGTCTTTTGGAATTCTTATACTAGTAGCAATCTTGATTTAGCACCCACACAGACCTCACCAGACCACCTTTGGAAAGGGAATGTTTGGGAGGGAAATCCCAGTATTCACCAACTTCTTTATGTAAAGGAGTGAGGGAACGTAGACTACCCCTTGAAGACTTCAAAATAATAACACAAATACTTTATGAAAAAGAAGATAGAATATAGAAGTGGTATAGAACAGTAAAATATTAAAAGGAATGGAGGGAAGCATTCATAGATGATCAGATAGATATATCTAGAGGAAACAAACCCTAGAAGACCAAACTTGTGCTTAGAATGAGGAACAAAGAAAGATACAGAAAGAGCTATGTTTTTCCAAGTGAAAGGAAAAAACTCGGCAGTGCTGTCACAATGAGCTCCCTACAGTTCGCAGTAAGCAAGAATTCCCTGGCAAAGTGTAGACAGCCACAAAAAGAAAATGTTATGCTGTAAATCAGAAATATCAACCTGTGGCTCTCTAAAGGAAAGCTACCGAAGCAGTTTATTGCCAATAGATTAGCCACAAACGTGCAAGCCATAGCACTATATTTAATCTGTAGAATGCTTTACCATATCTGAGTAAACATCTCTAGAAGCTCTCTCTGTTTGTTCAAGATAGTAGCTGCCATATTAGCTTGGTGTGACATCACTTCCTGCCTGAGGGGGAAAAGGAGAAAACTGAGCATTCTCATGCCGAGCCCTGGAGGTTTAAGCTGAAAGAGGGAAGTCTGATACAGAAGCCCATGTATACACAATAGAAGGAAAGAAAGGTGGTGTTTCTTTTGACTCAGAAAACAGTTCTTATAAAAAAGAGGTCACAATGGGGGAACTTCAGTACCTTGAGGTTATGCTAAAGAAACTTAAAGACATACACTGTACAGTTGTAGCACAGAGGGTCACAGACTGGCATCTCTGCTATACAGTGTCACATAAGTACCATAAAGGTATCCATATTTTATATCACAGCCTTTCCTACTTATTTAGAAAAGAACTACCATTCCTTTTAAAAGATGACATCACCTTAAGGACCTTATAAATCACACGCTCTTCAAAGTTGGCTTGCTAGCATGGCAACATCATAAAAATCTATTTTCACTCTCTTTAATAGATCTATTGTGTTTTATCTTTTCTTTGCTTTGAACAGACAAGGGGATTTATAACCATTTTTTTCATCACAGAAAGTACCAAGTCTTTAATCATTTCCACTGAGCTTCACCCAACTGACTGTCCCGTTACCTGAAAGGTGAAAACAGATGGTTTGGGAGGTTCGCTAAGTGGTTTTGTGTAAATTATTCTTATTATTTTCAGGTGCGCACCACTGATAGGCAACCACTAGTCAGCCCAGGCCATCAGTAGCCCAGTGGTTAAAGATCCAGGGCTCCCACACTATCCAGCTCAGCGGAAAAACCCCATACTCATAAATCTGCTTTAAAGAGAATGCAACAGTGGAGCTGCAGTTTCCATTGTAACACAGTTAACGTCTGTCATGAAGATTCTAAACCTATTTCTAAAGGCTATTGCAGAGTTGCATACCGATGAACAAACAGAAAAATGGGATTACAATAGGGCCGTTAACCTCCAATGAAATACAAGAGGATTCTTTGTTCAGAAGCCTATACAGTCTATTGCAAATAATCAGCAGCATACTGCATTTGTGAGCTTAATGCCACAAAGTGATTTATTGGCTCATAATGGCATATAGATAATGTTTAGGGCCACACAGCTCTCTTCAAGCATTATCCCTCAGTATTGGGTTCTACTGCGAATTCAAAATTAATTCAGTACTTTACCTATAATACTATTGACTAGACTCCAACTGCTCTCAGGCCAGGGAACAGATTACAGTCATCTTTGTCAATACCAGCCCTAGTGTACTAGCTCTAATAGTGTTATCACCCTGGCCTTAATACGTGATATCCTACCTAAAGGGGAACTATTGCAAAAATAAAAATTTAACATGAGCCTCATACTGAAATAAGAAACTTTCTAAATACAATCAATTAAAAATTCTGCATTGTTTCTGAAATAATCAAGTTTATCTTCAATATTCCTATCGCAGCATCTGTTTCTCTTCATTCTGTCTTCATTTAGGAGTTGGGTGTCAGATGAATGATCCAATATATCTTATAGGAGGGGCTCCTTTTGCCTAGAAGATATATTAGAGCTCACTCTATTAAATCACTAGAATTCCTGTCTCTCTACATGCAGGATTTGTGCATTTGTTAGATTTTATTTGTACTGGAATCAGTTATTTGAGTGAGATGTAATTCATCTGCTAGGAAAGGGAGGCCCCCCCCTATAAAATATATTGGATCATTCATCTGACACCCAACTCCGGAGAAGAGAAACGGATGCTGAGAGAGGAATAGTGAATGTAATCTTGATTATTTCAGAACCAATACAGACTTTTTAATTCATTGTATTAAGAAAGTTTCTTATTTCAGTATGAGAAAGCTTATATTACATTTTCATTTTCGTGATAGTTCCCCTTTAATGTCACTTACATAAATAACCCTACACTGCTTTCCTACACTCGTTATTACAGAAGGTAAGTCTCACACTATATAGTCCTGATTAATGGAATACATTTTCTCTGAATTCCACTGCTATCATTACCATTTCTTCACTGAGGCCTTGTTACAGTCTGAAATATATGAATATATTTATGTATATACACATATATTTATGACACCCCTGCCAACAGAGGTCTTTAATGACTCCCATTTGGGGCCTAGAATTTTCTGCTGCAGGCTGACAAGGAACTACGGAGATTAAATGGGTTGCACCGTTTCAGAGAAAGGGTCAGACAATATTGTTGTTTTTGTTGTTGTTGAGGTCAGACTATAGGTCAAGGCAGGTAGCAAGAAGGCATAGTCAATAACACAGGAACAAGTCAAAACCAGAATGGCAAACACAACAGCAAGGCTTAGGCACGGCACTGTAAACACAGACAGTATAGGTAATGGGTATATGGAAGTCAGCTTATTTAATGGGAAAAAGACACCAAAAGGACATTGGACACATGGGAATCACACAGGAGTGTTGAAATTCACACAGGAGTCATCACACCTGAGAAGGGGCATCAATCTGCATGCTGATGCCATGACTAGGCTTGCATGTACACAGAAAACCAGGAACAGGTGTGTAAAGAGGTAAGAAGATGCCCCAGTATCCTGGATCACATAACAGGCCTTCCACCTCAGGATTCCTGGTACAATTTACATATATATATATATATATATATATATATATATATATATATATATATATATATATATATATATATATCCCCTTACTTTCACTCACTAGAGACATACCAGAGCCAACAGGCCCATCAGGGCATGCTTATAACTAGAAGATTGCTTATAGGTTAACACTTAATCACCCTACTGACCCAATATAGTGAAGCACTAGGAATTACCCATTTAAGACAAAGCTGTTCTAGTCTTGGGAACCTTCCTCCACCAGAGAGCAGCACAGTAAGGGAATGCAGAGGTTATTTAGTTGGCATTAGTAAAAAAATGTATACATAACTTTGAAATAGAACACATTCCCATGTCCCTCCTTTTAGGGCTTCTGTTACCCATTCATATTATCTTTTTGCTGAAAGAAGTCATATTTTGGACCTGATAAAAATATTTGCAAGACTGGGCTATTTTCAACTTGTTAATGCTGGCTTCAGCTACCACTCCATTTCCTTAAACATCTTCTCATAAAACTTCAATTTCACTCATCTAGAAACGATCCAAAAACGTGTGAAGCCGTCCCAGAGCTGACTCAAATCACACAGAAGTGCACAAAAGAACAAAATTTACCATAACTGTTGCCAAAAAAACATAAAAGGTTTTTTTTTTTTTTGCTTTTGTTAGCAAGCCCAGACCTAAGATAGGCAAACATTCCACATCTGCCAACAGACATAATCCCCTTGTCTGGATATTTTTATTAAATTGATGCCTAAATCCTGAGATAGAACCTTAAAATGCCTCATATGTTTCCCTTCTCCAGTGATGTCACCATCTACCTCCTCGGAATGATTCACTCAGACAGAGAACATGATCCTGGTTTCTTGCTTGTAGCCAGGTCTGAAGTTTATATCCAACCTGCTGAAATAAGATTAGCATTTCGATCCCATTTTATTCAGGCTGAGGTGAGGAAACACTTAGGGATTATAATGTTGCCTCCTAATTGACATGAGTGTAAAGCTGGGATCACTATAATAAAAGAAGGTGTTGATGTGTGTCACAGAGTTTAGGAAATATAAATCCTTTTAATTTGTTTTCCATACAAAAGCTGTATTTCTCAGAATGGAACATTCCATAATTAAAGACGATTGACAGCTAAATTAAATATAGTATTATTCTGAATGGCTGTGAATATCATTACTACACTTTGGCACTATGAAAAGCTCTGCTTCTTGCCTGGGAACAAATTAGAAGAAACTGGGAGTTGAGTAACACTCAAACAAGGGTTGATTAACAGTACAGAAACCCACAGGAATGTATGACTACCTACAAGTGGTGAATTCAATGACCCCCTTTTGGAAGAGAGAAAGATTGTGAGATTTTCCCACAAGGATATAAAGAAGTTAAAAAGGGCAGGGAATGTGTTATTTTTAAAGGGGAGCTATCACAATACTATAAATGATGTTAATATTTTTAATCCACAATGAAGCATCAATGCAGGGATGTTGATTTGCCAAAGTCACCCTTGCAAGTCGGTTGGATTGAACTGAACCCTAAAAATGAATCTGGCTAGAAATGCTGTACTTACTCTATATATGCTGTATTTACTGAACTTACTGTACCAGCAGAGAGGGTCGGCAGTCCATCTTGGATCTTCATCTTGTTAGGCCAGTAGCACTGCACATGCTCAGCTGTTGAAAATCATCAAGCACAAAACGAGGTTCTTCTGTCATAGGATCTGATGCTACAGGGCTGATTATTAAATTCTAATCCAAAATGTAGTGGTTTCTCAGCTGCCATGTAATGGGAATCTGAATTAATTAACAAGAGGCCTTGTATAGTGAATGTTTCAGTATTTATGTGTCATCTATGTTTGCAGTATATTGTGAGTGGGTCCATAAGCTCAGGTAAGTAAAGATGGATATACACGAACAGATATTATTGTCCGCAAATAAGTTTCATATGATATTCGGTGTGTGTGTGGCAGAAGGCAACAGATATCGATAATCTTTCCTGTGACCAATGACCTTGTTTTTGCATGCCACCTTTTTGTCTTTCTGAATTGCCAAATGTCTCAACACTGTTGTGTACAGAGACCTGCCCCCTGTCTGGAGTTTCCCAATGGAAAAGGTGGCAACCCTAACCCCCCAAGACGCAGTGCTGACTGCATTCATCAGCACTGTATTGGTGAGGGGTAGCATGTAGGCATCCCCTGACATGGGAATCACAAGGTAAAGGAACAGTTCAGTATAAAAATAAAAACTGGGTAAATAGATAGGCTATGCAAAATAAAAAAAAAATTCTAATATATTTATTTATAATATATTTATATATAAAGGCTAGAGTGACTGGATGTCTAACAGAACAGAACACTACTTCCTGCTTCAGCTCTCTAACTCTGAGTTAGTCAGTGACTTAAAGGGGGGCGACATGGGACATAATTGTTCAGTGAGTTTGCAATTGATCCTCAGCATTCAGCTCAGATTCAAAAGCAATAGGTATGACCCATGTGGCCCTAGGGTTGCCATCTTTCTGTTTTGTCAACTCTGGGCAGGGAGTGAACTGGGTGACATATGGGGTGTGGTGGGTGATGAAGAGGGTGAACCAGATGATGTAAGAGGCGGATCATTGCCATAAGGGCAGGACTTGTGACATGGCGCTCAGCGTCTGCCCATTGCCATTTACTTCAATGTTTCCAAAAACAGGGCTGTCCGGGTGAAAACTGGACAGGTGGCAACCCTACGTGGCCCCCCTCAAGTCACTGATTGGTTACTGCCTGGTAACCAATCAGGGGAAACCAAGAGAGCTGAAAAGCAGGAAGTAGTGTTTTGGCTATTATGTTAGACATCCAGTCACTCCAGCCTTTATACATTACATTTCTGGCCAACTAATTATATTGAAAACATATTTTATTTTGCACAGCCTATCTATTTATCCAGTTTTTCTTTTTATACTGAACAATTACTTTAAGATCGCATTCATGCTAAAGCCAGTCCCACGTTTGTGTTTATGCAATATTTCAAGTACAATTATTCTATTATTTTGTGCTGCCTGAGACTGACAACATGCTTCTAAGTTATGGAGAATTGCTCATTATTATTCACATCACTGTGAAGCTATGTGTGAACTGGCCAGTGTAAAAGGAAGGAAAGCCCTGGAGCAATAAACGCAGGGACTGGATGACAAGGGATCTGAATGACCAGCAGACAGATTACACTGGTTTATGTTTAAAGATTGACAGAATCAGATGCAGCTGTTATTGGGTGAGAAGGAATAGGTTAAGGCAGGGAAAGTTCACTTCCTTATCTTCTGAGCAGGTAGAAACATTCCACCTGCCCGCCCTACTTTTTTGCATATTTTGTGAAATGTCAGGAGTTGCGCTTCTTTATATAATCTATTAATGACTGAATGTGGATGTTTTCCTGCATGCACTGTTATATTGTGGTTTCGGTACTGTTATACAGTATAAACATGAGATATTATACTTGATAAATGCATGATTTTATACATGATAAATGTCCAATGCTTGATCCAGGGAATGTGTCTGATCGCCACTGGGCTAAGGAAGGAATTTTTTCCCTCTTGAAGCATAATTGGCACTGGCTTAAGGTTGGGTTTTTGCCTTGGATCAAAACAGTGGATATATGATAATGTATTTTAAGTTTTGTCACAGCAGCGGTAGGTAGAGTTGCCACCCGGCTGCTTTTTACTGGCCTAGCCAGGGCCGGTATTACAAATTTACTGGCAATGCGGTTGCCGGTAAAAATTTACTGGCAATGCGGTTGCCGGTAATACACTTAAAAAAAGCCCTTGGCTTGCCTCCCAATTCGCTCAGAACTTACCTTTTTTTCAGCCTTCTGGCCATCGTATGATGTTGCGCCGACCCCTTTTGCAGCACAGTGTGTGGACCTGCCCCCTTTTGCACTATGGACCACCCCTTTTGTTCCCGCCCCCTTCTACCAGCCAGAAACATTTTTCAGAAAGGTGGCAACCCTAGCGGTAGGACCTTGCCAGAATACTGCACGGGTAAATTTAGAAGAGGGAGAAAGGAGGTTCTCTCCTGTGACTGCACAGTGGGTTGATTGATACAGACGCTACTACTGCTTGTGCTAGGTGACAGCCTGCTTGGATTTCCTATCATCGACAAACTGCAAATTCAGGAGCGGCAGCAGGGCTGCTGAACTTCTCTCATGGTGGCGGATGCAGCTCCTTTTGGTAGCAGGTTTGGGGGCCATCCTCTCTGTAGGTAGAGGCAGCCTAATACTCTATGGCAGCCTAATACTCTAATGACATAGTGCTGATCTCAAGTCTTCACTGAGGAATGACAGAGCATAGTAGTGATCTTTTATGGAATTATGGCTTTAGAATATTGCTTCAGGGTGAGGCTGGCAAGGTCCTAACTATATGATAAAATGTCAATAAATATTGTAGCCATTTTACTCAATTTCTGGCTCCTGGTGTTTCATTAAGGTATGTAACAATGGGGTTCAGTGGGATGGCTATAAGCGAAGGGTCAATTGAGGAGTCCCCTTGTCATGTAATTCATTTAGGTTGGTACTCTCTACTTCCTTTTGTCCATCCTCTGTTTCTTTTATGGTTAAGAGGAGTACAAAAACAAAGTACAAGTATTTTTTTTTTCTAGGACCCAAGAGGAAGAAGAATGATGGGCACGTAGTGGTTCCAGCACAGAATAGTTACTGATGCTATTTTCTTTTGATAGTTAAAATGTGCTCCAGGAGCGACGCACCTCATATGTTTCATCTACTGCAAATTTCATACCTTTCTTAGGTTGCTAGTATCAGCCAGCGTAACAACCAAAAATTCAAACAGGAAAGTTGCTGAAATCACAGTTATAAAAATAGACACGTCATTGGGTTGTCTTTATTTTTTATATATTAATGGTATCTCTATTTCAGTGAGTTACTCTTTGAGGCAGATCTCACCTTTACAGAACAAACTCCCTTAGCTCATTTCAAGATATAAAATATTATTCTTCATGACGTGTTGTATTCGGTGACCCACAGGCGGCAGTAAGAAATCATCGACAGCTAACACAACGCAGACCAATACTGGAATGTAAATAACGGTTCCCTGATATTAATACCACATTGTGCTGCTCCACTACACAAGTCATGTCGTTGTCTACATTGAAAAGTGGTCTAAATAGAGCAGTAACAAATGATCTCATTGGCCGCCGAGGATATTCTCACCCTTTGTTTTGACACTTTGAAGTTAACAGTTAAACATCCATTTCGGTGACGTTCACTTTTCTGCTGACTACCCTTATTTAATAGATACCACTAGTTGGAGAATTGCCCCAAAATATATTATCAAAGCACGTGCAAAGAGGATAAATAAGAACGATATAGGTTTCACTAAGGCTCCTGATGAAACAGACAGTGTGTGACTGTGAAAGGGGCCTTAAATTGTAAGCTTCATCATAATCACAGGATATTCTGAATAATAAGGATCTGCCCTGCTGTTGTGCAACCTGTTTACTTACCTCTGACATCTTCAGAGTTCAAGCAGTCTACTGTGTCAGGAGGTAGCTTTGCTGATGAACCAGAAATCTCAATACTATTTTTATATTTTATCTTCATATTCCAACAGTGTGCACATTCCCCAGAAACCCACGGATGTTAACTAAAACAAACTGCCGAATTTTCAGAGGTTACATGGATGATATCTCTTACCTTTTATTATGCCTCTCTGAAGGACACACAGTGTGGTTTTATTCCATAATATTCCCTGTTTTTCTCCTTCCAAAGATGTTATTTGATTAGTGACCAGGAATCACAATGACTGTGATTGCAGAGTATAACTGTTATTATTTTATAAAATATTAGAATAACCTTTAATAGATATCCTTTCAAATAGTTCTTTGTAATGTCATCTATTTTAAATCATGCTTAATGACGCTAATAGTGTGACTCAGTCAACTTGGGTACTATTAAAAATTATATACTCCCAACTTTAATTATAGTACTAGAAGTCACTTTATATGGTCACAGAACCCCTCAGTGACTTCTAATATCCTTATCATTTACAGTAGGGGGTACATTATCCCTTATAATACATGAGTGATACTCCTAGTTCCCTGTATAACTCAGACTGCAGCCTTGTGCCTTTATATGGTCACAGAACCCCTCAGTGAGATCTAATATCCTAATCATTTACAGTAGGGGTACATTATCCCTTATAATACATGACTGGTACTCATACACTGATACCATGAACTCTTGGGGTCACACACTAAACATATATTGGGCTGCAAACATGGAGCACAGGGGGGGCTACTTTTTAAGAGGTTGTCGGTCATAGGAAGGGGCACAGATGCCCAATCCCGAAAAAGGAGTTGAAAATAACACCATTTTATTTTGGCTTCAATTACCCTTTAAAAGTAAGGCAAACTGCCTCTTTATTTCTCCAGGCAGCAAGTAGTCATTGTACAGTGTTCCAGTTTACCACCCACCAACCCCAGCTGTGTGGCTCTAATAAACATGATAGGTGCGGCCTTTTTGCACAAGGCTAAAGCCAACACTTCTGGCCCCCGAACGGCGAGAGGAAGGAAGAAAATGCTCTGTTATAGAAACCTGGCATGGAGATGAGTGGAAGTGCTGCACATCATAAGCATCATTCTAGCCTTTTTATTGAGCTGTTAAATAAATCCAGAACTATGTGTACTGTGCATTCTTACAATAATTTGGGACATATTCAGTACTTATATCGGGAGAACAATATTTCACTTCCTCCACTGATTGCCCCGAAAGCCAAATCGCAGGCCTGAAACACATGGGCTAAATTAGAAACAAGAAAGATGGATTTCTCCCCAGCATTCAATTAATGCCAAAAATATAAATGGCTCAAAATTTTTGGATATTCTTCCTGGAAATCTTTTTTTTTGATCTGACACACGCAGCAGAAAGCCCAGTGCCATGAATAAAATAAGAAGAAACTGGGATTAAAAACTCTTTCTTTTCATTTATAAAAAAAAAAAAACTAGTATTAAACAAAAACAATAATTGTGGAGGAATGCACTTAATCTTAATGTTCCTGCTCAGATTTGGATTCCATGCTTGAGCCAAGGCATATCTGAAAGATTCCGTAATGCTGAAAAACAAATCGTTCCTTAAGAAATGTGGTTGCTAATAAGACCCCCTTTTGCTGGAACCCGTTCTAACAATAAGAGACCACTTTTAACTCTTTAATGACTGCGGCATGAGGATTATTGATAGTCATGTTTACTTTACTATCAGCATTTCCGGCACTTTATAATTGTATGATGTTTGCATGTCACTTAGCTGTCAATTTCTCCAATTTTTCAAGGAGTTACCAAGTTTTGGCCCCAGGGTCAGACTGGGGTGATCTGGGCCCACAGCGGCGGTACATCCGGGCCCCCCCAAGGGCCCTCTGCCCCCTCCCCCCGCGCATCAATTCTTTATGCAATAGGGCAGGGGGGAGGTCTGGAATGGCAGCTGTATGGAGCGGGTCCGGGCTGGCAGGGCCAACGTGGGCTAGGATTTTTTTCCGGTGTCCCACCAGCCCAGTCCGACGCTGTTTACCCATGTCCTACCAGTCTTCTACAACTATACCTACGTCTTCTGGGTTTATACAGGTTGTCAGTATGCATATGTGCAGTAGAGTTCAGCGGCATCAGCATGAGCATGTGAGCCTGCATAGTGGCTTCTGAAGAGCAGAGGTAGTCATCAGAGAGGCATCACTCATGCGGTGGGCATACACAATGACATTACTTTTAGTGACATCATGGGCCACTACAAAAAAATGTTCCCTCAGCCAAAGCCCATGTGTATTCTGCATTCAGGGTAGTGGTAGCTCCAGGGGGTCCCTCTGACAATAGATGAACTTCCATATAATAAATCAGAGCGTATGTGCTGCTGGATAATCCACATAGTAACATAGTAAGTTAGGTTGAAAATAGACATGTCCATCAAGTTCAACCTTTTAAGTTTATATATAACCTGCCTAACTGCCAGTTGATCCAGAGGAAGGCAAAAAACCCATTTGAAGCCTCTCCAATTGGCCTCAGAGGGGGAAAAATTCCTTCCTGACTCCCAAGATGCAATGGGACCAGTCCCTGGATCAACTTGTATTATGAGCTATCTTCCATAACCCTGTATTCCCTCCAGGGCCGCCATCAGAAATCAAAGGGCCCCATACGAAAAAATGTCCTGTCCCCCCTGGGCTGTGCCCACCACAAGCCCCACCTACTGGTCCACCCTCCCCACCCCACAGGTCCACCCTCTACCCCACACTAAAAAAAAAAAAACATTGGTGGCTATGGTTCCCACATGTTAATAAAAAAATATTGGTGGTCAGGGCCCCCCCCATTGAAAAAAACATTTGTGATCAGGGCCCCCTTTTAAAAAATATTGGTGGCTAGGCCGCACATGGGGGAAAAATTTGTGGCCAGGGCCCCCCACCCACGTTATGAGGAAATTGGTGGCCAGGGCCCCCCTTAAACATCCATGTGCCCCCCCAGAAGTTTAAAAAAAATTGGTGCCCAGGGCCCCACCACACAACAGGCACCACAAAAGGTTACCTTTAGGGGGGCCCTGCCATGTTTCACTTACTTCATTAGTGTGGCCCACCTGCTGTCAGTGAGCTGCCAACTACAGAAGGGAGGAGGGGAGCACAGGTGGCTGCTTCCCTTATTGGTCACAGAATTTCAAGTCCTGTTAAAGCTGCATGGTGATTGGATGAGCTGGAGGAGAAGTTCAAACCTCAGCTACCCAATCCCTGAGAGACTTAAACTAAGTGACCAATAAGGGAAAGTAATGGACAGAAGATACCTCCCCTTGTGCTCCCACCCTGCCTTCCTGAAGTCAGCAGCTCTCAGAAAGCAGGGGGGCCCGGCTAATCAAAAAAAAAGTGAGGCGTGGCTTGGCCCCCCTTACCCTCGGGCCCCCTACAACTCTCCCCCCTGTCCCCCCCTGATGGCTGCCCTGATTCCATCCCTTGCTAAAAACCATCCAACCCCTTCTTAAATCCCAAATTGAAACACTGTTATTTTGAGGAGAACAATTTCTTTTGCATAAAAATAATTACTGTCAGATAATTTATGTCCTAATAAGTGACAAATGTTATCGGATTAATTTATAGATCAGTAAATATTGTCATTTAACAGCTTTTATCTTGAGCCACCATTTTGTGATGTTCTGTGTTCCATTCACTGATCACCTGACAGGAAATAGTGCAGGTTCCAGCTTTAACAGGAAGAAGTGTGGGAATGAAACACAGAGCTCTGTCTCTTTATTCATTGGTTGATGTAAGTCAGCATGTAAGTGTGCCTTTTGTTTGTATGAGAAAACAGTACCTCAGTGAGACTGGGGATGGACAGCTAAAATGGCTGTGTTTTAGTGTGGGAATCTATACTGAAGGATATTTAAAATGAAAAGGCTTTATTTATATGCAGCATTGTTTTATACATTGGCTATTTTTTGTGATATATTTTATAGACTCCTGTAATGATCAAGGGTATCGTTTCTCTTCCCTCTGACTCAATAATCTAATAATCTGGTTTAATAACTTTCTTTCACAGGGCACTCATTATGATGTAAATTTAATGTATTTGATTTTATAGGTTTCTTATAAGCACCATAAGGCAGTCCGGCAGGTATAAAGCCAAGAATGTTGTATGGCCGCTTTCCTTCTTGGATTTTACTAAGAATTTCATGGAGTATAAATGATGAAATATGAAATTCAAATGTGAAACATATAAAGGCTTTGTCAGCAGCTGAATATTCCAAGGATGAAAAAAAAAAACAACCTAACACAAGTACACAAGCCTTGTCGGTAAAACGTCTGCCAGGGCCGGTAATACCCTTAAGAAAAAGCCCTTGGCCTGCCCACAATTCACCTTTTTTTCAGGTTTCTGTCCATTGCGTGTTGTTGCTCCGCCCTCTTTTGCGGCACTGTGCATGACTCCGCTCCCTTTTACGTCACAGACCGCCCCTTTTTGTTCCCCCCCACCAGCCTGTAAAGATTTTTAAAAAAGGTGGCAACCCTAGCCCAGAGTGATAGGGGCCCATCTAGCTTTCTTATTTTCATTTTCTTTTCTTAAAAGAAAAAGTCAGTGCCTGCTGGGAGAAGATTAGGCAGTCAGATTATGCAAGTCACATGCATGTGTGGCATGCATCTGAGATCTCTAGCAAACATTGGGGTAGATTTATTAAAGAGTGAAGTTAGAGATCTCAGAGTTAAATACTGCCTCTCTCCATTCATTTCAATGGTATTTTTAAAGGCGTATTTATCAAATGGTGAACTTTCACTATCACCCTTTGATAAATACGCCTTTAAAAACCCCATAGAAATGAATGGAGAGAGGTGGTATTTCACTCTGCGGACTATGGAAATCTTTAACGTCACTCTTTGATAACTCTACCCCAATGTGTTTGGTGCACACCAGTGATGTCATTGGCTCCTAATGTGACTGCCTAATCTTCTCCCAGAGGGTACCCACCATGTACTGTCCTGACCGGGCCCAAGCTCAGTATTGCAGATAAAAAGGAATACAATACACAAATAATAATTGAGAAAAAACGCCTATTGACTCGCACACGTAAAAGTTAGTCGCTTGAAAAAAAAATTGTCAATGCGTTTCACTAATTTTTCTGCAGTTTAGCAAATTTTGTCATCGAAGCAAAACGATTCTTTCATCACTATACACCTCATAATACGGATCTGCACACTCTGATTAATGCAGTCGGGGAGTATCCCCTTTTATTTAGCCACCAAATATCAACGTTTCGGGGGGGAAACACCCACCAACGTTTCGGGGGGGAAACGTTGATGTTTTGATGGCTAAATAAAAGGGGATACTCCTCGAATACATTAATCAGAGTGTGTGCGGATCCATTTTCTATACACATACGTTGCTAAGGGACCTGGCCGGGTCAACGGAAGAGACGCACCACCAGTTGCAGGATTGGTGAACTACAGGTGTGCGGTAGGAGAAATTACATTGTATTTCCATAATACGGAGCTTTATGGATAATGGGTTTCCGGATAACGGATCCCATACTTGTATTGGAAAGGGAGGACAATCTGTTTTGCTCTATTTACAGAATTCCCAAGCTAGAGACAGCAAATCAGTTATTGTAAAAAAATATATCTTTCCTTGATCCAGCTATAAACATTTCTATAAAACCCAGAGCGTTCATTATTTCGACCTTTAAGATCACAGCATCATCATTTATCCACAGAGTTAGAACAAGGCTTGGCCTGCGAATCACTTTGCACTCAGCAGCAAGTGAGATTCATTTAAATGGCTTAGTGGGACTAGAATGATCATAAACAGCTTCTTTTTTTTTTTTTTATAAATTGAGAAGTTTGTATATTCCTAGCTGATTTAATGGCATGCACAGCCACACTCATGTTCCTATTAAAATAAATGATGGGCAGCATACATTGTATACACCAGATTGGTCAATAAGTCCATGACTTCCATGATTGACAGAATTTTTCAATATGTACATCACTGTGATTCTTCCCCCTCAATAAAGTTGCCTGAGATCATTTACTTCTTTTATAGCGAAAAAGCTAGTAGCTATGAGATATAACAAACAATAATGAAATCTGATGTGAAAACCAGTGTTCATCTCACATTAGTGCCTACAATTAGCATGAACCGGGCTGCATTCACAAAGCTGAGATGAAAAGCTCATCATGATTTTTCGATTATTTAAGAACTTTACAAAAGTACTTTGATGTTGTCTGTTTTATTAAACAGAAATTATTTTTTGCCCACACAAAGAAGCCTAGGGCTGCATTCCAACATCTGGGTGGCTTGTCAATAAACAGAAAGGATGGTGAGATTTAGAAAAGACCATAAAAAATAGTTTTACAAAACAAATAATACAGTAAACACTTCACACATTTATGGTTTAACTTTATAAAAATATATAATAAACAAGAGTTATATTATATAAAATATATCCTTATAACCAGAGCTCATAATATCATCACATATAAACAGTGCTTAGTGATGTCGCTTACCGTATATACTCGTGTATAAGCCGACCCGTGTATAAGCCGAGGTACCTCATTTTACCTACAAAAACTGGGAAAACGTATTGACTCGCATATAAGCCTAGACACAACTAAGACCCTTTATGCTACAATCACTACAGCGCAAACGAAATCACTGAAAATTTGTCCCCCCCCAGTGGATCTATATTACAGATATTTTTCAGCTGAGACAAAATATACTTTCCACTAGCAATTATACACACATAGACACACATATACTTTACATGTAGAGACCCTGAGATTTGGGTGTATTTATCTCAGGCATTTCCTCTTGGTAAAAGGACACCTAAGGGCCCTTTAGTTAATTCAGGCAGCTATGTCCCTTGCTGGGTCCACATTAGTTCATGGAGTTTGTCCACTAGATGGCGCTGTTGGTTAATATAAAAGGGGTTAGCACCATGAGGTCTGGGTCTGTCCTGGGACTTTGCCTCACAGAGAGGTACTACAGGTCCAGGTCTGCCGGGGAAAAATAGTGAAGTGTAAGATAGTGATAGTAGTACAGTAATAGTCACTCTAGGAGTGAAAGTCAGCTCAGGGTAGCTAGTGAGCAGATGTGGCTCCAACGAGGAGGTGTAGTGGGGTTAGGACCCCGTGGTATTTGAACCACTAGTGCAGGGACTACAGTGGGTAAGTTGAGGACCAGATAGGATACCAAGACCCAAGATCCCAGGCTGAATACAGTGGGTGAGGTGAGGATCAAGTCCGGTGCCAAGATACAAGACCTCAGGCTGAGAAACCCTTGCCTTAGTGCTTCACCAGAGGGATAGTGCCCAGTGAGAGTGGTAACTATTCCCCACGTCTATTGTTGCTGTGACTTTGATACATACTGAATATCAGCCCGTTTGCTGCACCCTGTACTCTCTAGAGGGATTATTGCTGTGTGAAGCTATTCTATGATAACTGTGAACATCAAAGTACTTGTGAACTACTACCTTGCTACTGTTCTCTGTAAATAAACCAGTTATAGTTTACTGCAAAGAGACTGTCTGGCTGAATATCCTGCTGCATTTACTCACACCAGGTACCGGGAGTCTGCAGGGAGTTGCAGGGGTACACTGGGGATCTGGGCACACTACAAGCAGTTTTAGCCTGGTCACACATCGCCTTAATACACAGCAAAAGTACACTCAAGGGTGTGCTACATACACACACACTCTTCCCACAAAATAATCACACACACATACTATACACACAAACTCCCCACACATATACTATATACACACACAAACTCTCTACCCACACCATCATACACTATGTACCGTACACACACTCCCCACACAATAATGACAAGGCTGATAACATACCGGTATGTTAATGCAGAGCTGAGAAAGTTTCTAATACCGGTAGTTGTTTGTGTAGGACACAGACTGCCAGGGGCTGCTGAGGTCGCTCTCCCCGACTCTCCGGCTCCTCCTCCCCCATTGGCCGGAAGGTGAGACCTGGCGGCAGCAGCTGGAGACGAGGGAAGAGCCGCGGAGAGACACAGACGCTCCCGGCGGAAGTGGAGAGAGTGCGCAAAAATGGCTCGGAGCAGAGAGAGGTGAGGCGGCCGGGAGCACAAGGCAGAGGCGGCCGGGGATCGGGTGTAAATTGCGGAGAAACGCGAGGGGGGCGTCCGGCTGCTGCTCGAGCTGTGGGGCTTCCAGGGACTCGGGCTGAGGGCTCGGGGGTGGCGCCTCCTGAAATTTACCGGTGAGGCAGCCTACCGTATTTCATCTACAAGAGGTACCCGCGTATAAGTCGAGGTCAATTTTTTCAGCACTTTTTGGGTGCTGAAAAACTCGGCTTATACGCGAGTATATACGGTATATCGCATCGCATTCCGGATACTGGATCCCATACCCAGGGCCACCATTAGAAATCATGGGCCCTGCACAACAAAATTTTTGGGCCCCCTGGACCCTGCCCACCCGAAGCCCCACCCACCCCCAAGCCCCACCACAAATCCCGCCCACCCAACAACAAAGTTAGAAGACCACACAAACATCAACGCTTAAAACAGTAAACAGATATAAAAAGCCATTGATGGTCAGGGCCGCCCTATAAGTTAAATAAAAAAACTGTGGCGCCAGGGCCCCTCTTACAAGTTAAAAAAAATTGGGCCCCCAGAGAATATTTTTAAAAAAAAACATTTGCGGCAGGGACCTGTAGAGTATTAAAATAATACATTGGTGGCTAGGGCTTTAAAAAAATACACACATTGGTGTTCAGTAGAACTGAACTCATGGCTTCAGGACTTCAAGTTCGGTTCTTTCTGTGACTTCGGGTCTTTGTGCCCCCTGATGGTGGCCCTGCCCATACCTGTAACATAACTGTAAGTAGGGATCATCCAGCCCATAAGTAACTGAATACCAATGGTATAACTATAGAGGGAGCAGACCCCGCAGTCGCAGGGGGGCCCGGGAACAGGGAAGCCCAGACTGTGGGGTCTGCTTCCTCTACAGCTAATTAATAAAACCTCCTTCCCAGCTGCTCTCTTACATGCGTAGAGAAAGGGGAAAGCAAGTTAGATGGGAGTGGGCAAAGTTGGGTGGGGAGTGGGTGGGGCATAGGGGGGTGGGGCAGATATAGGAAGTGGCCTGGGCAGAGGTGGGATTGGAAGTGGTTGGGATGATGGGGATTGGAGTGCGCAGGGCCCCTCTGAACTAGTCTAGTTCCACCACTGCTGAATACCATTGATATGTGCATGGCCAGCATTATACCTGGGCTGCTTTCAGGGACTTAATAAATCAAATACAAACCAAAACAGAGGTATCCTTGGCCTTTACATGTGTATGAGTAAGGAATATTCTATATTTTGTTGTTGGAGCCAAATATGAAATGTGTCATCAAGAATCGTTTTTTACAGAACTGTCCCATTGCATTAAAATCCCACTCTATACGTGTTTGGAGGAAAAAACGCAGCCCCCTCGTCTGACCTGTAGTATTGGATGACAAACTAAAGGAACATGTTGTTATTGTGCGCTGCTAAAGAGCTGACAGTAAGAATATATAATGGTTTTGCCTAGGGCTTTGGCACGCTCTGAAACAAATTATTCTTCAGATAGAAGGACTGGCATCTGACTGTTTCATGTTGTGTCGTTCCAAGTGAGACACCTGGTTTGGTTCCTGCACAAAAACTCTATTCAGCATCTCCCGCTGCTCTTTTGTTGTGCAAAGAGGTGAGCAAGCGTTGAACTCTTCCAGGAAACGAATTCTCACGTGGGTCTTGTTCCCCCCCACACACACCTTGTTTGTGTGACACCGGAGTTTCCATTGAGCAGTAATAGTGTTTTCTTCATTACACAGGGAATTGTATTTCTCTTTAAGTCGTTTTTTTACTAAACTCATGCCAGCTAGTCAGCCATTTTGAATTATACTTCTCTCACAGAATGTAACAAAGGAGCACTCAAGAATCATACAATAGACTGCGTTTTTTTACCTGCAGTGCCTCATTCCCCATCTAGAATTCCAGCAGTATGACACGTGGTGCAGCTTACATGGGAATTACCTATGCAGGTGTAAACAGTGTAATTTCTGCAGAGAATGAGTTAGCATGTTATATCATGTATGAACCCATAGGTTTACTAAGGGGCTGATTCACTAACTTCGAGTGAAGGATTCGAAGGTAAAAAAACTTTGAATTTCGAAGTTCTTTTTGGGCTACTTCGACCATCGAATGGGCTACTTCGACCTTCGACTACGACTTCGAATTGAAGGATTCAAAGTAAAAATCGTTCGACTATTTGACCATTCGATAGTCGAAGTACTGTCTCTTTAAAAAAAACTTCGACCCCCTAGTTCGCCATCTAAAAGCTACCGAAGTCAATGTTAGCCTATGGGGAAGGTCCCCATAGGCTTGGCTAACTTTTTTTGATCGAAGGATATTCCTTCGATCGTTGAAATAAAATCCTTCGAATCGTTCGATTCAAAGGATTTTATCGTTCGATCGAAGGAATTATCCTTTGATCGTTCAATCTAACTATCTGCGCTAAACCCTTCGATATTCGACCCTTAGTGAATCGGCCCCTAAGTCCCTATGGCTTTACATCCCTACACTTCCTTATCTCCCTAGTTGCTGGGCTAATGCCCATTTATCAAGTTACTTCATTTACATATTTCAGTCATTAGCCTACTGGCCTATGACCAGTGACGTAACTTGGTAGTGTCGGGCCCCCCCGCCAAAAAATCGAATGAGGGGGCCGGCATCAAAAGTCCTCGTCCCCTGGCCCCCCTCACAACCAGTTGCGCCACACCTCACAGACCTGGTCTGCAATGCTATTTTGAGGTAAAAAGACGTATCGGATCTTCCTCTTTGGACCCCATAAATTAGGCTTAGCCAGTGACAGGGTAATTCCTTTCCTTTTATGAAAACATAATTACGCCTCTTTATAGGTTTTATAGGCAGAGAGTGCAGAGACTAAGTGCAACTAAACTGGTTAGACTGAGGGATGGAAGACTTAAATTATGAAGGTAGACTATCAAGGTTGGGGTTTTCTTCTCTGGAAAAAAGGCGCTTGCGAGGGGACATGATTATGTATCGGATCTTCCTTTTTGGCTTCTGGGTGCTGACCAGGCTGGATGTGTTCCAGGGAGGCTGGGTACATCAAGACCCAGTGAGACTGTTCTGCCCTAGAGGGACCAGTACCTCTAGTGATAGGTTAGGGAGCAGGGACTAGAGATGGCGCGAACTGTTCGCCGGCGAACTTGTTCGCGCGAACATCGGGTGTTCGCGCTCGCCGGAAGTTCGCGAACGTCGCGCGACGTTCGCCATTTTGGGTTCGCCATTGTTGGCGCTTTTTTTTGCCCTCTCACCCCAGACCAGCAGGTACATGGCAGCCAATCAGGAAGCTCTCCCCTGGACCACTCCCCTTCCCTATAAAAACCGAAGCCCTGCAGCGTTTTTTTCACTCTGCCTGTGTGTGCTGAAGAGATAGTGTAGGGAGAGAGCTGCTGCCTGTTAGTGATTTCAGGGACAGTTGAAAGTTTGCTGGCTAGTAATCGTTTTGATACTGCTCTGTTATTGGAGGGACAGAAGTCTGCAGGGGTTTGAGGGACATTTAAGCTTAGGTAGCTTTGCTGGCTAGTAATCTACCTTCTACTGCAGTGCTCTGTATGTAGCTGCAGTGGGCAGCTGTCCTGCTTCTGATCTCATCTGCTGACTGCTGCAATAACAGTAGTCCTTGTAAGGACTGCTTTTATTTATTTTTTTGTTCCAATACAGAGCAGTATCAAGCAGATTACTAGCCAGCAAACTTACTATCATCTGTCCCTGAAATCACTAACAGCTCTCCCCCTACACTATCTCTTCCAAGCACACACAGGCAGATTTTTCAGATACATTTTTGCCCTTGATCCCCCTCTGGCATGCCACTGTCCAGGTCGTTGCACCCTTTAAACAACTTTAAAATCATTTTTCTGGCCAGAAATGTCTTTTTTAGATGTTAAAGTTCGCCTTCCCATTGAAGTCTATGGGGTTCGGGAACCGTTCGCGAACCGCTCGCATTTTTGCGCAAGTTCGCGAATATGTTCGCGAACTTTTTTTCCGACGTTCGCTACATCCCTAGCAGGGACCCCATAAATTAGGCTTAGCCAGTGACAGGGTAATTCCTTTCCTTTTATAAAAACATAATTACGCCTCTTTATAGGTTTTATAGGCAGAGAGTGCAGAGACTAAGTGCAACTAAACTGGTTAGACTGAGGGATGGAAAACTTAAATTATGAAGGTAGACTATCAAGGTTGGGGTTTTCTTCTCTGGAAAAAAGGCACTTGTGAGGGGACATGATTACACTTTACAAGCACATAAGAGGATATTACAGACAAATAGCAGGGGACCTTTTTACCCATAAAGTGGATCACCGTACCAGAGGCCTCCCCTTCAGACTAGAAGAAAAGAACTTTCATTTAAAGCAACGTAGGGGGTTCTTCACAGTCAGGACAGTGAGGTTGTGGAATGCACTGCCGGGTGATGTTGTGATGCTGATTCAGTTAATGCCTTTAAGAATGGCTTGGATGATTTTTTGGACAGACATAATATCAAAGGCTATTGTGATACTAAACTCTATAGTTAAGATAGATATGGGTATATAGAATTTATGTGAAAGTAGGGAGGGGTGTGTGTATGGATGCTGGGTTTTCATTTGGAGGTGTTGAACTTGATGGACTTTGTCTTTTTTCAACACGATTTAAACATGTAACTGCTGCCTTGGGTCCCCCCGCCCCAAACACAAAGCTCCCTCTGGCCCCCCTCACCAAGCAGCAACCCCCCTCCCCTCTGGCTCCCTGTAACTACCTTCTTCTTTTAGCCACACCAGGGGCCAGGTAGGGAGTTCGTAAGCCACTTCCGTCTTCTGTGCAAGGAACGGGTCTGGGCCCAGACCACAGACACAAAGCTCCATCTGGCCCTCCTCTGGCATCCTGCACCTACCTTCTTCTTCTTTCAGTAGCACCAGGGAGGGAGGGAGAGAGGTTGGAAGCCGCTTCCAGCTTCTGCGCATGGACCAGGTCTGGGCCGGGCCTACCAGGTTTTTTCCAGTGGAGAGTGAGACAGAGAGGCTAAATGGCATGGACAGCCTGTGCTCCTACAAGGATTGTAGTAGGAAGTAGCTTTCCCCTAGGCTCTGAGTTTGCCTATAGTGAAGGGACCACAGCAGGATAGGGTGTCAGACTTTAGATTTATTCTCCCTGTAAGCAGCCATGTTTTTCCTACTCATCTCTGTCATCAGCGCTTTTGGGCACAGGTCCTTGTGGTTCTTTGATACAAAATGGTGGACGGGGAGAGGCATATAGAAATGTAATAGCTTCAGGCTATTGCCATTTATTTATAATGCCTCACATTTATACAGTGTTAGAGTGCTTTTGAGTTGCTTTCTGCTTATATCACATATAGTTTATTGTTTCATAAACTATAAATTGAGAAGAAACAAAATCTGCCTTTATATTAAAATGTGTGGAACAAGCCAGGGGCCAAATTAAACTGAGCAAGTAAAAAGAAAAGTAATAACGTCTGTTACTTTATTAATGGAACACCATTAATTATAATCTTAGTTATTTGACATGGAAGAAAGGCAAGAATATTATAAACAAGATCAATTCTTTTGTGTTTTGGATAAACTGTACTGTATATGCAATTAAAACTCCAAGGCTGTTTAACAATGAAAGGTCACTTTCTAGACCTTGGTTTCATATCAAAGAGATACACGTTACAGTTTATGTGATTCACACTATTAAAACATACGTGCTATCCTCAAGGTTATTCTGGGTGATTCTGATACACACACCACACAGTCAAGAATATATAGATACCTAACCCATCATTATATGTGTGTGTGTTCTTCATAGGATGGGGCATAAGAGGTTCCACAAATATTACATATGATAATATAACCCTAATTTGGTTACTGTCTCTTTAAAGAGCAATTAACCCTTGGCAATCCAGGGGCCCCGAGTCCCTTTTGCTTATGAAAAGTAGTAGGAACTGGGATTTACAGCGCAGTACCTCCACCCAGGGAACACTGAGGAGCACACCTCAGGTGATTTCCACCAGGAAAAATAAAACACACACAGTTTGCAATAAAACATATATTAACTTTATGTAAACTGTATTTAGTAACTGTAAATGCAAATCACACAATAAAGCTTTTACTCTGGGGAACCTGTGTGGACTATCAACCCCTGTCTCTCAATGCCACAGTCCCACACCAGATGGATAAATGCAGAATCACTCCGGTCAGTTTAATGTCCCTTCCCCAAGAGCTCTTATGTCCCCAGGTAGCGCTACCTGTCCCAAGGTACCTTTCCTTTTGTGTAGTAGCCACTCCCATGTGGCAGGTACACGAGCAAGACTTGTCCTCATCCTGGGGAAAACACACAGTAGCCAAAGTATCCACAGGCAGGACATTGAAACTGGCTCTCCCTAATACTCAAATACTTTTTCCAGCAGAGCAAACGCAGCCTTTCCTTCTCCTTCTTCCTGGAACTCCTTTTAAGCAGCCATGTCACTCTCCCCAGATCTTATTCTCTCTAGCTGCTGCAGCAGGGATTTTCCTTTCAAAGTTCTGTGGAAAACCCTGTACATTTGGCTCCAAAGTCAGGCACTTCCTCTCTCCCAAGAATGCACTGGGGTGCCCAGCCAATCGGATGGCTCTACAGTCTGTAACTGGGCTAGATGATATCACAGACAGAAAAACAGGGGAAGGATTTGTCTGATCCCCTACAATAATGGAGGCCTGTTTTTTCAGACTAGGAAGGTGAATCTTCATAAATATGCCAAATATGGGTATTAGGCTGTGTATACAGGAACATCTCTACAATCCTGACATACGTCCATCACATAGTATGACTAGTCAAGTTAATGCAAATGGTGTAATCTATGGCTTCTGGCAAATGCCAGACAGACTGTTCTAAGGTCCCATACACAGTCACTATTTAATGGGTGAGTGGAAGCCTGTTTTGGGCAGTGTCTACTTTAAAGGGGACCTGTCACCCTAAGAAATAATTCCAAATTCAATCTTCAATCTTTTTGTCCCTCTTTCTGTTTCCAAATTGTTGGGGGGTATGACAGCAAGTAGGGAGCAGCCATTTTGTAAAGACTGTTATCAAGGCACAATGGTGTGGTTTGCATCATGCCGAAATCCTGATTATATGCCAGAACGGGGCACCTGATGTCCATGTCCATGCACTGATTAGATGGTGAGGAATGTAAGGATAGTAGTGACATCTAGTGCAGAACGGAAAGTGAAAGTAAGTGCCTGAGGCCTGCCCCACCTCTATGCCTAAGGCATTGCGGAGGAGCAGGCAATATATGATTTACAGCAGAGAGTTTATAACAGGTATGAATGTTTTAGTTAAAAAGGGAATTGGGGTTTTGTGTTTAGTTTGGAATGGACTTTTATTACACAGATTCATGTCTAGGTGACAGGTTGCCTTTAAATGGCAGGGCTAATTTTTAATCCCAGTTCAGACATGGTGCATGTCATGGAGTATTTTTACCACCACCCATTTAGAAAGAATAGCAGTGGCTAGTCACTGCCCTTCTTTCGTTGCTTTCTGCTGTTTGAAAGGAAACCAGACTTATAAATACCTTATTTTCTGTCAGTTCACAGTAGGAAAACCTGAACAGACCTTGGGAACAGGTCACTACTACATAGTCATAATTGGACCATCCTAACCTTGGGTTTGACACTGGTGCCCACCAGTCATCTCCCTTATTTTGAAGCTGTCTTTATCTACCTGGTGTGTGACACTGAGCCATCTATTTGCACTGGTTTCCATATACCATCTGCCCTAAACCTTGGCCTGATTACACTTATAGCCTCCTGCCTGTGACTTCTGGCCCAACCTTTGATCAAGTTCTGGTCTCTGCCATGACACTCTTCTACTTGCTCTAGCTCTGTTTCACCTTCAGTGTTATGTATCTAGTGGAAGATGTAGGGGAAGCTTAGTTCTTCACATTACTCCATCCAGCTCTGTGATACAGTATACTCTGTCCTACCCCCATATAGGGAACTATCTCTGATGGCAATAAAATAGGAAGTGCAGAAATTTTTTTCCAGCTCAGTGGGTGGCCACAAAATACAAATGCTTGCAAATGCCCTATATTCATCCTCTCCACTCCCCATGAAACCCCAAATATTTCTCTTTTCCCAGGGAGATTTCTTTCCCAGTTGCACTGATGAGTTTTCTTTGCCTGACTCTCACATTATACACTGCTGTGTTGACATTTGATAAATTGTTACAATAACATTGGCAGCAGTAAAGACCCAGCCTTTCATCCAATCACAATATTTTGGATCCTGGCTTCATTCAGCAGGCTCTTCCAGCTCTAGACCTTTTCTCTAATCAGAGCCTGACAGTCGACCACATCAAGACACCATTTGTCAACGCCAAGAAAACTCTCTCTCTCTTGATCCTGAAGATCTAAATATCAAAGTGCCTAAAAATCAATTTATGTGGTTGTGCTAAATTAAGCAATCTCACCCTGTGATCATTATATTCTCCAGATTGAGAACTGTCAATGCAGCTGAACCAACTACTGATACATGAAATAAATCTAAGGTAGAGCTTCAAAATCATTAGGCGTTTCCTCTTGTGTCTATTAAACAATATCATTGAAAAGAAAGAAGAGGCATGGTATGTGTCATTAGCAAAATGGAATTGGAAAGATGTTGTTTACACTATAGGGGCTGTTTATTATGGGCAATCAAGGGTGCAAACTGCAAAAACAGGCGCAATCTGTCATATTTTTTGCAATTTGTGCCTTGCGCTGCGCATAAAAGAATTAAGAGAATTAAGAGCTCCACGGTCCAAAATGGAGGGCAGAGATCTGTGTCCCCTCATAAATAGAGAGCAATCTGTGTTCAGGACAGATGGGGCAGATGAATTGTTCAGGCCCAGGGCTGGATTTACATAATAGGCGCCCTTAGGCCCACTGCTGTTCGTCGCCCCTGTCCCCTCCAGGGGGACAGGAGCAATGGGGATTGGCACACGGGAAATTTAAAAAATGATTGTATCTCCAGCGAATCCCCAGTGTTTTTGAACAAATGTGGATGTGGTTGGGCAGCATGCTGCCCCCCTAAAACCCTGCCGCCCTAGGACCGGGCATAGGTGGCCTTTCCACAAATCTACTATTACTGTCTAATCAAATTTAAATATATAAAACAATACACCACCAAATCTCTAACTAATTAGCCTTTATGCTGGGCTCTCCATTTTACTGCTGTGAGTCCTCCTAATTTTACTCCACAGTTTGGAAAACCCTTAAGATAAGGACAAAGTTACACAGAGCATTGTCTAGTGGGGCTATTCCCATCATTTTCCCACACACATTGCCTCCAGTTTGGCTTGATGACACCAAAATACTGCCATGTTTATGAGTGATAATCATGTGAGTGTACCAGCAGGGTCCAAGCAGTAACATACAAGTCAATGGCAGGGGAAATTACAAGAATTTTGCAGCCTGTATGTTGAGCTGGAAGTTGCATGAGAAAATCACTGTGTGCTGCTGTCTATGGGTATTTTCTTAATACGTTTAATTTTATTTGATATGCCTATCTACTGCGACCCTAAAGGGAACTATAATAAACTCCCATGAATTAATCTGTGCTTGAACTGATTATTTATTCACAATAGATTGGTGCCGGAATGGGGATAGAAGTTTATTCTACATTATTCTTCCCATCAGTTAACCACACCCGTAAATAAAGTCATCAAGCAGCTTGATAGCTAGCAAATGCAAACGATGCACGCTGCATCTGCATCCGACAGTCGGATCTGACAGAAACGCATCCAAGTTGACTGTGTAGTCCAACCCTTATACCCAGTGACAATCTTCTGGCAAACAATTGTGATCAGGTGATTACCATTGAGCTGAATAGGAAGCTTTATGGATGTTCCGTTGTTCAACAGAGGACCTACTGTTTGGAGCAACAAAACCCCCGGAACAGCTATAAGGGACTTTAACGTTAAAGTAAAATATAAGCAAATGTAGAATCTAATAAAATAATTTGCAGACTTTGATGTCTCAGCTGTGTTCCAGGGACTGTAAAAACAACATGAAATTTCTAATGAATCTACATTTTTTAAGCAGCTCGGCATTGCTTGGGATGTGAAGGTTTAAGACTGTTAAAGCATCCATTATGTAAAGGCGGGACCTTATTCTATTATCAACATTTCTACACCAAAGGGCTAAAGTCTTTACTTCTCTGCCATAGACTCTGAGTGGCAAGGTGAATCACCAGTTAGCACTATTTCTGTTCAGTGTTGGTCTCCTGATTCTGACCTGAGCTTTACCTTCATGGAGTTTGTATGCTCTCCCCATGCATGTTGGTGTTTCCTCTAAATACTTCTATTTCTTCTCAAACTCCAAAATACAGGCAGGTTAATTGGCTCCTGATAAAACTGACCCTTGTGTGTTTATTGTTCAAGGTAGGGACATTAGATTGTAAGCTACACTGAGTAGGGACTGATGTTAATGTTTAGTGCTGCACAAACACATCAGCATTATTTAAAGCTATAATATACACTAGTTTTATTGCACGGTTTGCCTATGGGATTTTCTTCTAGGGCAAGGAAGAAACCGCATTGGCCATTGGTCTCCAGCCTTAGATTCTTGGGTTAATTAACCAGATAATCAAAGCAGATAGCACAGTAGACTTCTGGGTTTATTTTTTATATTTATACAGAACTGCTAATTATGAACGCTGAGGTACACAATTTTTTCTTGCAGATCAAGTCCCTGGGGGAGAGAGAGATTTGTTTCCTTGCTAAAGACCACAGACAGAAGCTATAGGGTTCACCACAAGAAATGAACTCTGGCCTCCAACAGTCCAGTGGTTTCAATGTTGAGCTCCTGAAACTCATCTTGATTCTCGTCAACAAGGAGTTTCCCTTGCCTCACTTCCAGACCAGGCCAAATTACTTACAAGTTCTACCTGCTTTTTCTAGACACTTGGGGGTCATTTAGCAACACTGGGCAAATTTTCCAATGGGCAGTAACCCATGGCAACCAATCAAATTACTGCATTCATTGTTCTACCTGCAGCTGGCTTCAAAAAGCTAATCAGTGATTGCTTGCTTTAGGTAACTGCCAATGGGCACATTTGCCCAGTGTTGATAAATGAGCCCCAAAGAAAGGAATAGTAATTTTCTCTGGCACAATCTATGCTTCCCAGCTTCTTTGTACCATCAGCTAAATTTCCTCATATCAACAATACTCAACAACCATCAACACTTCTCTACATTTACTTGCTCCTCATGCCATTTCAACCTGGTTTTGGAAAGTATTGGTGGTCAAGACTTTAAGGATAGGATCAGGAGAATCACTCATATTTCCCTACACCCAGATATGTTCAATAAGCACACACACTATATGGCCAAAGCATATGGACACCCCTATTACTATTACTGTCTATTTAGGCTATGTCCATTATTGCTGACACAGGTATCACTACATCACACAATTTTTGACAATTCTATGCTTCTTACTCATTGTGGCAACAGTTTAGGGAAGGCTTTTTCTGATTTTTGCATCATAATAACCTTATGCACAAAGCTAAGTCCATACAGAATGGGTTTGCTATGATGAGAGTGGAAGAACTTAGAATGTCAATGTGAGCCAGGTCTGATCACCCAACTTCAATGGCCAAACTCTTACTCAGGAACAGAAAAAACCCCACCATCAATGTTCCAACAACTAGTGACACTTCTCAAACACTTCTCACAAAAGTAGAAGGTTAATACTATTCTTGCAACAAGGAGAGGACCAACTCCATATTAAAATCCTTGTTTCTGGAATGAGAGGCAGGTGTCTACAAACTTTTGGCCATAAACCCCCATATGTAATATAAGGCACTAAGTTTGCCTGAGGGCAGTAACCCATGGCAACCAATAAGATGCTTGCATTTAAACAGGTGACTAGTAAATTCTACCTGCTGATTGGTTGCTATAGGTTATTGCTCCAGGGCAAACTTAGTGCATTTTATTACATAACCCCAATAGTGTATAAACTGTAAGTGAATGTCCCTGCTATTGAGCTAACTTTGATAGGGCAAACCTTCAATACATTTGGCCTAGCTGGTAATGGAACCACTTGTGTTGTTCAATTTCTCACTCACTCACTATATCCTTCAAAGATATTTTAGCATATCCCATATTATTTACCACTAGAGTTCATTAACATTCTGTTTTATTTCCATTCCTGCCTCACAACTAAAGTGTCATGGGTTTGATTCCAAGCAACACTCTCTATGTGGAGTTTGTATGTCTGGTTTTATAAACCAAAAACATGCCCAAAAGCATACAAGGAATTTAACTGACATTTAGTGATATTGAGATCTGTGTTATGGAAGCATTAAATTGTGAGCTCAACTGGGACAGGAGCTGATGAAAGAATTTGCAAGATTTCCCAGCCTCCTTTCTCAGGTATGAACTTGGCTGGGACATGAAGATTTCCCATAACTCAAAATCTTGGTGGTATAATGAGTTGGCACTATATAATAAAAGCAAATAGTACAGCTGCTATAGTCATATTAATCTGTACAATATCCAAATTGTTAATGAGAAAATAATTCACCCTTCACATCATGCAAGTATTTCGATATGCTTTAATTTCAAACTTTGATACTTGGTTCAAGGCAGAAGGTAGCTTCTCATGACTCATATGGTAAGTATTTCTGATTTGAAATGCACAGCATTGGCTAGTTTTCACAAGAGAACAGCATCGCTTCTGATTTTGCTCATGGTGCTTTGTGGGTTGGTGAGTCACTTGTTAATAATGAGCTACATACAATAGGCTCTAAGATAAGCTCAAGAAGAGTGTTCAAAGAGCAGATAATAAATCTGGTGCCCTGTCAGATAAAGTTCTCTGTACCCCATGAGTCATGTCTTACACCTAATGTGAGAAGACATGATAAGAACTGACAGCTGAAGGAACGTTGATGTGTCAGTTCCCCTTGATTTTGTCTTCTAAGTCTTCTAATGTTTGTTGGCTGCGCCGGAACTATTTAGTCTCTGGACAAAATAATTATGTTCATGTCTCTCCTAATACTGGTGCCAGCCATTGTCAGTCAGATAAACTGTAAGGTATTTCTAGTTACTAGTCCACCTGAAATGGGGCACAGATTGGGACACATTTTAATGGGTGATTAACATCTCTAATGAACTTGGGTTATTTTAATTACTGTAATGCTGTGCAGTGTTTTTCCCTGGGTAGCAGCTCAACCTGGAAGCTCAGTTTTAGCAGAAGAGGGCTGGAAGCTATGGGAAGAAGCACAGTAAGATATATGGGGGCAAATTCACTAAGGTGCGAAGTTGCGCCAGGCGCAACTTCGCCGCACTTCACCGCACTTCGCCAGGCGTAGATTCGCCAGCGCTCCGCAAATTCACTAAAATCCGAAGTTGCGCTCAGGGGTAGCGTAAGGTTGCGAAGTTGCGCTAGCGTTGATTTGCTATGTAAAGCGAAGTTACACTAGCGAAGGCTAATTTGCATACGGCGCGAAATTCAAATTTCAATGGAGGAACACGTATCAGCACTACAAATGCCTAGAAAACCTTCAAATCAGCAAAGAAAAATTTTATTTTGCCCTACACATGTGCCCACTGTCTAGGTAAGTTGCCATGAGTCAGGAAATGTAGGGGGGAAGGAGGAGAGCCCCAAAAAATTTTTCGATCTTTTTCAGCCTTTCACCCATCATGTAGAAAACACGCCAGCATTTTTTGGGACTTAGAAAAAAATTTGACTTTTTTGGAAACAATCCCTATCTACTCTATTGCGCTTCGCCAGGTCTGAGGTGGCGAAGGAAGTCTAGCGTAAAAGGTAGCGTTCAGTACACTACGCAAGTTAGTGAATTTGCGTAGTTACATCGCTAGCGAAAATTCGCCTGGCGTAAGGATGCAAAGTAACACTAGCGAAAATACGCCAGCGCTCGTTAGTGAATTTGCGCAGTAGCGAAAATGCCAAACGCTAGCGAATTAACGCTAGCGTTCGGCGCTTCGGCGCTTAGTGAATTTGCGCCATGGAATCGCTCACACACCCTGGCCTTCTGAAATTCCCACCCTGGTGCACAGTGATGGAGGGATCGGCACCCTCCTAATCAAATAGTTCTAAAGAATTCACTGGCACTCAAAAGCTAATGTAAGCAGGGACGAACTATTGAGTGTTTATTTGCAGTTGTGCACAACTGCAAATAAACACGCAAGGGTTCGTCCCTGCTTGCATTAGCCTTTGAGTGCCAGTGAATTCTTTAAGAAGCAAAGTAGCCCTGTGGCAAACAGACGCCCCATCTTCTTTGACCATGAAATCCATGGAGAATCACCAGTGTCACCTCCCATTTACATGAACGGGAACAGGGACATTTAAGGCTCCTTGCTGCCCTGAGGTGGCTTTTCTGATGCAGACCCCCCCTCACAGCTGGTCAGTACCATTTTCAGTGCCAGAGTGAGTGTAGGGGGGTGCATCGCTAATACAGACAGTGCAATTGCACTCTCTACACTAGCAGAGCCAAAATTTTAATTAAAATATTGGAATTTCATCTCCTAAAGTTACAAGGAGCAGCATTTTTGATGCCCCTGCTAATCTGTGGGCTGCTGCCAACTGAGCACCCCTGAATGGGAAATGCATGACAGTGCTGGAACTGGTGCTTTCAGGTCCTGATACTACTGAATATTGCCATGTCCCATGTTACCAGCACATGACCAAGCAGAGTAAGCTTGCATCTGACATACTTCATGCAGTGGGGTGATTTTCATTTATTCCCAGGTGATATGGTTGAGTGATGATATTCTGTAACATGCAAATTTAAAATGTAGAGTACCTTTAGTAACCTTTTGGTAACCAATCAGGAAGTAACTTTCTTTATTTTAACAGCAGATGAAAGCTTATTACTGCTTTTTTATGGACTGGTTTTTTTATGGACTGAAGCCCTAGGTCTGAGGTTGCTGAATGGGCCCATCGCTCCAAACAATGGAAGTGATGGGCCCCGCATGAAGGTGAGCTTTGAGATGAATGCTCATTTTCTGTTGCCAAGCCTATGTTAGGGGTAATCAAAATAGTGGTGCTTTCCCATATCTTTTGTCAAGTTCGACGCTGACAAAATATTAGGCCACAAGAGAGGGACCTGAACCCAAAATTCTTACTCTGCCCTTTCCATATTCCCATGTTATTGAATAGAAACAAACAAACAAGGGAATGTTGTGCTCATCAATAATCTTTAAACCATTAGGCGGGGGTGCAATGAGGCTGTGACCATAGAAGTCCATACAGAGAAATACAAGAGGTCCTCTTCACTCCATTATCAATATATGAAAGGAGAAGCAAACACTAAAGTTAAAAAAAAACCACCCCCTACTCTACATAGCCGAGCTGCAAACCCTGGGCAAATGCCCCTAAGTCTTTACTTGCCCCTCGATGCACATTCTGTCCATTGGTGCCATCTTCAGCCACTTCGGTAATCTTTGGGTCTTCTCCCGGTGCTTTGGAAATTTCCATGAGTTTTGGCGCATGCGCAGTTGTTGCGAAACAGAAACTTACTCCAAATGCGCATGCGTCGATATGGCACTTACTTCCCAAAGATTTCTGTGAACTCCTCTGGAAAATCTGCACCAAGGGGTAAGTAAACATGTAGACCCGTCCCATTACCAGCCAGGGGGTATTGTAGATGCACATCTCTCCAGTTGAGGGTGTTCTTTATAGATGTCAACACTGAAATAATGTATTTTCTATATCATAGCTGAATTCACTGTGCTTAGGGTAAGTTTATAAATGTTTTGCTTATAAAGAACCTCTGGCACCCAATCTACATGACTGCACAATTTTCCTTAAAGAGATTCATCCATAACACACAGATATGGGGTCTGACAAGTGAAACATGTCTGGGTAATATTATGAGGCATGAGATCAACGTTCAGCTTTAAGTTATACTCACTCTGATCAGAAACAGTGGGTAGTTTTCCAAAGAGTAAGTCGTCTGGAATTCAGTGGGAAAATGGTGCTGAAAGCATTAGCAGTGTTTTAAAATCACATCAGCTTTATTTTACGTTTTTTGTTATAGTTTTCCCCCAATACTTCGATTTTAGGGAAGATTATGATCATTTAAGTAATAAAAAAAGAACTTTAAATACATTTTCTTACATTCTGAAAAATGTATGCCTTGTTAGGAGGGTGCAACCCAATGAGCAGTTTTAGTATAATGTTGACAGTGATATTCTGAGACAATGCCCAGTTGGTCTTCATTTTTCTGGTTTTTGAAAACATTTTGTTTTTCTTTCAGCTGCTTCCCAGTTTGGAATTTCATCTGCTATATGGTTGTTAGGTTCCAAGTTACCCTAGCATCAAGGCAGTGGTTTTTAAACTAGACACTTTAAGATGAATAGAAGAGGCAAGTGATGGGCAAAATTTGCACAACCACAACCATTTTTATATGCGTGCCTATTATGTCCAAATGCATTAAAGTCAATGGGCGTCTGAATAATTTTGACGCGCAACAAAAAATTTTTGCACAAAGGCATAACTTTTCGCATTGTGAACATTTTTTCCATTACCGATTTTATTACATTCCCCCATAAGAGTATTATGAACCCCAAAAGGGACTTGAAGCAAATGGTCTTCAGCCCAACAGCATAATTCAATCAACAAAAGCCACATCCACAGTTTGGAAACCTCTAGTTCAGTGATCCACAACCAGTGGCCCATGAGCAACATGCTCTATGACCCCTTGCATGTTGCCCCCTTTTTGAATTCATGACTTGGAATCAAGTTTTGGTTACTGCCAAACAAAACCTCCTGTCCTTATAGGAGCTACCAAAACCCAACCACAGCCCTTATTTGGCACCCTCGCGAACTTGTGTTGCTCTCCAACTTTTTCTACATCTGAATGTGGCTCACGGATAAAAAAGGTTGGGGACCCCAGCTCAAGTTGGATCCCTGTGATGCGCCCAAGGGCATAACTACAGAGGAAGCAAAGGTCTAGGATCCCCATGAAGCCCAGGAGGTATAGGGTGCACTAATTCATATAAAATCTCAATAATTATTTGTAAACCAGGTCAACCTCTAGACATTTTGGGTACCTGAAAAAATTATTTGCTGTGGATGCCAGTAATGTCTAGTTACATTGCTGGATGCACCTCCCATATCTTATGTCTCTCATATAACACACGAGAAGATTCCTACACAGTTTCATCCAATACAAGCAGAAATGCAGTTCTTGAAGTACCCTGTTATCCTGAGATGCTCTCTATCTGGATTTATTCAATTAAAGCACAGCTGCTTGTTGTGTCTCTGTCTGCTGCCCACATGCACTTGTAGTGCTAGCAGGGAATCAGAGGATGCCAATATCCCCAGCACAATATTTCCATTTATTATCAATATTAAAGCGCAGGGCTACTGTTTCAGTTCACTGGTATTGAAAACCCAGACACATGTGACACACTCTCGTTCACCTAAGGGGTTCATTTAAAAATGCACCTGCAAGTTCAGGTGCTCTAGAAGGCATATTGAGCAATAATTTGAGACACTTGCATCCAAACATGAACTTCGTTTTGGTTGCCACTGCTTCATTTTGGTTGCCACTGCCTCTTACCAAGGAGGCACAACTGTCTCAAATGAAACAATAAAGCCCTGAAGTTGCCACCACCTTGGACTTGGCAGCAGCAACACTGCTCCTACAACAGATTGCATCAATAGGGTCACCAGACCTTCACCCAGTGAGTCTGGTACAAATGCCACTGGAAGTGACAACCCCAAATCTGAAAATGCTGAATGCAATTTGAATTCAATTTGCACCAAAATCCAAGTCAAATGCACCTATAGGGTCACCAGACCTTCACACAGTGATTCTGATATAAAATCCAAGTCAATTGCATTGGAGATACTGTAAATCAGAGACCACAATAACACTGGAATTATGGGGGAGCCATTACAATATAGATAAAAAATATGGTGTATTGCTTTCAAAACTGCACTTGCACACTTGTCTTCTAGGACCCTTCTAGTGTTCTTCACCCTGGTGATATAATGCAACACCTACTTATTTTGGCATTAGCCAGTTCACTATAATTCAGAGCCCCTCTTCCCCTAATGACACCCTGACATTACTGGGGAAGGGGTCATCCTGTAATTATTTGCCTATAGGACTTCTCTTTATAGGAATCACTACAGCAGCTCTGTGCAAATACTTCACTTGACACCAATCAGAACAGAATCCAGAGCACACTGACCGAATTACCATTCCGAAATGATTTTGTTATTTTTAATAAAATTATTTCCATAAAAAATTTAATTTCATTCCACAAAGCCAAAGTATGACTAATATACCCCCTGTAGAGCTAAATTCTGTTAGAAGTAGGGCCCGTGCCGACTGAAGCTGTGAGAGTCCCGTGGCTCAGTAGACATTCTGAATGAATCATGACAAGTATGTGGTGAGGCTGGGCAACACTCCGCACGTGGATTCACAGTGAATTCTAAATAAATATTTATCCTAAGCCCTGCATTACTGACAAACACTATAAATACTCCTATCCCCCTTAACACAGAACAGCTGGGGCAGGGCTAAAAGGCTTCATGATGTTGCTCTGATCCCTCACCAGAAATACTTTTTTTTCTCTCCCCCCCCCCCAAAGTTTATTAAAATGCTCAGTTTAATTAGTGAAAAGTACTTTGGACTTATTCTGCCACATAAGCAGTTTCCTTTGGTTCCCGGTTTGCAGATATCAAGATATCTCCATTTGTGGTCAGGTTAATGTGCAAATCAGAGAGGGGGAAAGGCTTGTATAGGCTCAGTGGTCGTATAACAGAAGCGGATGGCTGCCTTTAAAGGAGAAGGAAAGCTACGGAGGCATTTTATTGGCAATAGATTTGCTGCAATAGCGTAAGCTAGAATGTTATATTTATTCTGTAGAATGTTTTACCATACCTGAGTAAAAAGCTCCAATAGGTCTCTGTTTGGATAGCAGCTGCAGTATTAGCTTGGTGTGACATCACTTCTCTGCTCACTTATAGCTGTGGGCTCAGATTACGGCAGAGAAGGGGGAGGTGGAAGAGGAGCAAACAGAGCATGCTCAAGCTCTAGCCTTGGAGGTTTATGCTGAAAACAGGAAGTCTGATACAGAAGCCCATGAGTACACAATAGAAGGAAAGAAATGTGGTGTTTCTTTTGACAGGGGACTCAGAGCAGCATTACTTTGAGGGTTAACTGGTATATTTAGGTGACCTTTCTGATAAGGCTTACTTCGTTTTAACGTTTCCTTCACTTTCAAAAGCAGATAAATAGGTTTTCTTGCGGGCAATAATAGTAAAAGGATACACAGTAGATAACAGATAAGTACTACTATAGTTTATATAAACAAGCTGCTGTATAGCCATGGGGGCAGCCATTCAAGCACAGGATACACAGTAGATAACAGATAAGTACTACTATAGTTTATATAAACAAGTTGCTGTGTAGCCATGGGGGCAGCCATTCAAGCACAGGATACACAGTAGATAACAGATAAGTACTACTATAGTTTATATAAACAAGCTGCTGTGTAGCCATGGGGGCAGCCATTCAAGCACAGGATACACAGTAGATAACAGATAAGTACTACTATAGTTTATATAAACAAGTTGCTGTGTAGCCATGGGGGCAGCCATTCAAAGTTGAAAAAGAAGAAAAGGCACAAGATACACAGCAGGTAAGAGATAAGCTCTGTGGCATACAATGGGATTTTTCAGAACTTGTCTATTATCTACTGTGTATGCTATGCTTAAATGGCTGCCCCCGTAGTTACACAGCCAGAGATTATGGATGGGTATCCAAGGTGCTCACAATAGATGCATAGTAATTGGAAATGGTACCTTTCAATCACACAAAGGACAAAGAAAGGTAAAGTCAAAGGCAGTGTTCATTTGTTAGGCACCTCATAGTGACTTTACTTGCATACCCCTTATCATCAAACAGTGGCTCACTACATGTTGCTCAACCCCATGGGTGTTGCTTCCAGTGCCCCCAAAGCAGTATCTTATTTTCCAATAGGCAAGTTTTAGTTGCATAAAACCAGGTGTACTGCCAAATAGAACTTCCTGTAACCCTTATTTTGCACAAACCAGGAACATTTTTCATGCTTGTGTTGCTCCACAACTCTTTTTACATCTGGATGTTGTTCACAAGTAAAAGGGGTTCTACTTTTTTTTACATCAGTGGTTGTTTATGGAAGGGTGTTCAAGCCCAGACTAGCAATCTGTGGGTTCTGGCAAATACCAGAGGGGCTGCTGTAAGTTGCCATAGACAGACACTATTTATTGGGCTAACGGGGGACAGTTTTAGCCTCTGTGTACCTGAAATGCCAGGGCCTATTTTGATTACCAGACTAGATCTGAAGGTGTTGTTAATGGGGAAATGTAAAAGTGGGATAACTGGGAACAAAAAGGAAGACGTCAGCCACCTGCCCTGCCATAAACAACCCTGGGTCCATTGTATTTGGCAAACCCCCCCCCCCCAATAATTTTACCTTTACTTGTAATTTAAAAGTACAAAAATTAGCATTTTCCAGGGCACACAAAGATATGGGGTCCACCACCATCCCTCTCAACTGCTATCACTTTGGAATGAATCACCTAGAAGTGACAGGCCCTTCATTTTAATCAGCTTTAGAACTGTTTGCTCTTGCATTGCTATTACAAATTTGTGTGTGAGGGTAGAACTGTGTAAGGTGTGAGTAATACTACTATCAACTAGTTGAGGGCTCTCTAGTGGAATCCACACAGTCCTGTTAATAGCTTAAAATAAAGTCTCCTTCTCTCTAATCTCAAGGGATTTCCTCCTATTCTCTATTGGCCAATAAGACATTAGAGAGTTTATTGTATGGTCCCACTATACAGTGTATTTACAAATAATGATCTTATCGCCCCTCCCTTACACTCCTCTTATCTTGTGTAAGGAACCCCCAATATCAGAATCCTTGGGTCTATCAGAGGACCTGATCTCAAGGGCCCCACCTGTCTCTGACCCTAAACAACACAAATATAGCCAGTGTATCTGAAGACACCCATAACTTCTATTAGCTTTTTGTCATTTTCTAGTCTCTCAATGTTTGGATAAAGTACTATTTGTCCTCCCTAGATGTGCCCCTATTATATGTCTTAGACCAAGTGTTTGTATTTCTATGTTTAAAATCAGTACCATGTCTTAGAGATTCCCTTTTTATACTCCCAGAGCCATAACGGATTTCATCAGTCTCTTCTCGTTCCCCTGGTTTAATAAGACTGTTTATTATTAGCAGTTGTAAATTTGCAATGAAGAGGAATAATAAGGACTCCCCATGTGCATTAATTTCATTGAACTCCCCTCTGAGTTTTGGGAAACCGAGACCCACCACTAGCTCATTATTTGCTGGCCAAGTAACTGTGGCTCTTCTCGCTCCCATTTCCATCTTCTTGTTCCACACACCATCATTTAAATATAATTATTTCATAAATTATAATAAGGACTTCAAGCCAAAGACTTGTATTCATGCCCAGCAATGCTTCAGGGACCTATCTGACTACCAGAAGAATTTATATGTAACTCTGTCTACTTAGTACTGGGAGGTGCACATGGATTTGCTTTAGGCTAGAAAAAGACAATTTACAGATTTTATTGTTAAATTCTTTCATGTGATGATTCTTTAAAAAAAATACTTAGGTTAAAAAAAGTCGTCCTTAAAATGCGGCAGCAGTATCGTCTTGTTTCCTCAACATTCTGCGCACTTATAAGAAAAACTTCTACTTAATCAAGACTACAAAAAAAGACAAATATGTTTTTAATCTGTGGGGTTTTACATGTTTCTGGAAAAGTTTGAGGAAAAGTAGGTTATACAGGCCAAGGAACCCTGAGTATCACTCATGTGTTATAAGGCGTAATGTACCCCCTACTGTAAATTATAAGGATATTATAAGTCACTGAGGGTTCTGTGACCATATAAAGGCATAAGGCTGCAGGCTGAGTTATATAGGCCAAGGAACCCTGAATATCACTCATGTATTATAAAGGATAATGTACCCCCTACTGTAAATGATCAGGATATTAGAAATCACTGAGGGGTTCTGTGACCATATAAAGGCACAAGGCTGCAGGCTGAGTTATACAGGGAACTCTGAGTATCACTCATGTATTATAAGGGATAATGTACCCCCTACTGTAAATGATAAGGATATTAGAAGTCACTGAGGAGTTCTGTGACCATATAAAGGCACAAGGCTGCAGACTGAGTAATAAAGGGAACTCTGAGTATCACTCATGTATTATAAGGTAAACTGTACCCCCTACTGTAAATGATAAGGATATTAGAAGGTACCGACCTCAATGTTTTAGAGAAAATTGGCAGTGGAACCACCAGCTGGCCATGACACTGCTCTTCCAGAGATCAGGCTACATCATATTGGACACGAAACAAAGAAAAAAATCACCAGCACTCGATCTAACCCACACATTTAACAGCTGCTATAAATGATAAAAAGCCAATATTTGGGAAAAATTGCCAGCGCACGGTTTGCCTTTAAAAATAATTATTACAAAAAATGAGGTGTTAGTTCCACACGTTGGCCAAAATATGTAAGCTCACAAGCGACTTCAAGGCCCCTCATTGTACATGAGTCCTACACTATCCATTAGCATTTGTAGTGCATTTTAAATCAAGGCCCACAGCAGTTTGATTAAGTAGTAAGAGCAACAGTGCACTTACCCTTAACTTAGAAACTCTAGTGAGAAAGCTGGGAACTTTGAAGCCCCAGTCAAATATCATAGAACTGTAAATCATTCCCTTTTCTGAAGGCAGATTGAATCCTGCAATGTAACATTGGTCTCCATGTTGTCTTTGCTCTCCAGATTTAAGATATAAGTGGGTTGATAAAGATTAAAGGGATTCTGTCATGGGAAAAGAGCAAACAGATTTTTTTATATTCAATTTTGAAATCTAACATGGGGCTAGACGTATTGTCCATTTCCCAGCTGCCCCAAGTCATGTGACTTGTGCTCTGATAAACTTCAATCACTCTTTACTGCTGTACTGCAAGTTGGAGTGATATCAACCCCCCCCCCCAGCAGCCAAACAAAAGAACAATCGGAAGGTAACCAGATAACAGCTCCCTAACACAAGATAACAGCTGCCTGGTAGATCTAAAAACAACACTCAATAGTAAAAACCCATGTCCCACTGAGACACATTTAGTTACATGTAGAAGGAAAAACAGCAGCCTGCCAGAAAACATTTCTCTCCTAAAGTGCAGGCACAAGTCACATGACCAGGGGCAGTTGGGAAATGTCTAGCCCCATGTCAGATTTCAAAATTTAATATAAAAAAATCTGTTTGCTCTTTTGAGAAATGGATTTCAGTGCAGAATTCTGCTGGAGTAGCACTATTAACTGATGTGCTTTGAAAAAAACATGTTTTCTGATGACAGGATCCCATATGTTCAGTAGGATGTATTCTAAATCTACAAAAATTGTGTGTATTTTTATATAGACATGATAAGAACTATTAATAGGGAAGAAGAGTCCTCTTGTAATCACATGAATTTTTTCATTGGCCCCTTCCAACTGCCAAAGCCACTCCACCCTCTCAAAATGTGCTTTTTTTGAAAGCAAGTAACTGTTGGAAACTGCGGCACTTGATCCTGCCGAACAAACGGCCCTTGGCTGAATGTTGTCCATCAAGGTGTTTTTTACAGCCCTTGGCTTCTTTTTAGGTTCCATCAATTGGGCAGTGTCATGTTTTAAGGTCTTCTCCAATAAAAACGTGATTAAATTCCATCAGAGTGATTTTTACGTGACTTACGGTGACCCCCATCTTCCAGCCCACAAAGGATAGGGGATGTTCTGTTCTTACAACGAATCCTTCCCTTTTGCCAGCGACTTTATTGCACTCCAACCTGGATATCCAATAGTTGGTCAGGGTCCTATTTAGCTGCTCATAACAAAGATACATATCTATGAAAAAATAGTTGTATCATGAAGTTCTAGGAGCACGTTGAGCAGCATGTAAGTCTTCACTTCAAATCTTAATATATATATATATATATATATATATAGACCTTCAAGCTAAGCTTCCAGTAGTATCAAATAGAAAAATCATGCACTTCCTCAAATCTCCTTCTCAATAGTGTTCAGACTGGATCCTCCAGCCTTTGGGGGGTTCTATTGCCTTATAATAATACTTTCCACATTAAACTGAAGATAAACCCTGTTTAGTAAGATGCTTTCTTTTGTTATTTCATAGGCACATATTAAATATTAATGATTTATTTCCACTTTACAGTTCTTCTGCTTTAATTGTTTTTTTTTTTTTGCTCATAATTATAACATTTGTTATGATCCTTTGTGTGATCTCCCACCAGCAATGTATTTCTTTGTTTAACGCACATCTGGTGTAAATAACGAGCTCTATAAATACAAGAACAGGAATGCAGGACCATTGGGGAGAGCATGCATCATTAATAAACCGATCAATAGAGCCAATTACTCATTCATAATGCTTTGCCTTAAGTAGCCAAGGATTATTTCCGAGATTGCACATGTATCATTTTTGTACAATAGCAGGGCTAGAAACTAGAGTGGAGCGTCACTAAAACTAGCCACATGCAGAGCAATATGATAGGACGATTCTGCTAGTTAAAAACAAGTGTTCAGTTGGGTTGAGGTCAAGGGTCTGTGCAGGCCAGTCAAGTTCTTCCACTCCCATGTCAGTAAAACAATTCTTTATGGACTTTGCCTTGCGCATGGGACATGATTGTGCTGAAACAGGAAAGAGTCTTCCAAACTGCTGCCACAAAGTAGGAAGCATAGAATTGTCAAGAATGCCATTGTATGCTGCTTCCAATGGAATAGGACCCTAGCCCAAACCATGGAAAAATCCCAGACTTCTTCACCAAACTTCACAATCATGCATTATGTATTCAGACATCTACTAAGCATCTTCAAACCCCAGATTTTTCCATAAGACTAACAGTGACATTCTGTCCATCACTCCAGAGTCCAGTAGTGGTGACCATTACACCATTTCAGGTTTTTGTTTGGTTTCTTTGCTTCTGATCACTCATAAAAACCTCACGATCGCCCTCTTGTGCTGACATCAGGGCCAGGCCAAACCGTCCGGGGACCCTAGGCAATCCGGTCAAATAACCCCACCCCCCACATGAGCACCATAACATAGGGAGGGCAACGAAGGGGGAAGGACCAGGGGGCAGGGGAGGGAGAGATGGGGTGCGTACATCAACACTACTCTATTTACTCAAAATATAATAAACTACCAGAGCTGTAAGAGGTACTAAATGCATTTTCTTTGCACAACAGAAGCCTTGGGTTTATTCATATTTAATCTAAAGTCTGAGATTACTATCAGCAGTTTTATCATTGTGAATTGGCTTATTGTATCCCTACCCCTCTAACCCAATGGCTCCCAAACTGTGGGCCTGCTACTGGGTCTGAAAGCCAGTTAGGATGAAAAATAGGGAGAATAGGCATTTGATCTTTAGATACACCTAAAAGCAGGCCCGGACTGGCAACTGGTGGTTCTGGCAAATACCAGAGGGGCTGTTGTAAGTTGCCATAGTCATTATATATTGGGCTGGTGGGGGCTGTTTGGGCTGCTGTGTGGCCTTTTGAGCCTCTGTCTACCTGAAATGCCAGGGCCTATTTTGAATCTCAGTCCAGACCTGCCTAAAAGCACAGCTTGAGGGTCAGTTAAAGTAATATTTAGAGTAAATATGCACAGTACTTGTTGTCCTAAATATTCTTTGAACTGTGGCTGAATGACCGATACACTGATATGTTCCTCTATTTGTGCCCATTTCATGAGCTGTGGGAGGGCCCTGACCTAAGGTTGGACCTTAGGGGAGATTGAACTGAGAAAGGTTTACATGGAATGAGAGAGAAAGAAAAGAGAAGAATGGTCATTTGTTCTTGTAGAGCCCAGCTTGAAGGTCATAGGATGAGATTTGTGGTGAATATGTATATATACTGTCCTAGATATTCTTGGAACTATGTCTGGAACACCAATATTTTTCCTATATTTCTACCAAATTTATGAGTTATGAGGAC